>CM022752.1:24718922-25221422 GCA_012411365.1 Ameiurus melas
AAACGGGAGCTGGATGCGAGCAGCAACCATGCGCAGTACGTGGGCCGTGCTGCCTCAGTGCTGAAGGTACTCTGCGCTGCCAGGTTCCTCAGCATGGCCCTCAACCTTCAGCTATATGCTCGCATTATGTCCATTCTTGACTGTACATCACTCTGGATCAGCAGTCTGCCAACTGATTAAATATAAACATGAGTGACAGCACGAGCTATGAATAGTTATATGAAGAGGTAGATGTAACGATGTTACCAGTAGAACTCACTTTGCTCCTTTTATTACTCATGCACCCTAATGTGTGTCAAGCATACAACAGCATGGTGTGCATTAGCAACAGGCTAATGACTTGTGAAGTCCATGCCAGCTCCAGTGCACACAGTCATTAACGCAAAAAAGCGGCAATACCAAATATTAAGAATTGGGAGGTCGTGAGTTCAAATCCCAGCGCTGCCAAGCTGCCACTGCTTGGCCCTTGAGCAAGGCCCTTAACCCTCAACTGCTCGGCTGTATAAATGTAATAAATGCAAGTTGCTCTGGATAAGGGCGTCTGCCAATTGCTGTAAATGTATACAATATAAATTGTAATGAAACTAGAAAAGAAGGCAATATAGAACAAGTCAACAGATGGTATAATAAAGTAGGCTATGTATCACAAAACACCACATACACTGTATAACACATGAAATATAATAAACATTTAATTTTATTAAAACTTCAAGCCTACATTCCCTCTTCTGAAAAGGTCTTTATCTCAAATAAGAGGAGGCTATGGGGATTTAGAACAAAACCTGTTTCTCTTAAGCACACTGTTAAAACACACACACACACACAAACAGCTTTTCCTCACTGATTCAGTCACAGTAAAAGAAATTACCAGAGCGACTGGGAAATTCATAGCTACACATATGAGACCACAGGATTAAAAACACATCTAGGGCTACAGAGAGCTGCATGACTTAGAACAGCATACTAACTAAAAGCACAATGAGAGGATGGATGGATGAATACAGTGCCCTCCAATAATCTTGGCACCCTTGGTAAATATAAGAAAAGAAGGCTGTGAAAAATTCTTTATTGTTTAACCTTTTGATCTTTTGTTTAAAAAAAAAATTAACAAAAATATTTTTGTTAAATATAGGTTTGCAACAATTATTGGCAACTCTATGAATTCATATGAGAAAAATATATTTAAAGTATATTCCCACTGATATTTTAATTTTTTTTACTAAACCTGAGTGACTAGTAACATGAAATTGTTCAATAATGACTTTTCCACCATTGGGGCAACAAGTAAGAAGTTCCAGTCAACTGGAAATGTTATGAATCAACCTGGAAGAGGACGTGTGTCTATATCGTCTCAACGCTCTATGAAGAGGATGGTTCGAGAAAAAATCTCCTAGGATCACAGAATTGCAGAAGTTAGTTGTGTCTTGGGGTCAGAAAGTCTCCAAAACTACAATCTGAAGTTGTTTGGAAGAGTTTCAAGAAAAAAGTCTATACTCTGATCCAAAAACAAACTCCAGCATCTTCAGTTTGTCAGACACTACTGGAACTTCAAATGGGATCGGGTTTTATGGTCAGATGAAACCAAAATAGAGCTTTTTGGTATTAAACACCAGAGATGGTTATGGAGCACACAGAGAGGTAGCCATATGGAAAAGTACCTCATGCCCATGGTTAAATATGGAGGACGCGCGTTAATGTTATTGGACTGTTTTTCTGCCAGAGGACCTGGACATTTTGTTAGTATTCATGGCATCATGGAGTCTATCAAATATCAACAGATATTAAATGAAAACCTGACTGCCTCTGCCAGAAAGAGTAAAATGGACCATGGTTGTATCTTCCAGCAGGACAATGATCCAAAACAATTATCAAAATCAACACAAAAATTGTTTACTGACCACAAAATCAAGGTCCTGCCATGACGATCCCAGTCCCCTGACTTGAAACCCATAGAAAACCTGTGAGGTGAACTGAAGAGGGGAGTCCACCAGACCTGGACCTTGAAATTTGAAAGATCTGGAGAGATTGTGTATGGAGGAATGGTCTCGGATCCCTTGCTATGTATTCTCCAACCTCATCAGGCATTATAGGAGTAGACTTAGGACTGATATCTTGGCAAAGGGAGATAGCACAAAGTATTGACTAAAATGGTGCCAGTAATTATAGCACACCAATATTTATCAAATATATTTTTTTTTATAAACTTTTGTTTGCAATTGTATGATATCCATGAGAGCAAAGTATTTTTGGTGAATTTTGTTAACAAAAGATCAAAAGGTTAAACAGTAGACAATTTTTCACAGCCTTCTTTGCTTATACTTACCAAGGGTGCCAATATTACTGGAGGGTTCTGTATATAGACAGATAGTCAGGTAGACACGCCCCTATCAGAGTCACACCAGTGAAAGATTGGCCAGAGACCTGCATTCTTCAAAATTAGAATGCAGGGCGGTGCACAGGCATTTTGGGAGGCAGATGCGCAAGCGGGGGGGGGGGGGGCATTCCTCTCAGAATTATTTATAAAAAAAAATAAAGTTGAATACTGTAGGACATCTTTTCATTATTTACATATTTATTATAAAACCCGTACACTCATGCAGATGTTTAATACCAATTCATAAAGAGACAATGGTCTTTAGCATTCACTATTTCTACATAAAGGCTGTCACAGGAATAGAATATTCGGGAAAACAGCACTCTTGCTCGTATAATATTGCTTATATATGTTATAAATATTTACAAAAACATGAAGTCGTACTAGAGCGCACGGTGGCTTAGTGGTTAGCACGTTCGCGTAACACCTCCGGGGTTCGATTCCCGCCAGGGCCATGTGTGTGCAAAGTTTGCATGTGCTCCCCGTGATGTGGGGGTTTCCTCCGGGTACTCCGTTTTCCTCCCCCAGTCCAAAGACATGTCTGGTAGGCTGATTGGCGTGTCTAAAGTGTCCGTAGTGTATGAATGGGTGTGCGAGTGTGTATGTGATTGTGCCCTGCGACGGACTGGCACCCTGTCCAGGGTGTACCCCGCCTTGTGCCAGATGATTCCTGGGATTGGCTCCAGGTTCCCCGCGACCCTGAAGAAGGAATAAGCGGTAGAAGATGGGTGGATGGATGAACTCGTACATGGGCGATTCATATCTTGAAATTTGGGGGCATTTTTATTCAGTTTGGTAGCATTTCCGACCTTGCACGATGCAATTTTAGCCCAACGCCAGACTAGCTTGCTTGTTGTTAAGCTTAATGTAGGGCTATAGCACAAGTTTGGCAGGCTGTATTCAGATGTTTTAAGAATGGTTTAATTTCACAGCAGTGATAAACAATGCTGAAACACTATCGTTACCTGGCTGTAACTGTCAGGTCAGTGAGATGTGGCCGTTGCTCCGCAGGACGCTCGATTTGCGTGTGTTAACTGTGATGGCTGCGATGAGGGAAGTCGAAGAGGGAGGCGCAGGGGCTGATGCGGACTCGCAGAGTTAAACATACAATTAAGCATTAACATGCCACCACAAAATAAACTCAAGTAGTTCTAACATATTAACCAAGAGAGGGTAAATAAACAGTACCTAATATTGAGCCAATCTGAACTAAGCTCAACATTATAGAAGTCGATCACGTTAATTTATTTGACAAAGCCCAGAAATTTGTGATTATGGTTGCTACAATTCAACTGTGCAGCTATCTATTTTTTAAAATGATTTTACTTTTGTTTCCTACTACTGATAAATGCTGGTGATCTGCAAAAACGCAACATATACAAAATGACACGCAATATACAGCATATACTGTTCATGTATACAGAAATAGAGCATAAAAGCTGTGTGTGTAAGCATGCTCATATGTGTGTGTGTGTGTGTGTCTGTGTGTAAGCATACTCATATGTGCACGTGTGCTCAAGTGTCAAGAAAATGTGAGTGGAGCCCTGTTGTTTTTATGTGAAGCGCAGAACTACTTTTTACACGTTATTTGTGATCACTGCTGAGCTGTTAGCCTCCCGTCTGCCATCAGCATAAACCTGCAGAAACATCAGCATTAACGTACACCAACACGTGCGATTTCCACACACTCACAAATCAATGGGGAGGCATGAAATGGTGAGCTTTATGCCCACACAAGGACAATAAAAGGACACGAGAGAGAGAGAGAGAGAGAGAGAGAGAGAGAGAGAGAGAATAGAGAGAGAGAGAGAGAGGGAGAGACAAACACAGAGAGAGACACAAAAAGAGAGAGAGACAGACACACACACACAGAGACACAGAGAGCGAGAGAGACACACACAGAGAGAGAGAGAGACACACACACAGACACAGAGAGAGACACAGATAGAGAGAGAGACACACAGAGAGAGAGAGACACACAGAGAGAGAAGAGAGAGAGAGAAACACAGAGAGAGAGAGAGAGAGAGAGAGAGAGAGAGAGAGAGGGACAGAGAGAGATACAGTAAGACAATAGGTGTGAGATTGAGAAAGGAGTGTGTGGTGTTATTTCTATAATAGTGTGACTACACCTGACCTTTCAGTACCAAAATAAATGGAGTAGGTGTGAAATTCGAGCACATTAACAGCACACACAATACTCGGAGCAGGACTGGCAATAAAAATAATCCCAAAAATCTATTCCAGAACGTAACATCGATTTTATTTAATCGTGCAGTGAAGTGAACTGCACCTTTCCTTATCCATTTATTTTGAATTGTGATTAGTGCATACATTCATTATGATTTAATCTTCGTAATGACGACTATTGGACTTTTAATCACCTTTTAGAGCTAATTAAAGCTTTAAAAGTTCATACATGCAGACATGTGCATTACATTTCCATACTAAAAGTACAACGGAAGATACATTCAGGATACCACCCCGGCAACAAGGAAGGAACAGTTTAGTGCCCTTCTTTTTCTGAGAGCGTTAAACAAAAAATAAATAAATAACTAAATAAAAGTTAACACCACATGTTTAAAAACAAATATGTCAAATAAGAATTGACAAAAGAAAAACAGCAGCAAGTCATAACTGTAACAGCCACTTACTGGAGCAGTGTCTTTAAAATTGCACCATTTATTGCATATCTAAGGCTCTAATATGGTTACTGATGAATGTGAATAACAGTGCTTATTATTTATACTCAATGTGATATCCAGTGAAATTTACTTGCATTCCATTGTTATATAGCATCTTCTTCCTTGATGCATCTATCTCTCTCTCATATATATATATATATATATATATATATATACATAGTCGCGACGGACTAACACGCGGCACGAGAGGGAACAGAATCACTCCATCTCCAACTGCCGTGCCGGCGCGAAGCAGGCAACCCCGCGTTAACCGGAACAGCCGCCATGGCGGGGTGGAACCATCGACGCCGTACCGTCCGCTGATTGCAGGCGCTGTCGGGAGAATTCCACCACTCCCACGCCGGAAGGCAGAAATAAAAGGACGCCCTTCCGCCCTGGGGGAGTTGAGTACCGACTCACCGAAACGGTCAGCGACCAGAACGGATACAGGAAGAGGTATTCCTCATGCACTCGCTTTAGCGTGACTAATCTCTCTCTCTCTCTCTCGATGCCGATGGAGACGACACGCAGCGCTGAGGGACGGCACGAGAACCCCGAGGCTTCTCCCGCGATTCCCCCGACACGCCCCCGCGAGCGTCACAACGTCAGCCCGCCTCCGCAGCCCTACACACGCACCCACACAAACCTGCACTCTACCAGAAAGAAAATAAAAGACTCAGCGTTTGGCCTACTCCAGCCTCCGTGTCTCTGTGCTCTGCCCTTTTCCTGGTCCCGGGCGACTTGCCTGCTACACTGGTGGAGGATGCAGGCATGAGCACAGACAACGGCCCTTGCCATATAAAAATAAATAAATAAAAAATTCCCGACAAGGAGAGAGAGAATATGGACCAAACCTTGCAGCAGCTGCTGCAGACCAGTATCCAGCAGCAGACCGTCACCCAGCAACTCACGGAAAGCGTCCAGGTGGCGACAAAGACTCTGGTGGCGTTGCAGACCGAGACCTGCGGGATGTGAGCTCCGCCGCCTGCTTCCCCCCTGGCTCCTGATGAAGACCCTGTGGCTTACTTTGAGACATTCGAAACTATCGCCCGCCGTGAGCGATGGGATAGGGACGACTGGCCCCGCGCCTTAGATCCCCTGCTCACAGGAGAGGCCCGTGAGGCCTATTACAGTCTCGAGCCGGAGGACACGGCAGACTACACAACCATGAAGCAGGGAGTCCTGGCGTGGTGCAGCCGAAGCTCTCACCAAGCGTCGGCCGAGTTTCATCGCTGGGTCTATCAGCTGGGGGCTGCCCACCCAGGTAACTCCCACCGACGAGCCCATGCCCACAGAGCCGGAACTGGGGTCCCCCTGGCCGACCCAGAAACCTTGGCTGCACCCTCCATGTGCGACAGCTGCCGGATGGGCCCACCCAGAAGGTATGAATCGAAGGGAGGCCGATCACCGCTCTGCTGGACACCGGGAGCACGGTGACCCTCACCCGACCGTCCATCCTCCCCAGCGGACTTCATTCAGGGGGGAACCTCGCTGTAACCTGCATTCATGGGGACACCCGGGAAGTCCTGACAGCTGAGATGCCAATCAAGGGCGCGACAGGAATCTGGTCTCTCCACGTGGGCGTGATCCCTGACCTCCCCATACCATTACTCCTGGGGAGGGACTGGCCAGGATGCCTGCCAGGCCGGGACACCGAGACAGGGAAGCCACGACGTCGGAAGCAAAGGACCGGGGCCCAGACCGCTTACCTGGCCTAGGACAACGGGGATGCCGCTCCCGAAGGTGAGTCCTTTGTATTAATTAACCCTATGTCCGCTGTCGTCCACCAGGTGAACCGAGAGGGGAGTTTTGGTCGGGAGCAGAAGGAGGACGACTGCCTCAAGCACTGCTGGGCCCAGCTACGGGTTGTAAAGGGGGTGGACCAAAACCCCGACCTGAGACTTCCCTCCTCGTACTTCCTCGTCCGAGGTGGCCTCCTCTACCAACGGGCCTGCCGCCGGGGGGAGCAGGTAGACCTCCTGGTAGTACCATGGACAAAAACACCGCTGGTCATGCACCCACCCGCTCGGCGGTCACCTGGGACCGTGGAACACGTTGGAAAAACTGAGGGACCGATTCGTGTGGCCCGGGATGGGTGGACAGGTCTGGATGTTCTGCCAGCGGTGGCCCCAGTGCCAGCGCACCGCTCCCCGGAGGCCCCCGCCGGCGCCCCTCATCCCTCTACCCATCATTGGTGTCCCCTTTGAGCGGATCGGCATGGACCTTGTGGGGCCCCTCCCCAAGTCGGCCCGGGGTCACGAGTACATCCTGGTGGTTGTAGACTACGCCACCTGGTACCCGGAGGCGGTACCACTGCGCAAAGCCACCTCCCCCAACATCGCCAGGGAGCTGGTACTCCTCTTCAGGCGGGTGGGAATCCCCAAGGACATACTGACCGACCAAGGTACGCCCTTTGTGTCCAAGCTAATGTCTGATCTGTGTCGGCTGTTGCAGGTGAAGCACCTGAAGACGTCGGTTTACCACCCCCAAACTGACGGACTGGTCGAGCGTTTCAACCAGACGCTCAAATGGATGCTGCGGCGGGTGGTAGACAAAGAAGGGAGGAACTGGGATCTTCTCCTCCCTTACGTACTCTTTGCCATCCGGGAGTGTCCCCAGGCATCCACCGGCTTCACCCCCTTCGAGCTGCTGTTCGGCCGGCGCCCTCGAGGACTGCTGGACATTGCCCGCGAAGCCTGGGAGGAACAGCCGTCCCCGTTCCGCCCGGTCGTGGAATATGTGCAAGAAATGCAAGACAGGATCAACCGAGTGTCGACAATAGTCCAACAGCACATGTGCGCCGCCCAGGAGGAACAGCAGCGGGTGTACAACCGCCCGGTGCAGCCCTGAGAGTTCTGGTACCTAGTAGCGCCTGCAAGTTCCTGGCCCGCTGGCAGGGGTCCTACACCGTCCTAGAGCGTCAGGCTGCCGTCAACCACCGCCTGCAATAGCCCGGTAAGAGAGCGGACGGGAAACTACACCACATCAACTTGTTGAAGAAGTGGGTAGAACCCGGCTCCGGTAGTTTAAGCGTACGCCGCCCTGGACACATATCAGAAGAAGCGTGCTTTGGTCGACCTTGGGGAGGACCTCACCCCCGCCCAGAGACAGGAGCTCAGGGAGGTGGTGGACCTATTCGTGTTCTCCTACTCCCCGGGAAGGACCCAAGTGGTGCACCACAACATAAAAACACCCCTGGGGGTAGTGGTGAGACAGAGGCTCTACCGTGTCCCAGAGGCCTGGCATAAGGCCATCGAGGAAGAGGTGGAGCGAATGCTACGAGACGGAGTTATCGAAGAGTCCAACAGCCCCTGGTCCAGCCCCATTGTTGTAGTGCCCAAAACCCGGCGGGAGCATTTGGCTCTGCAACGACTTTCGCAGTCTCAACCAGGTCTCGGATTTTGACAGCTATCCCCTCCCCCGAGTGGACGACCTTGAGGAGCGCCTGGGGAGGGCCCGATTCATTTCCACCCTGGACCTCACCAAGGGGTACTGGCAAGTGGCCCTAGCGGCCGACGCTCGACCCAAGATGGCCTTTAGCACCGCCACGGGCCACTGGCAGTACCGGGTCCTCCCCTTTGGACTACATGGGGCACCGGCCACCTTCCAACGACTGATGGACATCGTCCTACGGCCCCATCGTAGCTTTGCAGCGGCCTACTTGGATGACATAGTCATCCATTCCTCCACCTGGTCGGACCACCTGTTCCATCTGGGGGAGGTCCTAAAGGGACTCCGGGACGCTGGCTTGACTGCCAACCTCAAGAAATGTCACCTTGGGCTAACCGAGGCACAGGACCTGGGATACCGCATTGGGCGTGGGACGCTAAAGCCCCAGGCAAAGAAAGTTGAAGCGGTGAAAGGCTACCCTCGGCCCACGTCAAAAAAACAGGTGCGTGCCTTCTTGGGGTTGGCGGGGTATTATCAAAGGTTTGTCCCTAACTTCTCTGCGATAGCCTCCCCTCTTTCAGACCTGACAAAAAAGGGCCAGCTGGACCAGGTGAGGTGGATAGCCGACGCCGAGCGGGCCTTCCGGAATCTGAAGGAGGCCCTCACCAGTGAGCCGGTGCTGCACAACCCGGACTTTACCCTCCCCTTCTCGGTGCACACCGACACATCTGAAACCAGGCTGGGCGCAGTTCTCTCCCAAATCTTCGAGGGAGAAGAGCACCCGGTACTCTACATCAGCCGGAAGCTTTCCCCTGCAGGACTTCTGTTTTCAGGTCCAACACCGGGCGGGGACCCTACACGGGAATGCAGACCACCCGGTGGCAGTAGGCTTGGAGCTGGAGGTGGGGGGGTGGGGGTGGGTTTACTGTCGCGACAGACTGACACTCGGCGCGAGGGGAATGGGAATCGCTCCTTTTCCAACTGCCGTACCGGCACGAAGCAAGCAGCCCCGCACTGGACCTAGCATTAACCGGAAAGGACGCCATGCCGGGGAGGACCCACCGATGCCGTACCGTCCGGGGATTGGAGGATCGGACAGAAGAATTCCACCACTCTCTACCCGGATGGCGGAAATAAAAGGATGCCCTTCCACCCCGGGAAAGTTGAGTACCGACTTACCGAAACGGTTGGCGTCCGAAACGGATTCTCGTACAGGCATTCACCCGTACTCCCTTTAAAAGCTGACTAATCGCTCTCTCTCTCTCTCTCTCCCCCTGTATATACTTCGGCAGAAGGCACCGACACGGACGAGGAGGGCGCCGGCCGAGACGACGCGCAGCGCTGAAAGACGGCTCAAGAACCCCGAGGCTTCTTCCGGGATTCCCCCGACACGCCCCCGCAAGTGTCACGCCGTCAGCCCGGCCCCGCAGACCTACACACACGCCACCCGGACTTACACTCTACCAAAACAAGAATAAAGCCTGAGCTTTTACTCTACTCCCACCTCCGTGTATCTGTGCATCACCCTTTCCCGCTACAGTATCTAATGTGGCTTGGTAGTTAAACGAAGTTGAAAACCGAAGGTCAAAGTGGGTTTTTTTTTTATGTTAGTATTATGGTAAGGATAATGGTCAAAAACAAAAAAAACCCAATATAACTTTAAATTTCCGTAGAATAATCTCAACCTAACACCCCAATCCCCCCACCCCACCCACCAACATGCCCCCGAAACCCAGGCTGCACCTAAGCCCTCTGAACACCCAGTGAAAACCCTGTATCCCGTCTATAAACTCAAATCCTGCTTTCTGAAAAAACCCACAACGGTGACACAACGATAGCTTTAAAAATGGTTTCTTCCAATCAGGAGAAAATTAAAGCCATTGTATCATCTTAAAGCTGCGTATACAGTAAGCATGAGCAGATCGTGAAGGTTATTTTCAATGACATTGGGATATTGACAGACGAGGTCACTTCGAAACCACAACCATATTAATCAAATTGTAGACTGAAAGCAAATGATTAACTGTAAAAATTATTTCACATAAATCATTCACAATGTCCTTAACTTCCTCATTCCATTAGCATGGACATGAGTTAGCTACATTTTTCTAACTCTGTGGTAAAAACAAAACAAAAACAAAGGAGGGAAAGGGGATCCCCCCCCACACACGTTAAATTGCACCCCAAATGTGGAATACAAGGTATCACATGATGTATTATACATTCCCTCCAGGATTTACTGATTTTGTGATCGCAGAAATAAATGCAAAAAATCAAGGAAACGTCACAATATTTGCAGGAGCTTGCAATTTTTCAAAATTACTTTTTGATTTTCTGCGTATTTGGCCCGAGACATGTCATGGGACGTCATCACAGTCCACATTCAGCCAGATCCCTCTTCGATTCACGTGCGTCAGACATGAGTACAGCTAAAAGGTCTCATTTACCTACAAACATCACCATGCGAAACAATTTAGAGAAATTTGCAATTTCATGTAGTTTTCTGCCAAACTGCAGGGGAAAAAAAAGCCGCAGCAAAATCAACAATCACTGTAAATCCTGTATGGGCTGATTATGCATGTGCACTATAAGCTCACTAGGAATGCACACATGGCAAGATAACGGCATTAAATCCTTGACTAGAAACAAAAACAGCCTCTTTATTCTTTAAAGAGACTCTTTAATGTGTGTTGTGTGGGGTATTCCCAGCAGTCTTTCTAGACTATAATCAAAGAGATGAAAGAAAGACATTTTACCAGGTAACCTGTTTCAGTAAAATTCTGTTACTAACCAAGACAACAGCCTATTGGCTCCAAGGTTTGTGAATACATAGGTCAAAGTTCACCTAGATAAAGGAATAATGGCTTTGCACAGGCATGTTTTTCATGTCATTCGTCCTTTCCCCTTCAGTGAGCCGCTATGCCTTTCCAGTCTTTTTCAGGTGTCTCCCATATAGCTGGAGCATGGGTTCAAAAATGCTAAATGCTACAGCTAAACCGTGTTTCACATCTGCAAACATTAGGAACGCTTAGGTGTAGTGAAATCTGACGTACCATTAATGGGCCTCATCCTTAAGTTAAGTGTGAATGTCAAATTTTCTGCCGTATTTGCAAACGTTTCAGAAAGGCTGACGGTTTTCTTCGTACTCGTGTAGCGTAAATGGCTAGTTTGCATTTCGTCACACCCACAAAACTACAAAAAAGTGGTCAAAGTGCATAGACAGCGGGAAGTCCAAAGTGACCGATCGAGACGGAAAAGCAGAAGTGGAAATTATTTTCGACTGGAAATGAACAATGCAGAAATGGAAGTGATTTTGACTCGCTTATACGACAGTAAAATTATTTGATAATGTATATAATGCAAGTGCTAAATCTTCCGTCTGAGGCATTTGTTCGCGGCTTACAGCTGTGTGCCAACAGGTCGGCCCATTCTCCACTCACACAGTGCCATTCCTTTTGTCATGTCACTAAATTCAACGTTTACGTTACTTAGTGTTCGTGTTAATTTACGCACACTCAGAAGCTCGAGTAGGATACAGACGTTTTCCAAATTCATAGGATTTTAACGAACATCAAATTTCTCATGTAAATGCTCATACGCAAGATTTACGAATAACTGTGTTCGTGCCCAGCTTGATAAATGAGGCTCATTGGGATTATTAGCCTAAACTGCAAATAAAGAGAGATTGCTGCTAGTGTTAAAACTGCGAATGGTCTGTGTGGCATTTCGCACCATAAATGTTACCATCTGTTACCTTCTCAGTCCAGCGGTTGCTGGAATTGCCTTTCAGGCACTCTTGCGTAAGTAGATCACCGTTTATATTGATTCCATCTGCGAAACTGGTTGGGGGTGTGTACACGTCGGTTGATCAGAGTGCGATGTCTTTATATACTCGTCGTACACTTAAAGATGAAGTGTTTTAAAACCATGAATTTTACAGGTTCAAGGGCTTTTTGACTTTCAAACACAGTAAAACTTAAACACTTGAGTTTTAATCACCCATCTCCGTCTATAAACTTATCTGCATCGCTTAGTCTGCTCTCGAGAGTGTACCCGAAAACCCAAATAAAGTTTGGCTATGGCACTGGAGTTTTAATTCATCGTAAATGCAAATTAAACAAGGCTGCTTCCAGTTCTGTCTTGATCGACAGAGATGAAAAATCCTTAAATAAACCCAAGAAAGTGAACACAAACAGACGAGACAGGTGACTGGTTAAACAGTAGGGCTGTTCAACATTCACAATGTGATGAAAATATGGAGTTGTTTTCCACAGGTTCCAGTTTCCACTTGATCTAGACATATTTTTAATACCGTATACCACAATTTATCATTCCACAATAATATGGAAAGAATCCTTACTATTCTAGAAGCAGCCTATTCACCAGCCAAGAATTCAGCCCCTACAGGTGCACCTACTGCATTTACAATATAAAAAAAAATAACATATGATCATTGACCAACCTTTCACTATGATATGAGATAATCCTGTAATATCAGCACATGCCTACACCCAACCCACAGACCACTAGGAAAACCAACTCTAAGTGCATCTTCCTTATTGCATTATATGGAAAACTGATCAATAAGATTCTTGTTGGTGAAATACCCTCCTCGGATATCTCATATACACCCGAGCAGAGACAGAGCGAGAGCAAAAGGTGCTACAAGACATGTCGACTTACCACTTTAAAGTCCTCAGCGCTGCACTTGTCACCGCGGTAGTAGCAGGAGAGCAGCATGTCCTTGATGTCGTGGCCCGTTCGATCGTAGAACTCGCGCATGTTGAAGGGTCGCGGTTTGAAGGTCAGGAAGTCAGCCTTGACTTTCAGGGTCTCCAGAACACTCTCCTCTACCATGTGAGTGTCCCGAATCTCATATCTGAAAACACAAAAAAAAAATTGCCACCTAGTGCTAATATAATAGTAAAATTTAATGTATTCTTATTGTTACTGATTCCAAGTTTAACAAAACTGGTATTGCGCTGCAATATTTGGTGATAGTCCAACGAATTTAATGACGCTGGTTAAGATATGTAGAAACAATAGTCAAGTAAGATCAATACATCCATCTTCTATACCGCTTATCCTACAGGTTCACAGGGAACCTGGAGCCTATCCCAGGGAGCATCGGGCACAAGGTGGGGAACACCCTGGACAGGGTGTCAATCCATTACAATCCATCACATACACAATCACACACTATGGACACTTTGGACATACCAATCAGCCTACCATGCATGTCTTTGGACTGGGGGAGGAAACCAGAGTACCTGGAGAAAACATGCAAACGCCGCACACACGGGGCAGCGGCCCGAACCCTGGAGGTGTGAGGCGAATATTCTAACCATTAAAGCCATCCTGCACCCACTCAGTTCAATCATTTTTCTGAGTTTTTTGTAGAAATCTACAATATGGCTGCATCCGAAATCGCAGTACCTACTGCATTCAATTCAGTGCCTACTGCTCAGTCGTTGATGCAGTACGTACTGATCACAAGCGGTATGCATAAATACAATCCGGATGCAGCCCATGTCTTCTCTTAAACTATAGTATTAAAAAAATATCAAAACTTAACAGAAATAATATGTTTATTTCTCTCTTTTGCTCCATTTGCATCAATGATATTATATGAAAGTTAGTAACTTTAAAGAAGATTTAAGCTCCTCTCACTCATTTATAACTGAAAAGCATGTTTTGTAATATTCAGTATATTTCAATTAATGTGTCTTTATGACATGATATCCATGTCAGTTTCCTTTCTAATGTTTTTAAACCACACTAACTACAGTCAAAACATTAAACTTCAAACCATGCATATCTAATTCTAAGCCTTATTTGAATAAACGTAAGACAAAAAACTTAAAACCGGCAAAGACTGATTGTGAAATCTATTTTGTATATTATACACACACACACACACACACACACACACACACACACACACACACACACACACACACAAAGACTTATTAAAGAAATTTATTTAAAGAAATCATTAGTAAGAAAACAACATTTATGGTTGGTCAATTGCAATGTACCAGACTCTCTAGTAAAACTAGAGACTAAGGTTATATTAGACTTAACAAGTCCCCAATATATTCAGTCCAAACTTATACAAATTGGATGTAACGTTAGCAATGATGTCAAAAGATTTTCAAAGAATGTGTGTGGTGGTATGGGAAAACCTGTTGTATATCTCCATGTCTGAATTCCAGAAGGAAAAAGATATTTACATTGACAGAGAAACCATAAAAAATATTCCACCAAAACAATGTTTTAATTTCATTTTTTATTTTGCCTTGGCTGTCTGCTGACTGAATAAAATAGTCAGCCTGGCTACCGATGCCTGCAACCCTGCTAGCTAAGTGTGACTTCGTCAGACAGTAAAGATCACACTTTGAACAAGTTGTTGGATGGCTGCATGGTAGCATGGCTGCATGGTGTAGAAAAACTGGCATAAACAGTCAGAGTCAGATCAGTTTGCAATCAGATACCAGCTGTGAAACAGCTCCTCTTTTCACTTTTGAATTCAAAATGATGTGGTTGCGATATATGTCAAAGAGGAACGCTGTGTACTTTCCAAAACTATCCATTTCCCATACTGCTTATCCAGGATCAGCCTGGTGCCTATACCAAGGAACTTGGGGAACAAGACAGGGGGCTCCAAACCATAGCAGGATACATTTACACAAAACAAACAATTCGGAAATGGAAATCAGCTGACAACGCACATCTTTGGACTGGGAAAGGAATTCAGAGTAGCCAGACGAATAGGTCTGAAACATGGGGAGAACGTGCAAATTCCATGCACATACGGAGAGGATGGGATTCAAACCCCTAACCCCAGAGGTTCGAGGTAAACATGCTAACCAATAAGCCACCATGCCCCATTTTAGAACTGTATGTACAGGGTGTCCCAAAAGTCTCCATACATTAAGTCCATCGCAACCTTGTGCCAGTTTCCCGATCAAGCCACGAGAATGATTTTGTTACGTCCTTCTTTCGTCAAAGGCATTCCTTAAAGGCTATCTGAAAAAATGATGCATCATAAACTACAAATGAAAAATTTTGGAAGATATTTTGCTAAACAATGTTAATTTCCCCCATGTACGGAGATTTTTGGGACACTCTGTAGTAGAAAATGTTCAAATTTCACCATGTGATGGGTTTTCTCTGGCTGCACACATTTGTCCAGCTGTTTTCCTTCCTCTTCTTGATAACTTGTTCAAACAGCGAAACAGAGACACCATGTGAGGCCATAACTCTCAGATCAACAGAACAGCCACATTTGGCACAGAAAAGCACACATCTAAGTGTAAAATTTGAGCTGCGTTTGTGTCTGTAGACGTATTGTCTATCATGATAGAAAGGGAGCAGTTTATCCTGGCCATGTGCTCAAAACAGAATTTGCCTCATTTATGGTCCTATTTTTATATATTAGAAACATTAGTTTGATCAGAGCAACAATTAAAGCACATCAGTTGTGGAGTATAGCCAGCAAATCTGTTTACTTAATTACTAAATGGCAAAAATCTACAACTGTTTGTTCAGTCATTCACAATAAAAGAAAAGTGATCTAGAGCAGTCAATGCCCCAGTCGACAATATTTCTTTTTTGGCACGGTGGCTTAGTGGTTAGCACGTTCGCCTCACACTGCCCTGTGTGTGCAGAGTTTGCATGTTCCCCCCAGTCCAAAGACAGGCATGGTTGGCTGATTGGTATATCCAAAGTGTCCGTAGTGTGTATGTGATTGTGCCCTGCAATGGATTGGCACCTTGTCCAGGGTGTACCCCGCCTTGTGCCCCATGCTCCTTGGGATAGGCTCCAGGATCCCTGCGATCCTGTAGGATAAGCGGTATAGAAAATAGATGGATGGATGTATGGAATCAGCTCTTGGTATTCAATATATTCCATGGTGTTTCCTAAAGTCAATGAATTGAGTCAAATTTAATAAAATAGCTATGATGTTTTCTCTAAGAAGGCATGTCTAACATATACGGAAGGAGTTTCCAATGTCAGTGCTTTATAAGTATCCACCCCAGGAAAGTTTTCGAATATGCCCATGTTGAATGTGTGTTGAATGTGAATTTACCTTGAAGTTTGTTATAGATTCATTCGGAGTATTAGAAATTCCCAAACAAAACGACCCCTTTATAGTGGGCCTCCAAAACAGGAAACATCAATTTAAATGTTTGTAACAGCGTAAAGTACAGCGAGGTGTCAGAACTTGTATGAAAAACATTTGCCTGGAGAAAAATAAATCCAATTCATTTCAATGGCAAAGGACGTGCGAATAAGAAAGAAAACAAATTCACTTCAGCAGTTCATCTAGATGAATTTTAATCCTGTGAATGTGTGAACCTTGGAAGCATGAACATGTATTCAAAAGCAGAGTTTTGGTTTCCCGTTCTGAGAAAATACTAAATGAAGTAACTAATGAATCAACTAACACCTAAACCAGCAATCACATCTACCTGTAAATGAACCACTGTTTTCACTCCACTATTACATCATACAAAATGCATAGTGCATAATTACCTCATTTTCATGCCACAATAGCAAAGAAAGACAAGTGGAATATCTACTATTTAAAGCCATGTTGATTCAGTTTCCTAGGACAGTGTATAGCATTTCAGAGTGGGTTTTAATTTGCCACTGGATTCTGCATAGCCTATTCATAAGGATGTTCTGCTTCGGAGTTGATGCAGATCCTCTCTGGTGATATTTGGACCCCAGTAACCAGAGCAGAAAAACAAAAACAGAACAACATTCTTTTAAAAATGTTTGTCACAATTGTACTATTGTACTCTTAGAACTAATACATATTTAGTGCCTGAACTTCCCTTTTTTTGATTACGATGACTGATGATAAACGACTGTATTAATCTTTTATGATAGTTTGTGATACTGTCGATACCCTCTACAGCTCCGGCACATTCTTTGCTTTTCCATCATATTCTGCATATTTGACCCCTTTCCAACAGCGAATATATGATGTTGAGATCCATCTTTTCACACTGAGGACAACTGAGGAACTCGTACACGACTATGACAAAAGCTGCTAACATTCACTGATGCTCAAGTAGGCAGCACGATACATTAAGAGCCGGGGACAGGGGCGGGTGGGTAAAAAGTTTGAGCAGAATGAGCTGTGTAAATTGTTAGTATTTTGTTTAAAGATCTTGTTTTGTTCTTTTAATACTGCCCATAAAAAATGACAAGATATTGACATGATTCCCAGAAGATAAAATTATTTCATTCATTTGATGAAGTCTCGAAACATATTGGTCAGAAGGTGTTGGTTAAATTTCTATAACTGCAGATTGCAGATCTGTAAATAGACACAGCTGCAATTCAGGTGTACATTGAACTCATTCACATGGTTTTATATGTCAGACAATTTACAATTTGCATAATCTAAGACTAATAAAAAATAGATTTAAAGAACGTGTTATTTAATAAAGAAAAATGTGTAATCGGTCGTAGATTAAATCTTTCTGTTATGACATGATTAACATTTATGTCTTTAGGAGAGGCTACTTTGGGTTTTCTCAGTAACAAAACATTGAATTATTAACTTTAAAACAGGGGAAAAAAGGGGAGGCTGGTGAAATTATGACTGTGTATAACTGCTATAATGTAAATGCTAACATGAAATAACTTGTCAACATTAAATGTAACTAATGATTAAACTGTATGATGTCATTGTTTACTATGCTAAGATTTTTCATTATTGGCAAATTGGAGTAATAAAACACTTGAGGTGCTGCTGTTTCAAAAGATCTTTACCTGTATCACACCAGCCTGCATTTTGTCAAAGTAAAAAAGCAAAATAAAAAAATATATATATATATATATTTTTTTAAAGTATGATTTATTGTAATCGGTATTGAGCATGAAGATGCCTCCAGGTGTTATAAGATTACGGTGTTATATCTAAAACCCCCAATGTAGAAACTAAACCCAATTTACAGGAGCTAAAGGAAGTCAATTTAAGTGAGATATTTATAACAATCGATAAGGAGGTAGCAATGCTGCAATAAAACATCATAGTGCATTGCTAAACCTTCAGAGGAAGAGATATAAGACGAGCAGCACATGCTGCTATTATCATTACACCAAGCCAGCAGTCTGCAGGGTGACATTTCATGACAAACTGAACCTATTTATTGCGTGACCTTCCATTATTCTATACGTTCCTTCAAAAGTACTCCCTGTACAGAGCAGCCATGTCAGGTGGTCTTTAACAAATGTTTTGGGAGTTGAGTGTAAAAAGATTAATTGTGGAGGGCAGGAAACAGTGGCAGGACGTCTCAAGAGAAATGCGTTATGAGATTTGGGCATGACAGTACATCGACAGCGCAGCTTTCACACCATTACCTTCATGTTCAGAAATCTGACAATGCAGATACAGAGTAAAAAGTAATATCAGATAATAGAAATGTGCATCTTTAGTTCAGTACACAGTTGAAATTGACACGTTTTAGCAAAATGTCTTACAAGATTTTTCATACATAGTGTATACATATATTTCAGATAGCCTTTAAGAACACCTTTTATAAAAGAAGATCGTAATTAAATCATTCCCATGGCTGAATAGGGAAGCTGTCGCAAGGTTCCGATGGACTTGAACAGGAAACATGGTGAGGACATCACACACGACACTGTTGCCAAACTTATTAACAAATTCAAAAAGACTGGAAGTGTTACGGACAAACTGAGAAGTGGACGTCCACAAAAATTCAGGCACAACTGACATGGTGCTGGCATAGATATCCTCTATACATGGAAACTTTTGGGACACCCTGTATTTTATTATACATTCATATAATATTATATATATTATATTATTAATATAATATTGTATTATGCATAGATCCCTATTGTTATTCTACCTTTTATTATTATTATTCATTTTCTTCTTCTGCCAGGGTGTCTATTGCAGCCCATAATACCATCTGCTAATAATGTTGTGAAATTTGGCACACTGATTGGGGAGGGCCTAGGGAGCATTCTGACCAAATTTGGGCCAAATGCTGCTAACATCCTAGCTCCACTATCGGGTCAAATTTGGGCCTAATTTGAAACTGCATTCATAGTCATAACTTTTGAACCATGTCTTTAAAAAGCCATACAAGGCATCCCTGAATTCCCTGGATTGAGATGAGTTATGTACCATAGCACATAAATTTCCGTCAAAAAATAGATTTTCCGCCATCTTGGATTTTGTTTAAAAAAAAAAATTTCACTACTCCTCCTACATGTTTATTCTGATCACCAAATTTGGCACACGTCATCTTCAGAGTAAGCCTAATAAAACTTCTCAAAAGAATTTTGAATACTCCAAATGGTTTGTCCATAATAGGCCAACAAATCTGACAGCGAAGCCACCAAACAGGAAGTGAGGCTGTATCTCAGTATGCACCATTTTGCACACTGACACAACATACACACTGACACAAAACCTGGTGGGCATTCTCAGGACAATGACCTGAGGCTATACAACAAATTTCATGACAATGTCACTTACTAGTCAAATACACCACCAATTAAAATAACTAAAAATGCTTCTATCGAACTGCCATTTTAGCTACTCCTCGTACAAAGTTTTTCCAATCTCCACCAAATTTGGCTCGCATCATCTTGAGACCTGTCAAACAAACAGTGATATTTAAAACTGGCAAATTCATGAAACTATTCATAATTCTTGAATCCCTTTACCTATAGTCCTAGCTCTGCTTTCCTGTGATTTCTTAAGCAACAATTGTAGCACATCTGTGAATGTGTGGCTCACTGAGTCTGGGCGCTTGGCCCCTGAAAATGCTACTTGCACCTTTAATAATTCTTAAATATCTATGCACATGCCGAGCCAGCATTTAGTACGTTGCTACAATGGCTAATCAAACCAAAATAGTTGGACTGTGGAAAAAATACAGATATAAAATATCGCATCCACGTCAAATAATAATCCACGCAGTAAGGAGGACAGTATGGATAATGAACGAAAGAAAAGCAGAAAGTTCGTCAAAGCTTAGGAAGCTAAGTATCTTGACGTTGAAATTTCTTGGGTTATACATTTCTAAAGTGCTTAATTTGGACAACATGAGGTACTGGAACACCAAGGGAGAGGTTGATCCAGCAAGTGGACAGGGAAGAAAACAGATCTTGGAACATACAGTGCTCCAAGCACTTCATGTAATGGACAGACCTAGGGCTAACAGTGTAGGTATGATGACTGCTGTACAATCAGGGATTGTATCCATAAGATTTCACTGATGCTGTGGGAGGACTGGAGGAGTCAACTGCACATTTACGATGTGTTAAACGTCACAATATGTGCTCAAACACACAGAGCACTGGGTCTTACAAAAGTACAGGATGCCTTTTAGACAAAATAAAACGAATAAAACAACACAAATACTAACATCGATGAAAAAAGACTTGCCTATTTATCCTAAATACTCCACAATGCAGTCAACCAAGAACGTGGTGTACTTTAGAAATCCAAACACACATGCGGCTCAATCTTTTAAATATATTAAATAGCAAAAATATTTATATAAATATCTTTGCAAGATTTCAATCAACAAACATTACAACAGAACTTTGAACTAAGCTCAATTAAACAGCAGGTCAGTAACTGCAACACATTGCTGACATTAATCAGATAATCTTTCACGGCATGAGAAAATTATCAAGTGCTTATGTCAACCAAATGAGACGCCCAAAGATTAATACAAGCTGATTTTTTTTTTGAACTGCAGACAACTACATCTAGTCTGCATTTCAAACCCTCATTTATTTACAAATTCAAAATAAAATTTAAATAAATATCCACTTCATGTCTCGGTAACTCCAACCCTCTGAATTGAACACCCATCATTGTGGGTGTGTGGAATCGACTCCAAAGCCTCGCAGTTGACTCAATGCATGGAATCAGTGAGTCGATTATTTTTGTTGTTGTTTTTTAATTGAATTGGAGTTGTACTGAAAGCAGGACGGACACTTGATGACTTGACACACAACACTTTATCGTTACATAAAAATATATTGTGCTGTGGTGTATATCTGTTATTCCAGCTAACTGATACAAATAGCCTCGCTACACAACACTGCATAATGCAAAGGAGTCATGACATGAGTTGGTTAATCATTTGAGCCCATGTTCTGTCATTTTTAACCCTTTGATCATATAACCTACCTACGTTGTGGCCAAAGTGGCACAAGATAATGTTTTTTGGAAAGATTGATAAATATGACCATGAATGTGAGCTACAGCTAGAATACTAGATAAAATATTAAGCTAGAATAGTAGATAAGAGAGGATAAATCAGTAAATGGTGGTTTATAAACATGATTAAACCAAGGATATTGTGCTTCTGCCATTTCTGTCGATTATTCTCTTATTATAATAATAATAATTCTTATTAAAAGAAGAAAAAGCCCCAGAATGCAGTAAATTTCCAGACAGCAGGTGCTTCAATTCCAGCAGTGGCTCATGACCATAGATTATGATGAAGCAGGATGACAAAATTCAGTCAAGAGGCAATCGCACTTGACTTATCCCAAAGGCTAGTATCTAATGAATTTTAAGAGTGCCACAATAGGGAGAGATTTGACATCATACATTCACCCAGCAAACCATCTAGGCTTGTTTTTAGAGGTTTTAGAAGTGCCTTTGTTCAGCTGTGTTTGATACAGCAGGTGTGTTTTCCATGCGTGAGATGAACACAGAAGAGCTAATGGCATTATCCAGGGTTGCCTGATTTCAACAAAAAGGGAAAAAGCAGTCTTTGTATGGGAAACAAGGTCGGCATGGAGCACATGCATTTCTCATGTATAGACATTATTCACTCCATCTCCCTTTCCTTCTCCCAATCTATGCAATATATCTCATAGTAGAAATGACTCAGTCCATTAGAGATACTCTGTCTGCACTTTATTAGACTTAATTCTGATGATTTGCTATATTCCAAGCAAAATACAATTTTCAGAAGAAAAATTACCATAGATTTGGGCCAAGAAGCGCCTTGTGATGCCCTCTTCGTACAGCTAAAAGGACTCATTTACCAAGAAACATCATTGAGAAAATTTGTGCAATTGCAATTTCGGCAATTAAAAAAAATAATAATAAATGCAAGTTGCATCTCAAATTTTGATAAACACAGCAATCACACAAAAAAATATTGGCTGTAACAATCACCAAAAAAAAAAACACGCCCAGAGAAGTCCTGTTCAGACCGGGCAGAGTATTTTAAAATTACCCCAATCTGGCAACTCAATTACCCATCTGTCCACTGCTCCACCCCCAAGTATGGTACAGTGACTCGTGCCCCAATGGGCCTCAATTTAAGCTTGTTGCAGTTCCCATTTTTGCAATAGTACGCTATGGAAGCTAAAGAGGAGTCAGTAAGCACGCTTTACTACGATTGCACAACATCCAGAAAGGCAAGCAAATCAACAGAACATCTTTCAAATACTACTGCACCAGTAATAAGAGCTCTGTGCAGAATGGCAATCTACAAATTCCAAAAACTCTCCATTAAACTGCAGTCAAACTGGTACAGCTGTATTGTAAATATTGAGACTAGTGCACAGATACGAATACGTAAATCTTTACACCCCTTTCAGAGAAGAATCAATATGGCAACATTAGTGGCGTAGGATTGATGGTACTGTACATGTACCCAACCTCAACAAGCACAGTACCTTTAAATGAATAATTATGGTAAGAGTTACTTCACCTGAATGAAAAGGAGATCTTTAAAATGATCCAGCTTCTTTACATTGCGCTCACACACAGCCGTTATAAAAGATCCAGGTATTAGGTACTTCATAACACGGGCATTACCATCTGAGCACATCTTTTCTTGTTTTGATGCGCCTTGATATTCAGAGAGCTGTACTGGCATGCAGAAAGGGCTTTTTGTAATGCAGCAGAGTCACAGCAGGTGCTGAGTAGGTCTATTGGGATATATCCAGGAATCACTGTCGGTACAGTCAGGAGGGATAAAAACACAAGCTGACAAGTTTATTACATCAAATCCTTTATCATGGAATCACAATACAGGCAAAGGAAATAACTGAAACCTTACAGAGCAAAGCAATATATAACTGAGAATTTGTTGTTTGCTAAACAATGGAAACACAAGCCAAAGTTAATATAGAATTCACAAAGAAATGAAGTATAATTGGGAGTAATACACCATAGATGAGATGTACTGTACGTTCTCATTGAAACCAGAAGGCACCTGTGTTATGTTTTTTTTTTGTTTGTTTGTTTTTTGGTAAAATGGTATGATTGTATTCATTGTGTGGGTCAACTGTAACACCTCTAAAAAAGCAGTTACAATTTCCCCGGCTCTCTCCTACATACATAAAGAAGCAGCTACAATACGCACTCTGGCATTAATAATCAGTTTATCATGGCTGTAGCTAATTGTGGGCGGCTGTGGTGCAAGTTGTAAACTAATTGTAGGGTTGGAGGTTTGATTCTCGGCCCACATGACTCCACTTGAGGTTGCTCCCAATGGGAGCCTTGCATGGCAGCTCTGCTACCATTGGTGTGTGAGTGTATGGGAGAATGAGAAAATGTAAAGCGCTTTGTAGAACCGCCAAGGTTAAAAAAGCACTATATAAGTGCAGACCAATTTACCTTCCTGCGTCGAACTACAATCATCGTGAACACTCAAATAGCAGCTTAAATGCCACTACTCCATATAAAGTGTGGAATTAAATCAACTGCATTCCATTTTTCATTTGGTCGACTGTGGCATTTCGAAAATTGTCAACATCACAAAAGCCCCGTTTAATTTGTTGAATTTAATTTTTAGATGTTTAGAAATTGTATGCGTTCATGACAAGTGCAAACACCAGGGTTGCAAGATCTGCACGACAGGAGAAGCAGGACCAGCGGTATTTAAACTTGTAGTTTGTCTTCTTTCATCTAGATTGTGAAATGCTCTCATATTAATGCCCTAACCAAAGAAATGGCTATGAGAAGGAATAAAAGAAAAACAACCTGTATCGGTATTTCTATAGGATAACTGTGCACCTGGCAACACTGCTCGCTCCACGCAACACACAAGCTGCTAATTAAACTTGATTTTCTGTGACGGACAAAATCATGTGCAAAACCAGCCGAACCAAAGATGCACATGAAAACAGAAACAGTTTGATACCTCAGGCCATATTGTATATGTCTAGTATCCACTAGACACCACAGCAACAGGATTTTTCAGCATTTAAATAGGATTGCACTGTAAACGATCGCACGATTAGAGCAGTGCACTAGCTTTCTGTAAACACCAGAAAACACAATGCATAATAAGGGTATAAACATCAGGCTTATACACAATGTGTTTGGAAACCATACGATATGATTTCAATTCTTGCGGCAACCATACACTATCTGGCGATACCACTAAATCAGCTAGGATATAATCCAATATCACAGGACATCTGATTTCAATTCATAATGCAACAATACAATATTAGATGATACCACTGAAACATCTACATCATGATACGATATAATACGATATCATATGATATTAAATGATTTCGATTCATAAGGCAGCAATACAATATTTGACAATACCACTGAAACGGCTACGATATGCTACGATACGATTTAGTAACCTCTGTTCGATATCTTCGTTCAGAATATGGGCTAGGCCTACTGTTAATTCATGCATGATGATGAAGAAAACAACAAATCACTTTGCTAGCCAATTAAATTACTGACATCAGTTTAAAAATATTCATTCTTTTTTCCCCCACACCAGTTGTAATGCATCGTGGGATTGCTTACATTTTTAAGTAGGAGTGGGAATGGTAAAGTGTCTATTTTGTCTCAACATCTGAAAATGAATGGTTTGTTTTTGTTCCCTTGATTTCAGTGACTATTCTAGGTGAACACATCTTTAAATGTACTGTATCTTTAAATGCTAGTTAAAAAAATATATAGTAATAATAAGAACTTTGGCTTAGCAAAGCACTGAAATTCGTTGCTTAGTGCAAGATAGTTCAGGTGTCTTCCTCAAGCTCGGGTCCTCTACTGGAGGCCTGGGAGTTTGAGGGTTCTAGCTGTTCCTAGGACTGTACTGTTCTGGACAGAGACATCAGATGTTGTACCTGGAATCTGCTGGAGCCATTCTCCCAGGTTTAGGTTAACAGCCCCTAATATCACTGGGTCCACTTTGGAGGTCACCTTCCACATCTGCTCCAGTTCTTCCTTTAGTCCCTCGTACTTCTCGCTTTTCTCACACACCTTCTTTCTGATGTTACTCTCAGCTGGGATTGCCACAACTAACAATTGCCATCTTCTGCTTCTTGTCCATAACCACTATGTCTGGTTGGTTAGCCAGCAGCTGTCCCACAGGATCTTAGCTCTATTCTCAACCATTTTCTGTGGTGTGTTCCATTGGGACCTGGGGACTTCTAACCCATACTCAGAACAGATGTTTCTATAAACACAATCCCAGCCACTTGGTTATGCCTCTCCATGTATGCTGTCCCAGCATGCATCTTACACCCTGTTACAATATGTTGTACTGTTTTGTAATCCTTTAAACCGTTCAATACACCAAATTTGCACAGATCAATATATTACATTTTTATACATACATTTTTATACAATATTTATGTTAATGTACATTTTTGTACAGTGCACAAGCTCCATTACTGTAGCAGATATTCTGGTAGTGGATGTTTGTGAACAGCAGTTCATCTACATTCTAAATGACTGAATTACCAAATTGCTGTTCTCCAAAAGCCTAAAAATGATTAATCATGGCAGCTTACTGCTCTTCTGCCAATATGCACACTGTACCATCGGTGAGTTAAAAGTGAGAAAGCGAGTGCAGCCATGACTCACTCATTCCATATATTCACTTAACTCATTTAGTCATTGTTCAGGAATGTATCAATCATTACATAATATTACATTTTTGTTTAGCCAAATGAACAAATTTCCATTTTCCATGTTCCAGCTCACTGCAAGTGGGCGTTGGGCTTGTTTCATCATCCCAATTTCCCTCTTTAGTGCACTTGAGGACACATGGTACCATGTCTATAGTCAGTGGTCACAACGAATAAGGGTGGAACTCTGTTTTATGTCAACGTGCTGCAGAATCAACGCTTTTCTTGAACTCGGGTGTGCTGAGAAATGATTTTAAAGCATCTTTTTTGTGCAATCCTCCTAAATATGTATTATAATTTAAAAAAAGATAGATAGAGAGAACGATAGTGAGAGTGAGAAAGAGAGAGAGAGAGCGATAGATAGAGATAAATAGAGATAGATAGAGACAGAGAGAGATGGATAGAGAGAGAGAGATAGATGGATGGATGATAGAGAGAGAGATTGAGAGAGAGAGATGGATAGATAGATCGATAAATAAATAGAGAGAGAGATAGACAGATAGAGATAAATAGAGACAGAGAGAGAGATAGACAGATAGAGATGAATAGAGATAGAGAGAGATAGATAGATAGAGTGAGATAGATAGATATAGACATATAGAGATAGAGAGAGATGGATAGAGAGAGATGGACAGAGAGAGATGGATAGATAGATGGATGGATGGATAGATAGAGAGAGAGATTGATAGAGAGAGATTGATAGAGATAAATAGAGATAGAGGGAGATAGATAGAGATATAGATAGAGAGTTTTTTTTATTTTTATGATCGACTGCTCTTTTAATGCCTATTGAGCCCACATTTGTGTAATAACCAGAAAAACCCAGGTAATACAATGGGACATTTTGGACAGCACAGTGATTTTCAACGCTGCACCTGTCCAATGTGTCGTTTTTCAGGTTTCTGCACTGCTTGTCAAATCTGCCTCGGTCAACTGTAAGTGATATTATTGTGAAGTGGAAATGTCTTGCCTTGGCTAACACGAGCATGATGGTCTGTAACTGTCTGTCAGGAGTCAAAAAGGAAGGGTTGCCATGGCAGAATAGTGATACATAAGCCTATGATCACCAAACACAATGCTGCTTTTTTACCCAAAGTTTCCTCCGTTAGCACCTTCGCAAGAAATCTTTGAAGTTGAACTTGTTTTCTGCATGGTGTTTAAAGCCAACAGGTGGATATTTTCAAACTGTTGTTCAGTCAAGGAATACATGTGAAAGATGAGCAAGTTCAATTCAATTCAACATCATCACGTAGCAGCTTTACAGAAACCCAGGTGTAGAGCTCAATCCCTAATGAGCAAGCCAGAGACGAGAGTGGCAATGTAAACTCCCTGAGACAGCTTGAGGAAGAAACCTTGCGAAGAACCAGACCCATAAGAGAACTCTTACTCTTCTAGTGCGATTAAAAGTCATTACAGTATACAATTGTACAAGAGTAAAGACAAATTGCTCAAGAGACGATAGACCAGGAACCTATGTGGTCAGAGAGGAACCTTTTCTGTGGGGAACATCCTTCATCTTAGCTGATGTATCGCTCCAATAAGCAGTTCCTCCACAGATCCCTACACCCATCTTCATCAGGTACTTTTGGGATTAAGCAGAGTGCAAGACCCAGTCATCCAACATCTGTACGTGACTTCACAAATGTCCTCGCCTCAGAATGAAATCCAGCAAGATTTAGCAGCGATATTGCAGCATTTAGTTAAAAGCGATCCAGAACCACAAACAAACTCCTTATTAACATTACCATTGATTTTCAGAAAAAAGTTCTACAGGTAATTTTGTACATTTAGTTTTACTTTCTATAGCTACACTCAGTCAAAAGGAACACCTGTTCATTCGTTACACTTAATCATCATTAAAACCATGCACAATTATCGTGATTTGTAAAACTCGCAGAAAAAGCTGTCCACAGACACCCAGCATGAGTCTGACGCAAGCGCAGCATGCGACATTGCGTTTTTGAGCAAGAGACCATGGCGGAAAGCAGTGATGGGGAACCCAAAGTTCCAAGAGGATCAAATTCAAAGTGTGGCCATATTTTGGATTTTATAAAATTGCTGAGCAAAACGTAACAGAAGATGGTAACCTTGTCTACAGAGCTTGCCAGAAGAAAGTTGCTACAAAAGGGGTTTGGCGCATCATTGGGGTTTTCCATCTTGCTTTTAAATCACTCTTCCTGTCAGTCGGCACGCCTCGTCAGTCGGCACGCCTTGTCAGTCGGCTTTCCCGGTCAGTCAGTACACCTCGCTCTTCGCCTCAGTCGGCTCACCCTGTCAGTCGGCTTTCCCTGTCAGTCAGCACGCCTCGCTCTTCCCCTCAGTCAGCACGTCTCACTCGTCCCCTCAGTCGACTCGCCCTGTCAGTCGGCACACCTCGCTCTTCCCCTCAGTCAGCACGCCTCGCTCTTCCCCTCAGTCAGCACGCCTCGCTCTTCCCCTCAGTCAGCACGTCTCACTCCTCCCCTCAGTCGACTCGCCCTGTCAATCGGCACACCTCGCTCTTCCCCTCAGTCAGCACGCCTTGCTCATCCCCTCAGTCAGCACGCCTTGCTCTTCCCCTCAGTCAGCACGTCTCACTCTTCCCCTCAGTCGGCTCACCTCGCTCTTCCCCCAGTCGGCTCGCCTCGCTCTTCCCCTCAGTTGGCTCGCCCTTTCAGTCGGCTCGCCTCGCTCTTCCCCTTAGTCGGCTCGCCCTTTCAGTCGGCTCACCTCGCTCTTCCCCTCAGTCGGCTCGCCCTTTCAGTCGGCTCGCCTCGCTAATCCCCTCAGTCGGCTCACCTCGCTCTTCCCCTCAGTCGGCTCGCCCTTTCAGTCGGCTCGCCTCGCTAATCCCCTCAGTCGGCTCACCTCGCTCTTCCCCTCAGTCGGCTCGCCTCGCTCTTCCCCTCAGTCAGCTCGCCCTTTCAGTCGGCTCGCCTCGCTCTTCCCCTCAATCAGCTCGCCCAGTCAGTCGGCTCGCCTCGCTCTTCCTGTCAGTCTGCCTTGCTTTTCCTGTCAGGCAGCTCGCCTTTTTTAATTGTATAATAATTAATCAGTTTTTAATTGTAGCGTCCTTTCTCTAACTAAAGCAAATTCATTTTATTTCTATAAAAAAGTCAAACAACAGTGGGGGCAGTGCCATGGTGGGCAAGTGGTGTAATCGGTGTGCAGCCAAACACCATGTAACACCGGAAACACCGACTATCGCAACAAGCCTAGTAACAACCATCCATCACTTTATAGTCCAATATAAAACCAGTTAAAATGATTTCAGTGTTTATATCAGTATTTTTTTTTCTTTTACTTATTTTGGGCTGGTCTGAGTATTTCAGAAATGCCTGAACTCTCTGGTATTTTCACGTGTTATACAGAATGGTGTGAAAAACAAAAACATCCAATGAGCAGCGGTTCTGCACGAAAAAAGCACCTTGTTGACAAAAACACCTATAGAGAATGGACTGGTTTAAGCTGACAGAAAGGCCAGATAAATAAAATAATCTCTCTACACAGCCATGGTGAGCAGAAAAGCAACTCAGAACATACAGCACATTAATCCTTGAGGCTGCCCAGTTTCAGTGAGCCCTTGCCCACTGTTAACAACTGACGGTTAAAACAGCTGGGGTACATTTATTAATCTTAACTTATGCACCGCAGACTTTAAAATCTTTACAAAATACAGCAAATACAGACTAACATAATACGTTATATAAAATAACTTGCACACCGGTCATACAATATTGTTACAGATATCCAACTCCGTTAAATCCATCTAAACTAAATTTTTTAGCTGAAGGAACTGAACAGATATATATATATATAACTCTTTATATTACAGTGCTATTTATTGCTGATATTTCTCAGCCACATCCCATCAAAACAATCCGTTTTTTCATCCCCGCAAGCATCCAGCTGTTTCAAGTCTCAACTCCCGAGACACCTCTGCAGAACGAGACCCAGACAGTCTGAGACTTGAGCCTACACACCTGATATAAATAATGATTAGAGGGGAAAGAAACGGAAGGGGATGTAGGTAATAATCATACTGCAGTGCCTGCTCCTGCCCTTACTGAAAGAAAGGTCTTGGAGCCTTTGGGAAAAGAAACTTAGCTACATTCAAAGCCAAGGGGAGCACATACTGTATACAGAGAGAGAAAGAAACATGAAATAACTTCTTGGTTTAATGCAATACAGACGAGTGGGCTTTTTCCTGAGACTGCACTCTGTTGGGTTATTTTTTCCACCCAAAAGTTTGGTTGAGCCTTTTGGGTCATTCCATTGGGTTATTTTCTCAGTCTTGGGTAGTTTTGTGTAACCAAACCGTTAGGTTATTGGCTGGGTCATTTTCACTGTCAGTTGAATCAATCCACCCCTCCCCCAGACATCCACCTCCAGGACGCATCAGCCCAACTCCTTGGGTCAAATTCACTTGGCGTGGACTGTTTGACTTCGCCTCAGGTGGAGGTAGCATTTTTTGAAACGAGAAACTGAAATGACCACAAGTTAGTGTTTATCATTATTTAGCATTAATGCTGCGGAAAATGCCTGGCAGAGTTTATGATATTTAGGCAGGGAGCTCTCGAAAATGTATTCAACGGGAAACAGTAACTCAGCGAGTGACAAATAACTTCACCTATCACTTCGGCTTCAACAGTGAATACCATGTACTGCTCCCTCAGTGTTGGTGTTACACTACAACTCTCATGTGTTTATGTTGGCTGTGATAAAAGGATTGAGGTTATTCTATAATTCTCTGGGTCTGTATCTAATCTGAGGTCCCGAGTTAGGGTTAACTTGTCGGATGCTGCCACAATAGAGATGACTGATGCTAAACTAGACGCTCACCCGAGTCAATAACATTACTGTAGCATACAGCTCGCAGTAATGTTAGACATTCCCATTCCCGTTTTGAAAGTTAACAATAATATAACAATACAGCTATTCACCATGATGGAATACAGAGTGGGTTAATGTTAACTACATTTAGCGAGTGTTTCGGACAAGGCAAGCTGTAGTTGCGCTCTGACCCCAACCTCATAACATGCAGGGATATGTGAAGAAAAGAATTTCACTGTGCACATAATGTATATGTGACTAATAAAGACTAATTATAATAAAGTTATCGTTATTAGCATTAGGAGAATGGGTTAAGGCCCATGTTTATTCATGTATTTGGTGAACGTTAACAGGTGCAGACAGACAGTGGCTAACAAAACTTAGCTAGCTCAATAATGTCAAGGCCATAATTTCTTCAGAAGGTTAACGTGTTAAAAAGAGAGGACGACGGTTACAGTTAAACCAAGGTCCTGACTCTCTGTTGTCATTAAAAATCCCATGAAACTTTTCCTAAAAGAATAGGGGTATAAACCCTATATCCTCCAGGTCCTGGTGAAATTTATACATCATGGCCCCCTAATAATCTCCATCCCTGAATTTTCTACATCACTCTCTCCACTAATAGCTGGCGTGTGCTGGGTGTTCTGGAGCACTATGGCTGCCGTTGCATCATCCAGGTGGATGCTACACACTGGTGGCGATTGAGATTTCCCCTCATACAATGCAAAGCACTTTGAGCATCTAGAAAAGAGCTATATAAATGTAAATAAAAAAATTCAAGGCAATTTGATCATTTGCAAAGAACACTGAATTTTATCAAACTACCAGATTACTTTGAATAAAACCCATTCATTCCTTCACTCTCCAAAAAAAAAAGCAAAAAAACAAAAACAAATGGGATATGACTATTCAGATCAAAGATATCCATTCAGAAATCCTAGAAGTAGAGAGGAGTGACTTAAATTGAAATTCTTAGCTATTCATTTAAAATGAATTTAAACACACACTATAGCATGCAATTTTCCTGTTATATAATGTATGCCACTTTAAGAAATAAACTTCCATAAAACCTGAAAATTACTACTAGGATTTCTTGCTAATGTGTGCAATTATTGTGTCACTATTATATCCGTAAAAAAAAAATGGAGTATCCTTGAAGCCTTGTGTTTGCAGCACAGTTCAATAGAATATCAGTTGCAAGTGGTTACATAATTTCTGCACAATGGAGAAGAGGTCTGAGCCGTTATTTAATATTATGTCACAATATTTGCATATATCTGCATGTTTTATTATGGTTTGCAATACTATCATGATATGAAGTTTTTTTAAGGTCTAAATGTCTACCTGTAACTAGTTCTAGTTAAGCAGAACTGAATCATATAGGAACTAGCAGAATCTAAGGTTCTCAAGAAGTCATCATATTTAGCATGATGTATTATTTCTTCATATATCACACACTAGCCTCATAGTTTAAACAAACACAAATATTTTTTGTTTTGTTTTTTAACAGAGATAGTTCTTACAGCAAAGACCAATACTACTAGCCCTTGTAAGTTAACTAAATGTTTACTAGCTAACTAAGTAATGCTAGGTATAAGCTAGCAGTCAGGTCAAAATATGTTCATTATTATGGAAATTATAACATTTATTAACAGAACTATGTATGTTAATTAGCTAGTATAGAAGTGTTAGGGCTAGAGTTTGGGGTTAGATTTTTTTTTTTGGCTATTAATGGGGGGCATTGTATGGTTTGCATACATTAAAATTTTTAATACATTTCCATTCATGTAAGTCAAGTTATTTATGTACGAATCCTACACCAACTGACCTCCTGAAAATAAGTCAAACACCACTTAAAATGCTTACTGTTGTCACGGTCGGAGGTGGAGATGGATTCAAGTGCAAATTATAAGTTTTACTAAAGACCAAAACAAAACACAGAGGTTAAGCGCAACCATAAACCAAAGGCCATAAACATGACAAAGAAAGACAAACCTTAGGCAAGGAATGCAATGCAAACAGTGGCTATATATATACAGGTGCTCGATAACATGCCGTGACTCATTTGCAGGTGGTGATATGACCGTGATGTGCAGTGGCTGCTGGGAACTGTAGTCCAGAGTTCCTTCTCTGCTATTACATGACAACTGTCTTGGAAATGTGATGCAAAATAAAGTACAGAGTCTATTTAATATTGTGATGTGACTCCATGGCATTGTGCTGGCTTTGTTTTACGTAGGGTTTCCACTTAGCAAGAAACCATGTACACATTGTTGGCCTGCTGTAATGATACTAAGCTCACCCCAACATAACCAAGTGTGCGAATACTTTTCAATTCAATCACTACTGCTGCTACTGGTTTCATTCTATCTGGACTACTGCAACATTTTGCTAAATCTGCTCAGTATTAATGCACATTTTTTGCATTTGTTGTCTTGTCCTGTGTTTATTGTTGATTTAACTGTAATTAGCTCGGTTACCACCAATATCATCAAAGCAGAGGCAGCTCAGTGATTAAGATGTTAGACTTCTGAACCTCAATCATATATGAGATAAATGTAAGTAAATGTAAGAACCAAGAATATTCAGAACGGTGCACCCAAGTGATGCAACAGAAAAGCCTTCGTATTGAATCCCGAAAATGTGACAACTATGATAACTCCAAGAGAGCAATGGTATTGCACTGAAGAAGCAAGTGCGACAGTCAAAGTCTCCAGAAGAACTGTGGCTAGTTCTGCAAGATGCTCAATAAAACTTACAGCTCATTTCCTTAAAAAAAAAACACTCTCATTCTACCTGAGACTACTTTTTTTTAAAGCAAAAGGTCATCACACAAAATATTACCTTTGTTTCATTTATTACTTTATAGCATTTTTTAAATGGAGGAACATTTCATTTCATTATTTTTGAAGTCATCTTTGGAAGTCATCTACAGCATTTCTTTGCATGCGCCTAAGACCTTTTGCACAGTACTGTATGTGCAGGTCTTCACCCTCCTCGGTTGTTAGCTGGCGTGTGGACAGGGAAGAGCAGGCTAGTAGGTTGGAATTGGCAAATGACCAAATGGGAGAAAATGGGAAGAGAAGTTCATCTGGGTAATTAGTTTCCAAACACTGTTGACTATTTGTTGATTGCCATTGATAACGTAGATAGATAGATATAAACATGCAATATACTGACACCACAAATAATTCAGCAATCTGTTATTGCACAAAGCTTACAGCCTGTATTAGGCACCTGGATCAATAAGCTGTAAACCTCCAGTGCTCAAGTTCAACAGAAACCTATGTGTTTAATTTTTTTTTCTGTGTCATTATAGGTTGTTGTTTTTTTTCGCAGCAGATTGTTTTCCCCCCTCACATGAATCCTGTCTGGCAGTACTAGCCATTTTGCACTGAATTCAAACTTGGTTGCATTTCCAAGATTAAAGCTCTTCTCAACTTTCATAATTAGCATCTTACTATCAGTTGGAGAATTAACCATCTGTATGTTGGCTACCCTTTTACCCCAACCACAAAAACCAAACTGACTTCTTTCCTGCATATTCAGCCTTATTTTTTTTTTTTACCCGAGTGTATGCAAAACTGCATCTAGTTAAAACCTTTTGCCATTTTATATACACTACTTTAAAACAGTGAAAGGAATGGGAATACACTATGGTTGAGATTATCATGACTTATATGTAGTACACCAACACAACACACATAGTTCATAACCCGCATGTAAAACTAAAAGCATTGTGGTAGATCAACTCTGTCATTACTGCATGATTATCCAGCACTAACACTGTTCACGGTTTGTTTACATTACCTGCTGTCAATCATTATTTGATCTGACACACCCACACAGCGTGATCAGGTATAGGATATAAAATCGTATATAGGGATATGCATTTCTTTCGACAGTTGAGGTCATAAATTTACATATGCCTTGCAGAACCTGAAAAATCTTTTTTTTTTTTAAAGAAAAAAAAAGAGATATCATAAACATTGCAGGTTTTTTTTTTATTTAGCACTGCACTCACACCTCCAGGGTTGGGGGTTCGATTCCCTCCACGGCCCTGCGTGTGCGGAGTTTGCATGTTCTCTAGAGCTGCAACAATTAATCAATAAAATCGATAATAATCGATTATGAAAACCGTTGTCAACGAATCTTTTTATCGATTAGTTGGTTTTAGCGCGGCACGGGGGAGATTTACTCATTACGTTACTTTTGTTCCAAAAACACGCCTCGGAGAGTAAATATTCAAGTTGTGTCCAAAAGTACTGTACACTTACACTCATACACACTCATACACACTACACATTTGTAATAGTGTGTATGAGTGCCTCAGTTGTCCTCAGTGTGAAAAGAATATTACCGTTCTATATTGTATACACTACCGTCTAGTCTGTGGATTTTAGAACGGTAATATCATCTAAAATATAACACTAGTGGTTTTTATACTAACCGAAAGTATAATCCGCTTCCTAGTCGACTGCGCATGACGTCACATGCACTTAATGCGACGCCGCTAGCTTTAGCCTAATACCCAGTCCTCGACACTGACTTTCTTCAGTTTACTTTCTGTCAGCGTTACCTTTTATTCCCAACATGACCTCATGCTCTCCATCAGACAGAGGCGAAATCGTCACGTGACTGAAGTCCTCTAATGCAGGGAGGATTGTATATTAGAGTTTGTGGAGCACAGAAGCATGACAGTGATGCAGTTGCTTAAGAGGTTTAATTTAATTTCAGTTTATTGTCATTATATGGCGCATTTGAGCACTTGCAGTGTAAATTCTGTTGTTTATTATAACGGAAGTGACGTGTTAGTAACGAGGCCACATTGCTCCTCACGTGGGATGCAGACGTGTTGATACAGATTGTATCTTATTGTAGTTTATACAGAGTATACATATATATTTATATATATAAAGTACTTATCCATTCTTTTTTATGGCTTCACAAAAAGCACTGAATTAGACTAATATTAATATATATAATTAATAATATATATTCGTGTGTGTGTGCACGTGTGTGTGTTGGGTTCTGTTTTGGACATACAATTGTGTAAAGTTTTAGTCTGAATTTATATGTGTAACACTCAGTTTGTGGGTTTTATTGTAAATAACAAAAAAGGTACTGAAAGTTTGCCCCTCCACATCCGATTAATTGGAAAAATACTCGGCCAACTAATCGATTATGAAAATTATAGTTAGTTGCAGCCCTAATGTTCTCCCAGTGCTGTGGGGTTTCCTCTGGGCACTCCGGTTTCCTCTCCCTTAGTCCAATGCATGGTAGGCTGAATAGTATGTCCAAAGTGTCCGTAGTGTGTGAAAGTGTATGTGATTGTGCCCTGTCCAGGGTGTACCCCGGCCTGTGCCTGATGCTCCCTGGGATAGACTCCAGGTTCCCCGCGACCCTGTACGATAAGCGGTATAGAAAATGGATGGATGGATGGATGTTTACAAGACACAATAATAACTGAATTTACACAAATGAACCAGTTTAAAAGTTTACACACCCTTGATTCTTAATACTGTCTGTTGTTACCTGGATGATCAACGACTGTTTTCGTGTTGTGTGATGTTGTTCACGAGTCACTTGTTTGCCCACTGTTCTACATATTCTTTGGTTTTCCATTATCTTCTACATATTATGTCCCTTTCCAACAGTTACTACATGATGTAGAGATCCATCTTTTCACACTGAGGACAACTGAGGCACTCATACACACTATTACAAAAGGTGCAAACATACAATGATGCTCAAGAAGGCAACATGATGCAAGAAGAGCCAGGATGATCGGTGCAATTGTTATATTGTGTTTTTCATTACTACCCTTCAGAAATTCATTTTCATTTAGAAAATTGCATGATCCCTATTTATCCATATTTATTAATTATTAACATTTTGCAGATTCTGCAAGGTGCATGTAAACTTATGACCTCAACAGTACTTATTAAATGACAGGTCTTTAGTAATGCAAAGGGTTGTGTTTTTGTTTTTAACATTTGAAATGATGTTGCCAGGGGCTTCCAAATACAAAAGCCTTGGTTTTGTAATGCATGCGGGATGCGTTACAGACGTTACGTGTTATGTCATTTGCTCCACGCCCTTGTTCAGTCCTTAGGGAACATGTAGCTCAAACCAGACACGAGCATTACCATGTGAGAAAAAGAAGCTCCAGGCCTGAGTACTCATGCCACATCAGCTGTTCCACAAAATCACTGCACCTCGCCTTGATTAAGCAAAGTGAGTTAATTAAATTGGACCCGTGGCTTGCTGATGTCTCAAGGGGCTGAAGCTGCCAGGAGAGCACTTAAGACACCACGCTCCATCTTTTTACCCGACTGTTGGTCTAAGGGGTTTGGTGCGAGCGGATGCCACCGTTAACAGAGTGTGGTTTTGTGTGTGTGTGTGTGTGTGTGTGTGCTGAGTTTTAATATTGGCCCACCACAGCTCCCTAAAGTAATCAGTGTGGGTTGCGGCAGGAGGGGGATGGAGAGACACAATTGGATTATGGGCCATGAGCACTTTAATTTCCAGATGATGGTGTAACGAATGACAGAGCATCTGCATCATCTCTTCGAGCTCTGCACCTCGGCAATATGGCCACAGTAAATAAGGCGTATTTCACACAGCGTTTCCAGATTACAGAAAACTTCATGCAGGCTTCATTATATCTCAATCCCCAATAGATGTAGTGTTATTAAATCTTTTCACATGCACATGGTTTAAGAATTGTGTTCACTTATCAGTGGATAAAGAAGTTCTTCGGTAAAGTTTTTTTTAAGCTGTTTGTAATGAAAGTAGCAGACTTGCTTCTATACAATGGTGTCTCTTGCTGTAGTACACACTAGAGTAAACACATGTGGAAGACTTACGCTCAGTTCTTTAATCTGCTACGTCTAACAGCCTTGTGCATTAAGAAGAAAGTTTTCACATTATTATATGCTGAAAACAGCTATGGCTCCCTGCTCTTTTTAATTGATTTATTTATTTAATTGCTCATTTGAATAGTCATGCTTCGTACAGATACTGAGACACAGAATTGTATTTCATTACAACCCCAATTCCAAAAAAGTTGTGACGCTGTGTGAAATGTAAATAAAAACAGAATGCGATGATTCACAAATCTCAGAAGCCCATACGTTATTCACAATAGAACATCATCATTCACAAGAAAACACATCAAATGTTTAAACTGAGGAAATGTACCATTTTAAAGATTTTTTTTAACTTGATGGTAGCGACCCGTCTTAAAAAATGTGGGACGGGGCAAACAAAAGAATGGAAAAGTAAGTGTTACTAAAAAGAAACAACTGGAGGTTACTTGGCAACAGGTCAGTAGCATGACTGGCTATGAAAAGAGTATCTTAGAGAGGCAGAGTCTTTCAGAAGTAAAGATGGAATGGAATCTGGATGGAAGCGTGTGTTGCTCTAAAACCTGTATATACCTTTCAGCACTGATAGCCACTAATGCACCCCATACCATCAGAGATGCAGGATTTTGAACTGAGCACTGATAAAAAGCCATATGGTCCCTCTCCTCTTTAGTGCTCTTTAGTTTAGAGGACGTGGAGTCCATGGTTTATAAAAATAATTAAAAATTCAGTTTGTCTGACCACAGAACAGTTTTCCACTTTGACTCAGTCCATTTTAAATGAGCTTTCCCCCAGAAAAGATGGTGGTGTTTTTTGGACCATGTACACATATGGCTTCTTCTTTGCATGATAGAACTTTAACCAGTATTTGTGGATAGCACGGTGAAGTGTGTTCACAGATGATGAGCTCTGGAGGTGTTTCTGAGCCCATGCAGTGATTTCCATTACAGAATCAAGCCTGTTTTTAATGCAGTGCCACCTGAGGGCCCGAAGATCACAGACATGCGGTATTGATTTTCACCCTTGTCCCTTTGTGCACAGAGATTTCTCCAGATTCTCAGAATATTTTGGTGAAATTATGTACTGTAGATCCGTGGGTCATTTGGTACCGGGCCGCACAGAAAGAATAAATAACTTACATTATTTCTGTTTTATTTATTATCTGGATCTGAAAAATGACCGGATTCTCTCCGTTACATCCTTCTACGACTCACTCTTGACGCATGTCAAGACGCTTGTCTCGGTCACGTGATACGTTGAAACCTTACCATAGAGACCAGAGAGCGTTAGGGGGGAGAGAGGATGTTACGAGGACGCTGTTAATAAAATTGCGATTTCACTTTGGATTCACGTTTATTATTATATTTTAAAAATACCCCAGTTTTTATGTGGGCAAAAAAGGTTGGGGACCGCTGCTTTAGATGATGAGAGATTCATAGTCTTCACAATTTTACACTGAGGAACATTATTTTGAAATTGTAGACACAGTTTTTCAGAGATTGGTGAACCTCTGCCCATCTTTACTTCTGAGAGACTCTCCCTCTCTAACATACTCTCTTTATACCCAATCATGTTACTGACCTGTTCCCAATTAACCTCCAACTGTTTCTTTTTAGTGACACTTACTTTTCTAGCCTTTTGTTGACCATGTACCAACTTTTCTTAGACGTGTTGCTGCCATCAAATTCAAAATAACCTTATTTTTTTCTTAAAATGGTACATTTCCTCAGTTTACACATTTGATATATTTTCTATGTTCTATTGTGAATAACATACGGGTTTATGAGAATTTGCCAATCATTGCATTCAGTTTTAATTTACATTTTACACAGCGTCCAACTTTTTTGGAATTGGGGTTGTATATCTTAGGCCACCGAGGTGTTGAAGTCTCAAATCTGACTGAGGTTTTGTCATCAATTTGGTATCACAACACAGCTCTGACAGTACTGCCAGTTGCCAGGCAAATCACAAGTTAATAATAATCCGCTCGTTCTGATACATCAGTGTTTCTACAGCAACAGCAATGTGTATGTCAGACGTGCTACAGAATCTACAACTAATAATAAATGGATTATAAAATGTACTGCTATTTAACAAAGAATATGACACATTTATCCCGTGTCTCCGGTGTCAGCGCTTTGTAAAGGTCAATATGTTTTCCGACACAGGAAAGTCTTTTGTACAGAGGACTTTACGTTTTCTGGATTCTCTGTAACATGAAAAGCTGTGTTTTTTGTCTTACTAAATTCAAAATAGTAAAACGGTATATAGCTGCTATCATGTAAGTGATAACAGGAACTATCTTGTCATTCATTCATAAATAAAACACAGGTCATTCCATTTCAAGTGGTCCAATAATTGCAAAGTTGGTTGCTCAACCGTTTTAATTTAAGTGATTACATCTATGTATTGTCATTGCAAAATCACCAGGATTTTTTTGTTTTTTTTTACTTGGTTTAACTACGACGGCAATCTTTGTGTCATGACACACAACAAATTCTGGTTAAACAGCTGTTTATGGAAACCTCATTATCTCAACTCAGGATGGTTCCACTGTAGCTCCTTGGAACAAAAACTGATCTCCAGAGCACGGTATAAGGTACATGTACATATATAAACATTTTGCACATTCTTGTTCCTTAGACTAAGAACTTAAGTCCAAATGTAATGCTCAAGATTTCCACAATTCCACATTTAGTGTTTGAGTCTCAGTCTAGGGGTCACCTAGGTAAGTGTACTGTGTATGCAGAACATGTCAGGTTTTAGACATCTCTTTTTCTGTTTTATGGGGTGAGGATTTTGTTTTTTACTTTTCCACACTTTTGGGTTGAATATCTCTGATTGGGGACCAAATATGACCCTGAAATTTTGACATAAATAAGTCCTCTATAGTAGCATTCTGCTGTAAAAATAAATAAATAAATAAATAAATAAATAAATAAATAAATAAATAAATAAATAAATAAATAATGAGTTTGAGATTGGAGCTAAACTCTACAGGACAGTGGACCCCGAAGGCCAGATTTGAAGAACCAGCGGTTGGTATGCTTAGCTTAGATTTTATAAACAGATTTTAACCAAATAGATTTTTATCTAAATATGGAAGTAAAACATTCAGTTGGGTGTTTACAAATTAACAGTGTCATAAACAGAACTGTAGTGTTGTTTACTGCTTGTATCATGGGAGAAGTGACTGAGCTGTAGTCAGTTACTGCCTTTATCATGTGCCATGAGACAAAGACGGTCATCATAGTTCAACCAAGTAAAAAATGGTGATTTTGATATTCCAATACATAAAGGTACTCACTCAAAAGAAATAAACAAATAAATCAGGCAACCTGCATAGGACCACTTGAGATGGAATAACCCACACTAATGAAGCATGAAATTAAAAATGACTGTACTGTATAATGCCATGGGCATTGTTTGGACTCAGGACAGCTGCCATTTGCTGCTATTGTCAAGTAACTGTTTGATGCCATACACAACAATATACGTCGATCACTTAGAGAAGGCTGATGGTTGAGAGGTAAGAATTTGCCAATAGTTTCTGCAAGCTTTTTATAATTGACTGATTGGTGTGTGAGAAGGTGGGAATTACAGAAAGGGGTTAAAGCAATGCAAACACACACACACATGATGTAGTATTAAACCAAAAGCACATCATAATAAAACTAAAGCTGGGCATTCCTGGACATTTTCTCATATTTAGAAATCCAGTCCGAATGCTTATTTAAGGTCTGAAAAAGAGGACGTAGATCAGCCTACCACCGATACTAATACTGATACTGATACTGAAACTAAGTTGATACTCATCCAATTTTTTTCTTTTATAACCGATAAGCTTGACTTTTTTTTTATTTGACTAACACCTCACTCAAAAAACTGCAGCTTTGTTTATTCACTTAAACATAGAGTGTCCGATCTTATCCACAAAGGGCTGGTGGGGGTGCAGGTTTTCATTCCAGATACCACTCAGGTGTATCTTCTGTTTAGTTAGAATGAACCCACACAGGACTCTTGTCCACGGATTCATCAAAATCAAATTACATAATTTTCTATTATGTAGGAACCTGTTTAATTTCAGTAAGTGTACAAATTTTCTTGCAGTCATTTTTAAATGCAGCATCAAAATAATAGAGTAAACTGTGATAAACCTTTAGAGAATTTTAGTAATAGGAATATTTTATAGGCACATGCCTAATGAGTAGTGAGAGTGGTGTATTTTGTGATTGCTGGAGTCATAAGCAGCTTGGCACTTCTGCCCTCTCCATTTCCAAGTGGCTGGCAGTGGCCATTTTCTTTCTCTTCAATCATCAGCAGCCATTTATGCCAAGCCTATTATTTATGGACCCACTTTCAATCACACATTCATTTAGAAATGAGAGCTTCTGAAACGGCCTCACTCCTATGTGACTGTCCGGTATAATGTGTGCTTGGGTTCTTACGCTGCACTCATGCTGGGTCATTTCTCATTTACTCACTCATATACTGCTGACTCATATTGAACGTCAGCCTAATTCAAGCGTGTCTTTGTGGATGCTCCTCAAGCTTTACGTTCTGGCTTTATTTAAATAGGTTGAAGCTGTGGCATGTAAGAAATTAAACACTTGGAGGTGTGTTGTTGCAGTGTACCACACTGTAATTGAATGGAGGGGGACCCCACTGACCCCACGTTGAGAAACACTGCAGTAAATAATTGAATATGGCATGTGCCATAGGATGTAAACAGCTATCATCTCTAGGTGGCTCTCATCTCTGAGCTGCAATGGCAATGACATTTCTTTAAAGAGAATACACTTTGATTACAGCTCAAATCATTTCCTGCTGGGGAAGCAAATAATTGCATATGCAGTACATGATGAGGTTTAAGCACTTCAAGACTTTTCTCAGAGTAAATGTAACAGAGAGGTGAGCCGACTGACAGGGCAAACCGAATGACGGGAAGAGCGAGGCGAGCTGACTGACGGGAAGAGCAAGGCGAGCATACTGACGGGAAGAGCGAGGCGTGCCGACTGACAGGAAGAACGAGGCGAGCATACTGACAGGAAGAGCGAGGCGTTGCCGACTGACAGGGCAAGCCGAGTGACAGGAAGAGCGAGACGAGCCGACTGACGGGAAGAGCGAGACTAGCTGACTGACGGGAAGAGCGAGGCAAGCCGACTGACAGGGCGTGCCGAATGACGGGAAGAGCAAGGCAAGCTGATTGACGGGAAGAGCGAGGCGTGCTAAGTGCGTACAAGCCAACTGACAGGGCGAGCCAAATGACGGGAAGAGCGAGGCAAGCTGACTGACGGGAAGAGCAAGATGAACCGACTGACAGGAAGAGCGAGACGAGCCGACTGACGGGAAGAGCGAGACTAGCCAACTGACGGGAAGAGCGAGGCAAGCCGACTGAGAGGGCAAACCGAATGATGGGAAGAGCGAGCCTAGCCAACTGACGGGAAGAGCGAGGCAAGCCGACTGAGAGGGCAAACCGAATGACGGGAAGAGCGAGGCGAGGTGACTGACGGGAAGAGCGAGTCGTGCTGACTGACAGGGCGAGCCGACTGACAGAAAGAGCGAGGCGAGCCGACTGACAGGGCGAGCCGAATGACGGGAAGAGCGAGACTAGCCAACTGACGGGAAGAGCGAGGCAAGCCGACTGAGAGGGCAAACCGAATGACAAAGAAAGGCGAGACTAGCCAACTGACGGGAAGAGCGAGGCAAGCCAACTGAGAGGGCGAGCCGACTGACAGAAAGAGCGAGGCAAGCCGACTGAGAGGGCAAACCGAATGACGGGAAGAGCGAGACTAGCCAACTGACGGGAAGAGCGAGGCAAGCCGACTGAGAGGGCAAACCGAATGACGGGAAGAGCGAGGCGAGGTGACTGACGGGAAGAGCGAGTCGTGCTGACTGACAGGGCGAGCCGACTGACAGAAAGAGCGAGGCGAGCCGACTGACAGGGCGAGCCGACTGACAGAAAGAGCGAGGCGAGCCGACTGACAGGGCGAGCCGAATGACGGGAAGAGCAAGGCAAGCTGATTGACGGGAAGAGCGAGGCGTGCTGACTGACAGGGCGAGCCGACTGAAAGAAAGAGCGAGGCGAGCCGACTGACAGGGCGAGCCGACTCACAGAAAGACCGAGGCGAGCCGACTGACAGGGCAAGCCGAATGACTGGAAGAGCAAGGCAAGCTGATTGACGGGAAGAGCGAGGCGTGCTGACTGACAGGGCGAGCCGACTGACAGAAAGAGCGAGGCGAGCCGACTGAGAGGGCAAACCGAATGACAGAAAGAGCGACTAGCCAACTGACGGGAAGAGCGAGGCAAGCCAACTGAGAGGGCGAGCCGACTGACAGAAAGAGCGAGGCAAGCCGACTGAGAGGGCAAACCGAATGACGGGAAGAGCGAGACTAGCCAACTGACGGGAAGAGCGAGGCAAGCCGACTGAGAGGGCAAACCGAATGACGGGAAGAGCGAGGCGAGGTGACTGACGGGAAGAGCGAGTCGTGCGGACTGACAGGGCGAGCCGACTGACAGAAAGAGCGAGGCGAGCCGACTGACAGGGCGAGCCGACTGACAGGAAGAGCGAGGCGAGCCGACTGACAGGGCGAGCCGACGCGGAAGAGCAAGGCAAGCTGATTGACGGGAAGAGCGAGGCGTGCTGACTGACAGGGCGAGCCGACTGAAAGAAAGAGCGGGCGAGCCGACTGACAGGGCGAGCCGACTCACAGAAAGACCGGGACCGAGCCGACTGACAGGGCAAGCCGAATGACTGGAAGAGCAAGGCAAGCTGATTGACGGGAAGAGCGAGGCGTGCTGACTGACAGGGCGAGCCGACTGACAGAAAGAGCGAGGCGAGCCGACTGACAGGGCGAGCCGAATGACGGGAAGAGCGAGGCGAGCTGACTGACGGGAAGAACAAGATGAGCTGACTGACAGGGCGAGCCGACTGACAGAAAGAGAGAGGCAAGCCGACTGACAGGGCGAGCCAAATGAAGGGAAGAGCGAGGCGAGCCGATTGACGGGAAAAGCGATTCAAGCCAACTGACAGGGTGAGCCAAATGACGGGAAGAGCGAGGCGAGCCGACTGACAGGGCGAGCCGACTCACAGAAAGAGCGAGGCGAGCTGACTGACAGGGCAAGCCGAATGACGGGAAGAGCAAGGCAAGCTGATTGATGGGAAGAGCGAGGCGTGCTGACTGACAGGGCGAGCCGACTGACAGAAAGAGCGAGGCGAGCCGACTGACAGGGCGAGCCGAATGACGGGAAGAGCGAGGCGTGCTGACTGACAGGGCGAGCCGACTGACAGAAAGAGCGAGGCGAGCCGACTGACAGGGCGAGCCGAATGACGGGAAGAGCGAGGCGAGCTGACTGACGGGAAGAGCAAGATGAGCTGACTGACAGGGCGAGCCGACTGACAGAAAGAGAGGCGAGCCGACTGACAGGGCGAGCCAAATGACGGGAAGAGCGAGGCGGGCCGACTGACGGGAAAAGCGATTCAAGCCAACTGACAGGGTGAGCCAAATTACGGGAAGAGCGAGGCAAGCTGACTGACGGGAAGAGCGATGGTGAGCATACTGACGGGAAGAGCGAGGCGAGCTGACTGACGGGAAGAGCGATGGTGAGCATACTGACGGGAAGAGCGAGGCGAGCTGACTGACGGGAAGAGCAAGATGAGCTGACTGACAGGGCGAGCCGACTGACAGAAAGAGCGAGGCGAGCCGACTGACAGAAAGAGAGAGGCGAGCCAACTGACAGGGTGAGCCAAATGACGGGAAGAGCGAGGCAAGCTGACTGACGGGAAGAGCAAGATGAGCCGACTGACAGGAAGAGCCGGACGAGCTGACTGACGGGAAGAGCGAGGCGAGCATACTGACGGGAAGAGCGAGGCGAGCATACTGACGGGAAGAGCGAGGCGAGCCGACTGAGAGGGCGAGCCGAATGACAGAAAGAGAGAGGCGAGCCGACTGACAGGGCGAGCCGAATGACGGGAAGAGCGAGGCGAGCCGACTGACGGGAAAAGCGATTCAAGCCAACTGACAGGGTGAGCCAAATGACGGGAAGAGCGAGGCAAGCTGACTGACGGGAAGAGCAAGATGAGCCGACTGACAGGAAGAGCCGGACGAGCTGACTGACGGGAAGAGCGAGGCGAGCATACTGACGGGAACAGCGAGGCGAGCATACTGACGGGAAGAGCGAGGCGAGCTGACTGACGGGAAGAGTGAGACGAGGATGTTTGACAGGATTATAGCAGAAGATTTGTTTAATATAAGCAACTTTGTCATTACTGTTTTGTTGTTGTTGTTGTTGTGTTTTTCATTAAGATTAATAATGAACTCACAATTTAAACAATTGCCACCCCCAGATTGCTGTTAATTTAAAAGAGAAAGTGAACTTTTTAACAATACTGTGATATTAATGATAACCGTGATAGTTTTGGTCACGATAATCGTGATATGAAATTTCCATACCGTTACATCACTCATTTTCATTGACACTTTCGTGCCCCATAATTGTGCAGAATTATGGGGCTGAAAGGCCATGCCACGTTTCCAATTCCAATTCATTCCTTATTCTCCATGCTCAGCTTTCTCTATCTCTCATCCTTAAGCAAGACTCTCCGTTCCTTTCTTTTAATGCTACAACTCCGAGGCTGCACGGACAAGCACATGGTTCTCACCGTCGGAGACTGAGGAGAGATGCAGCACCTGTTTATCAGTGCGGCAACAGTGCACTTTCACAAACAGTGCTAATTACACGGGGATAAAGCCTTGTTTATCACCCAGCTTACGAGACACAAGTTAATTGCCTCAGCTTGTCATCTCTCTCTCTCTCTCTCTCTCTCTCTCATGCACTTCAGTCCGCTTCAGCTGATGATTTCTGCACTTCACTCTCTCTCCACTCTCACCTTTCATCACCAGCACAATTCAGTCGTTTTCTCTAGCATGACAAGTAGAAGGTGAAATGGATCGGAACACCTACAGAGCCTGGTCTTAAACACACAGCAGGAAAAACATATAAGGCTTAAGCTGATTCAGCAACCTTTTAAAATGGTAAGAACTAGTTCTTTATCCACTTAATGCTTTAATTTGCTGAACTTGCTGAACCGTATTTGTTGTTTGACAACAAACTGGGAGTTTGATTCCTACCACGGCCCTGTGTGTGGAGTTTGCATGTTCTCCGGGTTCCCTCCGGGTATTCCGGCAAGTCCAAACTAGTCCAAAGTGTCCGTAGTGTATGAATGGGTGTGTGAATGTGTATGTGATTGGGCCCTGCGATGGATTGGCACCCTGTCCAGGTGCTCCCTGGGATAAGCTCCAGGTTCCCCGCGACACTGAAGGATAAGTGGTATAGAAAATGGATGGATGTATGGACAAACCAAACTAATTGTTAGTAGTTCTTGGTTTACACTTTCACTAGGAAAGTATAAATGGAATGCATTAGATTGCATTTTTAGTTCTGGACATTTCCATCAGCACTCATTTTGGGCAATGTTGCATGCAACAATTTATGCAGTAAAGACCTCATTCAAGACATAAGGCACAGCTGTCTTTTAAGGTGCTTTATTTCACAGCACTAAAGGCAGTGACTGCTTGTAGCATGCTTGTAGCACTCCTTTTTTTAGACACTGTGATAAAACTGGAAAGCGTTTGCAAAATCCTGTCAGGAACACATCCACAAATGCCCTTTCAATGTATTCTCAAGTATTCTCATCTACCTCTGTTTCTATGATCTGGAGAGTCTTCAGACGTGCTTGCGATGGACCATTAGTTCTGAGACAACAAGGAAATCTGGCAAGTTGCTCATATCTACCTTCTAAAAGAGCTAAAAACCATCCAAAGATCAAGCAGATCACCTACTAGGGCAAGGGGTAAGGCTTTCTACAGAGGATTTCTACTTGAGGTTCTCAATTAAAATGTCCTCAAATGTAAGCATTCAAAATATTCAAATAAGAGTATAGTGCTTTTTTACACATAGGCATTGTCACAAGATCACCTGTGACAGTTAGATTCAATTCAATTAAATTTTTAGCTTTTCAGTTGACTCACTCTCGTATAATGTGATGTCTAGTTTTAGTCTCATATTCAAAAGTAATAAAAGTTACCCTCAGATCACACTGGCTTCATAACGTAAGGGTTGTGTAAAACGTCACATCGAACTCCCAGTTTGATCACATCAGGCACACTTCAGATGTGTTTCCAGCATTTGATTATCAGATATCAGTAAGTGAATTTACATTTCTGGCTATTTTCAGGTTTGAAAGCGAGATAACTGTTTAACGTTTAGTATTTAATGGAATAAGTCAAGTTCAACAGCTACCAGAAACCCCCACTGTTAACCACGACACTTTATACTGTATATACTTTCACTTAAGTATAATTTCTCAGTACTTTTTCCACTCCTGAGTATAATGTAATCAGGTCAATCCAAATGGCAATGAAATAGAATACAAATACAATAAAACAGTTAAAAGAATAATTCAGTCCCTCCAGGATTTTTCTATTTTGTGATTGCAGAAATTATTTATGCCCATTATTTTCTATGCAGATCCCACATTTTATCAGAAAAAAAGATGTTTGAATGCTGCTACAAGCCGTATATAGTCTCATAGTGTGAATATGAGTGACCCTCCTCCAAGTATTAAGCACTTCTTTAATGAAAAAAATGGATGCTTCTGAAGAGGCACGCAACACAATATACTTGGTGTTTTTATATTAAAAGTTTTTTTTGGCATACGCCGTTAACCAGAGTCACTTACATTTATCTAATTTTTATACAATGGAGCAGTTAAGGGCCTTGCTCAAGGGCCCAGAAGTGGCAGCTTGGTTGGATTTGAACTCATTACCTTCCAGTCAGTAGTCCAATGTCTTAACCACTGAGCTACAAGCACTGCTTGCCACTATGTTAACCTCTTTCTGGATTCAAATGTATGGTTCTTGATTGGTGAACCATGATTGCATGATGGATCTTACATGTCTAACAGCCAGAGGTGCAACAAAAATCATTGCTAACAAAAATCCTAAACATTGCTATAACATAAAAAGCATCCATCCATCAATCCATCCATCCATCCATCTTCTACCACTTGCTCCTTCTTCAGGGTCGCGGGGGAACCTGGAGCCTATCCCATGGAGCATCGGGCACAAGGCAGGGTACACCCTGGACAGGGTGCCATTGCAGGGCACAAATCATTAAAAATTGCTTACAAAAAACCTAGCAGCAGAGAGAAATAAAAACAACGGAATTTTACCACAAATCCCCAGTCACCCTAAGACACGAGTCAGCTCTTTTATTTTTCCCTCAGATACAGTATGTGCCAATCCCACCTACTTGTTTTCTGTTGGCTCATACGACAAGGGCTCACGAATTCGCAGGTCAAAGTTCACCTCGATGAAGTCTAGATAAAGTGAAGTAAAAGTAACTTCTACCAGAGGAGAATGTGCATCTTTCATGTCCTTTTCACTTCACCGCCAGGCATTTGGTTTGAACCCAGAACTTGCTTTGAAAGCAGAAAAGTGTAGTTTCTGGTTGTAGCAAGGGGTCAGAAATCGTAAATGCTAGTTGTAGATGTTGCCACCTCGTTACGTTAACGATTATGCAATTGTGGCCTGTAGGACTCTTTCTTTACTTCACTGAGCATTAAGACAAATTCTCGCTTAGAGTCTAAATTTACATAATGCCTAACACCCTCAGGCTATGGAGCAGCATGCCATTAAATGCACCCAGTGCCATGGTAAAAGGATGCGATAACCTCCCCCTGCAGCTACAGTGTGTGTAACATGAGATGCAGAGCTCACTCTTTGAATTGTGTTGGAAAATTGAGATGGTTTTCATGACATTCTAATACTGCAGAGGCACTGTCTCACTGAGTGTGGGACAAAACTGCACACTGGATCAATACGCTAAAAATACTTGAGAGACCATTAGATACATGGATACAAGGGTTGCATGTACGTGTCTGTGTGTGTGCATTTTCCGCTTTCTGTCTTGTCTTAAGAACAAAGCCAAGCCCACAGCCAACAACTGAACAACTGTGAAAGTAAAAAAAAAAAGAGAAAATAACAAACCGCAATAAAAGAAAAAAAAACAGCCCTTAAAATTTCTGTTTCTTGATTACCAGTGAAAATTCTTTCTTAACACATCGCAGCATTTCTACAACTGAAGACTTCCCTTGTCATCTTTTAAGCTAATTAGTCTACAGGGAATTCAGCGCATAGCTACTTTAATTAAGCTTAAGACATTTTGTCACGTGAAACATGAAGATGTTTGCTTGAAACAATAACAAGTAAATAAACATATTTCTTAACTCAGTGATTCATAGTCAATGTTAGGTTGAGTACAGAACCCCTTGGCAAAATGTTTGATTGACAGAAAAGAACACTCAAAAACTGCTGGGTTATTTTTCTACCCGAACGTTGGGTTGAGCCTTTTGGTGTGATTTAACAGTTATATTTTCTCAGTCTTGGGTAGATTTTGGGTAGTTCTGTGTAACCTAACCGCTGGGTTAGTGAACCTCAGGTGGAGGTAGCGGTTTTCACAAGGATAGGCTGTTAGATTTATTTTGGAGAAACAAAGGTTCATATCAATATATTTATCCATAAAATCATTACTGTACAATAACTGTCCAGTTTACATGACAATAAATGCACTGCTATCTTTGTTAGCTTTGGCTTGCTTGTTTGTAATGCCCACTGGATCGTAAGTCAGTTGCCCAGTGTTTTTGGATGTTTTAAACGTCTCCTTTGATCAAAATCTGACGTTTTCGTCTCAGAATATGACTTATTTGAGTCATTTACTTCAAAGTATATAAATAAACACCACTTTAGTAGTTCTAGCAATACATTTCTGAACACCTTCTTGTGTATAAATAAAGGAGATACCATGTTGACATATTTGTTTATAATGTGGTATATTTGAAAGTTTCAAAGGGTAAAAATAATCCTGAAAATACTAACCCATTTATGGAAAAAAATTAACGCAGCGTTTTTGTCAAATAAATAAATAAATAAATAAATAGAACCATCCCATGGGTTTAAAAACAATCCATTTGCTGGGTTAAAATTAACAACACAAACTGAGGGGTTTGTTTATCCCAAAATGTGTTTTGGCCTATATTTACCCAGCTGTTGGGCTAAAAATAACCCGATTTGAATTGTTTTTAACCCAGTGTTTTTTCAAATGAAGACACTGAAATAAAATGAGCTAAATATTCATCCCGTAAAGCCAGCCAAACACATGGCAATACTAAACACTGAGAGTAAACAGATGATATTCTCAGTAGATTTGAGCAGTTCAAGTAAAAAGAATACACTTATTGTTTACAAATTGATGACATAATTGTTGGCTGATACTTCATTTTCAGTATGATGTTGAGTAGGGCTGGGCGATGTGACTAAAATATCATACACACTCATGATTTACAGGTTTGCTACTAGGAAAGATATATATAATATATATGAGATATATATATCTCAGGATATTGTGTAAGAGACCACTTTTCACAAAAAAAAAAAAAGGTTTTGCTGCCAAAATAAGAAGCAAGGTTGACAGTCAAAGGCTGCCTCCAAAACTTCCTTACTACAAGTAGGCGAAAAGCAGTAGGTCTGAGGGGTAGTATGTCCGAACTCTCAGTAGGTGAGAAATACCCCGATGGCGTTCTGCTTCCGGCGAGATTTTGCAGTGTACAACAGATGAGTCAAAATTAACATAATACAACAGTACTGGTGTAGACAAACTCAGAAAGAAAACCGTTGGAAGACAGTGTGTCGGCTCATTTTAAATGTTAAACCTTTGGTTAAACAGGACCTCCCAAATAAACTGTTAACTTGTTGAAGGTTTAAACGAATCTTTAAACAAATCTTTTTTTTTGATCTCCATCATGCCTTAGCTGTCCAAGCTAACGGCAACGAATTTACCTCAGCCTGTAAACTCCGCCCACATTACATTACTAATTCAGTTAACTTTTCTTGGTGCTTTTTTTTTTTTATGTCATTTAATTAGTACTGTTGCTTTATTTGGTGGCCCTTAAAATTTTAAAAATAGTAGTATGTCCAGGATCGTATTCATATTACACACACATACTGATTAGTACGTACTGTTTCAACGGCCGAGCAGTAGGTACTGTCGTAGTACATGATTTCGGGTGCAGCCAATGTCTCCAGAAGAACTGCGGCTGGTTCTACAAGATGCTCAATAAAACTTACCATCTAATTTCCTTATAAAACTGCACAGATTAGTTGTACCTGAGACTACTAATGCATTGTTTAAAGCAAATGGTCATCACACCAAATATCACGTTTTGTTTCATTTACTGCTCTTTACAGTAATATAATGTAACATAATGTAGAAACATAATATAGAAAAATTTACATTATGTTTGAAGGCACCTTTGTTATACATCATTTCTTTGCATGTGCCTAAAACTATTGCAGCTGTGTGTGTGTGTGTGTATATATATATATATATATATATATATATATATATATATATATATATACAGTATCTCACAAAAGTGAGTACACCCCTCACATTTTTGTAAATATTTGATTATATCTTTTCATGTGACAACACTGAAGAAATGACACTTTGCTACAATGTAAAGTAGTGAGTGTACAGCTTGTGTAACAGTGTAAATTTGCTGTCCCCTCAAAATAACTCAACACACAGCCATTAATGTCTAAACCCCTGGCCACAAAAGTGAATACACCCCTAAGAGAAAATGTGCAAATTAAGCCCAATTAGCCATTTTCCCTCCCCTGTGCCATGTGACTTGTTAGTGTTACAAGGTCTCAGATATGAATGGGGAGCAGGTGTGTTAAATTTGGTGTCATCGCTCTCACACTCCCTCATACTGGTCACTGCAAGTTCAAAATGGCACCTCATGGCAAATAACTCTCTGAGGATCTGAAAAAAAGAATTGTTGCTCTACATAAAGATTGCCAAGACCCTGACACTGAACACGGTGGCCAAGACCATTTGGAGGTGGTTTTGGCACACACAGAGAGGTAGCCATATGGAAAAGGGCCCTGTATAAATAAATATATAAATATAAATATTAGTGCTACCAAAATGAACCACAAAATAAAAAAATATATTTTTGTGATTCATTTGAAATATTTAACGCATTTATAAAATGTATACAAATAACGCAGCTGCATTTTGTTTACTTCCTGTGCCTTCTGACCTATGACCTCTGACTTGTGACAATGTGTGCACCATCAAACCGAACCATCCTCGCTAAAGATGGATAAGATGGAAGGAAGGAGTTTTAGATGCAAAGTTTCACTTTAAAAAGTTGCTCGACAGACCTTTGGAGAAAACAAAAGTAATCTGCACAGTTTGCAAAGCCGAATTTAATTACCACAGATGTAATTCGTCTTTGATATATCACCTCAAAGCAAAACACCCTTCCGAAACTATCTCTACTATCTCCATCGCCAGTCTATATTACAGGAGTGCGGTGCTCGTGGGCGAATAACGAAACCTGCAAGCGAGAAGGTAACTAATGCATTGGCTAATTGGATAGTTAAAAACACTTGAACATGGAACACAATTTTTGTCGTCAATTTTCATTTATATTAGTACATAATTAAGACATGATTGCCTTCTAAGCTAATTTTAATCGCCATGATAGTTCTGAAATTCAACTGGCACTTTAACATTTAGGCCTGGGTTTTGTTACTATTTCTGTTAGTGCATACAACAACTCTACAGGATCTCCGTTGCCTTATTTTGTGCTTCATAAAACATTCTCAATCAGAGACAGGTCAGGACTGCAGGCAGGCCATGCTCGCACCCGCACTCTCTGCTTACGCAACCATGCGCTTGTAATCCAGGCAGAGTGTGGGTTTGGCGTTGTCCTGCTCTGGAAGGCAGCATATGTTGCTCCAAAATGTGTACATATTTTTCTGCATTAATGATGCCCTCACAGATGTGCACATTACCCATGCCATGGGCACTGACACAGGCTCATACCATGATAGACGCTGGCTTTTGGACCTGCTGCTGATAACAGATTGGTTGGTCCTTGAATGGTAATGGCGCACTTATATAGCGCTTTCATCCAAAGCACTTTACGCTGTGTCTCATTCACCCATTCACACACACACTCACACACCAATGGTAGTTGCCATTGGGGGAAACTTGGGGTTCATTGTCTTGCCCAAGGACACTTCGGCAGGTGGACAACACAAGCTTCGCTTTGTAAAGTTTGCAAGTTACAGTCTTCTACAGTACATTTAATATAAAATGTCCCGCTGCCTTAGAGGACTTGGTCACACTTTTTTCCTGATAGTGATTGAGGTCGTGATGGGCATAAAAGATAACATAGACACTGGGTATTCTGCTAAAGCTAGCGGCGTCGCATTACATGCGTTTGAGGTCATGTGCCATCGTCTGCGAAACAGCTTATACTTCCAGTTAGTAAAAAAACTCTCATGTTCCATTTGAGACGATATTACCCTTCTAAAATTCATGCGCTAGATTGCAGGGCGCTTAGTTTTGGGACACAACTTTGGTCTGTGCCCTCTGATGCGTGTATTCAGAAGAGACGTAACGCAATGAGTAAAAGCTGCCTGTGCCGCGCGCAGACCAGCTAATCGATTATGAGATTAGTTAACAACGATTTTCATAATCAATAGTTATCGATTTTAGCGATTAGTTGTTGCAGCTCTAGTCATTATTTTAATTTTATGCAAACTTGTGATATTGATCATGTTATCTCCTTTGTACAAAAGGTCAGAGTCTTATCAGTTCCGTGTTCAGACGACACGCCGATGCATCTGATCTAACATGGATCATCCTGAAACATGGAAACAGCCTGAAAACCTGTTGGTCAAATGCAGCCAGCGTTTTCACTTTGCATTTTAACAAACTATTACTAACACTTGCTTTATTCCATGTTTCCACAGGAGAGTCACAAGTCAAAAGAGTGTGTTTTATATATGCCACTCATGCCACACCATTTGTGGAGAGCTGCAAAAAATAAAAGACTAAACTGTGCATCCTAAATTCAGTCATTTTCATCACCCGCTCCATGCTGGTCTGGGTCATGATTGATCCAGAGCCTGTCCTGGTGATATTATGTGCAAGACGGAAGATTTCACCCTAGATGGGATGCAGAGCACCATGCACACACACGTTCATTCACATCTAAGGGCAATTTAGCATAGACAATCCACTTATTGGTATGTGTTTGAAAAGTGGGATGGATCCAGAGAAGCCAGAGAAAAGCCACACAGACATGAGAAGAGCAATGGAAACTCTAACCGAAGCTCAGGATCAAACCCAGAACTGTGGAGACATAAGGCAGCAACATTCCACGCTGTGCCATTACTTCGGTCATTTTATATAACAGTCACTTTTTCTGCAGCACAGTAAGAACACACAGCAGGAAGCTGCCTAGTAACTGTTCTCATTCTGAAGAGTTCGGAAACTCATAAGTTCTTCCAAAAGTTCAGGAACCTTGGTGGCAAAGTGTTACCAATAGTTTGTATAAAACACAGTACGTTTACATGGACAACAATAATCCAATATTAACACGATTAAGACGATACTCTGATTAAGAAACTAGCATGTAAACAGCGATGTTTATTACCTTAATCTGATTAAGGTCATACTAGAAGTAAACACAATTCGAATTAAGACGTGTGGAGTATTCCTGTTTTAGTCGCATTATCGATTTGCGTTACAGATATGTACACACTTTAATCACACTATTAACGTCGTGTGGGAGTTTTCACCGCATTTTGTGACAGGACACGATCACACACGGCAGTGCTCAACCGTTTTACGGCAAACAAAAGAGCACGGCTGCGTCTCAAACCGTGTACTTACCTACAATATAGTAGGAGAAATACATGCATCTCGGCTACTATATAGTAGGTAATTACATGGTTTATACGTGGTTGATACGTGAAATTCTGGAGTTAATGTCGGACGACGTGGTGCTGTGATGTAATGGCGTGTGCTGTTAATCGATCTATGTTCTATAACATGTAAAACGGGAACATGAAAGGAATATTCTAAAAGTAACTAATGTAAACACTTTAATCACAATATTGTCTTATTCAGAATGAGGTCAATAATTAGATTACTGCTGTCCATGTAAACGTAGTCACCGATGTCTTTTTTTTTTTTTTTATAGATATGAGCTTCTTAACTGATTTTAAACAGAACTGTGAGACTGACATTTCAAATAACCTTCCTTAGGAGACATATGTCCTTATATTTTTTTCAAGATATTATCCCAGGAGTACAAATGATGCATAGTGATGAGTTACCCATGAGGAACATAGATCTTGTGCACGCTGATTATTATAATATGAGATCCAGCACATGTTTCATAGACATTACATTAATAGCGGTTCATGGAATTATGCAATCAGCCAATCATGTGGGAGTAGTGCAGTTCATAAAATCACATTAAGTTAATGTTCACATCAAACATCAGAATTAGAAGAAAATGTGATCTCAGTGACTGTGAATGTGGCATGGTTGTTGGTGCCAGATGAGATGGTTTGAGTATTTCAGAAATTGCTGATCATATGGGATTTTCACAAACAACAGTTCCTTGTTGATGAGAGAGCTCAGATGATCAAATCACCAATCAACCGCAGTGTGCAGAAATATATCCCAGAACACACAACACATTGATGTGGATGGGCTACAACAGCAGAAGACCACATCGGGTTCCACTCCTGTCAGCCATGAAGATATCTGAGGCTATCATGGGCCCAAACTGGACAGCTGAACGTTGAACAAACCTTACCTGGTCTTTTTCCAATATTCATAAATACATTATGGAGAGCTCATGAATACTATTAAAAGAGATCATAATCCGTAAAAATAATGTACCGGTTCAGGATAAAGTTACACAATCTTCCGGACAGCTCATGTAGCTACATATAGGATCTCTAGAGATTGAGCAGAATAGAATTTTCATTGACAGATATTGGTTCAAAATATACAATGCTTGTCGTACTGTTCCAGGATCAGTTTTCATTAACCCATGTTCTGTTTGAGTAAAAAAATAGCCTTTTACTATACTGAAACATGATGTGCTTGGTATCATTTCCTAATGTACCAAAAATCATTTTGAAACACACTCCCTCTTCGCATCCAGGACAATCCGCAATACATAGGAAAGGTTTTTTGAGCTACTTTCCATTAATATTGTTTCATGTTGGTAGGAACTGAGATTAAGATACACTATTAAGTATATAATCAGTACTTGGTACTTCTTTTCAAATGAGTCTCTATGTACCACATCTGTGTGATTACTACAGACAAGAACTTTGACTTTAATCTGTATGCATTTGTGAAAAGAACAGAAGACCAGGTTACTCAAAAGTCACTTATAAGGAAAGTCTCAGGGAAGGTACAGTGCGTTTCGTCAATAAATATTAAATTCCATCAATAAAGGTTTATGAGTAGCACTTATTTGTGTAGATGCAGTTATTAAATCTTCAGTAAAATGAACTTGTAAATTAAGCTCGAAAGCCAAGGATGCAGGAAGCAGATTATCAAGCTTCCCGTAAACTGAAAATAAGAAGAAGAACAAGAAGAGTAATAATAATAAGAAGAGGAAGAAGAGGAAGAAGAAGAAGAAGAAGAAGAAGAAGAAGAAGAAGAAGAAGAAGAAGAAGAAGAAGAAGTAAGGAAGAAGAAAAGAAGAAGAAGAAGAGGAATAATAATAATAACAATAATAATAATAATAATAATGATAAGTAGAAGAAGAAGATGAACAATAAGAAGAAGAAGAAGAAAAGAAGAAGAGGAAGAGGAAGAAGTGGAATAATAATAATAAGAAGAAGAAGAAGAAGAAGAATTTTAGAATTATAAATAAATAAATAAATAAAAATAATAATAATGATAGTAATAATAAAGAAATAAAAAAGAAATAAACAAATTTTGGTTATAGTTGGTTATAGTTCCTCTTTGTATTCCACTGTGATTTGCCAACAATTGCATTTTTATTTATTAACAAACAAAACACTGTGCTTTTTATGGAAAAAATCTGTGAGACTTGAGGACAGGGGAATTTGTTCTTTCCGGTTTCCCAGTAACATGAGGAGCTGTGTTTTTTTGTGGGTTTTTTTTTTCCCTCATTAGCTTCAAGAGAACGAAAAATAGGAGATCTGGGTGAAGGAACGAATGTATATATCTACTATAATGTAATCAATAACAGGAACTAACCTCTGTGTCGGGAAACTTACCGACTCCAGACTGCTCCATAAATGTTAAATAACCATCACCCTATGTCTGTAACACAACTATACATGTTTAATCTGTTTATGAGAACTGATGAAATGTTTTTGATGATTATGCGTTTGAAAGGTAAAAAGATCAACCACATAAACACAGCTTTGGTAGGACATACTCCCATGACTGTCTCTTCCTAATAATGCAAGATAAACATACTGAACTTTAAGTTGAAATCGTTTAGCACATGCTCCAATCCAGAGCAAATTTATTGCAAAAAAAAAACAAAAAAACATAGTCTCATGCTAGTAGTTAAATCCAAATAGTTTATGGTCTAAGAATACCAACAAGACTACATCCATGTTACATACGAGTTAGTGTGAGAGTTAATAAAGCAAACGATACAACTTGTTATTTTTTTAATACGCTTTATCAATTAAATTAAAGCTGTGTAGATTTAATATCCGTGTCATTTAAACCTTTATTTAGACTTCTAACTGCTCTGTACTTCTACTATGAGAATGAAGTGCACAGTTTTTTATTCTTTTCTCTGTGAAATCAGTGGTAATCACACACACACACATAAAACAAACTACACATGCCGTGAATAGGTTAGAAATTAGGTTGGAATACGCTGTTAATTCAACCCTAAGACGTAAACTCACCTGGAATTTTTTATTTAACCATACAGGCTAAACCTCCAGCCCACTGCACTCATCTGATAGGATAATTGTGTTGTTTTTTTTTTAATTTTGTTTGTTTGTTTTACCTAAATGATTTTTTTTCTCCTCATTTACTTTCTTCTTATTTACAATGAAACTGTGGCATGACTTCTATGACGGTCATATTTATAATCAATTCATTCAGAACACGTTCATATCATGTCATCATGCATTCATAACCTTCTGCTCTCACTTATTGGTTATAGTCATCTTGATTGTGTTTATAGCTGCATTTACTGTGCAACATGATCTGTTAGCGTAATGCGTTATAAGTAGTTTGGACAACATATTACATCATATTAAATACTGAAGAAATCGAGCTCCTCTTTGTGTTGCATTAGGGAACTCGGACTGGTTTATTTGCTTTGAGATATAAATTATACCTGAGAGACGATCAGGATATCACACTGCACAGCTTTATAGCGTCTGAAAGAACTTGGTAGCGTGTCTACGACTGAACATAATGCACTCAGCGAACTGGGGCTCATAAAGTGTGTAATAAACACACATTTTATAATGGCATTTTGGAACATTGTTATAACCTGTAATGTCTTTACATAGCCTGAAAAATTATCATTTATAAATTAATCATAACACGTTATGAATGTATTCGTGCGTAAGGATAAATGTGACCTTCTTAGAGACTGTTACCAAAAACAATTATAACAATGTGTATAATGCATTATGAATGCATTGTAGAATGTTCATAGGTCATTATAAATATGGCCTTCATAGAAAGTGGTTTACTGCCTTCTGAGTGCATCATAACATGTTATGGATGATTCCAGAAGTCATTATGCATGAGGTCTTCATAGGAAGCATTTAAACGCATTATGAATACATTATAACATGTTACGGATGTATCCATAAGTCATGATACGTATGATCTCCATAGAAAGTGTTTTAATGCCTTGTGAATGCAGCATAACATGTTGCGGTGCATCCATAAGTCACTAACCATGTGGCCAGAGAACAGATGGGCTTCATAGAACGCATTTTAATTTCTTGTGAATCATTATAACATGTTACGGATGTTTCCATAAGTCATGATACATATGATCTCCGTAGAAAGTATTTTTATGATTTATGAATGCATTATAACATGTAGGGATGCATTCATGGGTCTTTGTACATATAGCCTTCATAGAATGTTTTATAATGCCTTATGAATGCATTATAACATGATGTATACATAAGTAATTATTCATATAGCTTTCATAGAAAGTTTTTCAATGCCTTATGAATGCATTATAACATGAATGGATGTATCCATATGTCATTATTCATATAGCTTTCATAGAAAGTGTTATAATGCCTTATGAATGCATTATAACATTTATGGATGTTTCCATAAGTCACTATTCATACAGCCTTCATAGAAAGTTTTTCAATGGCTTATGAATGCATTATAACATGTATGGATGCATTCATGTGTCAGTGTACATATAGCCTTCATAGAAAGTTGTATAATGCCTTATGAATGCATTATAACATGTATGGATGCAGTCATGTGTCATTGTACTTATAGCCTTCATGGAAAGTTTTATAACCCCTTATGAATGCATTATAACATGTATGGATGTATCCATAAGTCATTATTCATACGGCCTTCATAGAAAGTTTTTCAATGCCTTATGAATGCATTATAACATGTATGGATGCATTCATGGGTCATTGGACTTACAGCCTTCATAGAAAGTGTTATAATGGCTTATGAATGCATTATAACATGTATGACTGCATCCATAAGTCATCATACATGTGGCCTCCATAAAAAGTCTTACCATTTCTTCTATTTGTATTCGTTTTAACAACGTGCATAATGCCTTTCGAATGCATTATAACATATTATGGATGCATTCATAGGTCGTGAAACATACGGTCCTGATAGGAAGTGTGAGCACAAGTGTTTCCACGTAGTTTCGGCGTTGCCAGATTCGGGAGCTCACCTGCCATTGAGCAGCGCGAGCAGCTCTCCCGCATGGTACAGGTCATTGCGCGTGACGCGGCTGAAGCGGAAGGAGTTGAGGTTGCAGAAGGTCACGGCGGGGAAGGTCATCAACGGGATCGAGACCTCGTCAAGCTTGGTCACGTGTGGATACTGCAGGTAGAAGCGCACGCGGTCCGCGCACACGAACACGAGGAAGGAGAGCGAGCCGGCGAAGAAGATAATCCACAGGCAGCGCCTCACGCACAGCCGCTCGTACGTGAACATGTGGGCGATGCCGTGTAGAGTGGACCTGCTGGCGAAAACTTCGATGGGCGCCGGTCGCTCGCAGTCCACGTTGTCGTCGTCGGTTTCGCCTCGGAGATCCATGATCACAGCCGGAGCTCACGCGAGTGGAGGAGACAGCCGGAGCGATGCGCGTGAAAGAAGCGCGTGATGAGATGAGCGCGCCAAGTTTCCCGCCCTTTTCTCCTGCGCGAGGTTTTTAATGGGGAACAAGTCCAGCCTTTCAGAGGAATAGAGCTTTTACTTTCATCCCTGATTGACACACCGGAAATGAGCTTTCCCTCTTCTTCTATAACGACCCCCGTGAGACGACGTTCATTCACAACAGCTCACAAGTCCTGGAGAGAAAGCTCCAAGTCCTGATGGAGTCGTCTTTATTACTGTAGAAACATTCCGCTGTGGTAATGTCAAGATGTCCAAAATAAATAAATAAATAAAACCCCTAATGAGTCCGGTCTTGCTTCTTTTTTCTTTTCAATTCGACAGGAAAAGACAACAAACGCGTTAACACTCACGCGTATATATGAGAAAAATAAATACATCAACAACATCAACGACGACGACGCCGGTTTGTTTAAAAACAGCATCGTTACACGGAAAGAAACGTGTCATCTCCATCCCTGTGGTGCTTCCGGTCAGCACGAGACCAACAAAAACATCAACACAGAGACACACGCGAGGGGGAAATCCTGTCCGCTTTTTCTTTTCTTTTCTTTTCTTTTTTTTTTTTTTTTTTTTAAAGAGAAATCGGTCCAAAGCTGAAGAAATACGTGTCTCGGTTTATCCGTTGGACTCTGAGGTCGGTCAATCCGACTCGGACACGCCGTGGAGACGTCTCTACAACTCGGAGAGGTCTTCTCTCAGTTTCTACCGACCGGGCTGAAGCCCTGGATCCCCGCGGAGTCCTTCACGAAGGACCGCTGTGGCGGATGTTCACGTCCTCGGCACACAGCACGGGGATGTGGAAGGAGAAAACACACCGTCTTCTCTCTCTCTCTCTCTCTCTCTCTCTCTCTCTCTCTCTCTCTCTCTCTCATACACTCACACACACGCTGCGACGCTGCGTCCACATCAGTGCACCATTAGCCTTGGTTTTGGTCCATCTCGACCATTTTTGCGTCCGAGAGAGAGAGAGAGAGATTGGGTGAGTGAGAGATTGGGTGAGGGAGACAGAGAGAGAGAGAGAGAGATTTTGGGAGAGTGTGTGTGTGAGAGAGACTTTTTGACTTTTTATAATCCTTTATTTAACAAAGGTGACTTTATATACTCTAAAGTCAAATGTGACTCAATATATAAATAAATAAATATTTTAAGAGCATTAAAAAACATAAATTAATCAGATAAATAAAATAAGTTAGCGCAACAAAGACTAGTAGTTAAGAACATTATTAGCCTAATGCAGACAGACAGAGAGACTGGGAGAGAGACAGAGAGAGAGAGTGGGTGAAAGAGAGAGACAGAGTGTGTGTGTGTGAGAGAGACAGTGTGTGTGAGAGAGGGAGACAGTGTGTATGTGTGTGAGAGAAAGAGAGAGTGGGTGAGAAAGAGAGAGACAGTCTGTGTGTGTGTGTGAGAGAGAGAGAGATAGAGAGCGAGAGTGGGTGAGAGAGAGAGACAGTGTGTGTGTGTGTGTGTGTGTGAAGAGAGAGTGAGTGAGTGAGACAGAGAGAGACAGTGTGTATGTGTGTGAGAGAGAGTGTGTGTGTGTGTGAGAGAGAGAGAGATGGGATGCTGTTGGTGCTTTTTGCTGACGTGAGCTCACCATGGACTGTGAAGTGTCTGAATGTGCATCTTTCAGCCTTGTCTAACAAGATTGATCCCGACCTACCTGGTCACAGTATGCTAATGTCATTATCACAGCAATCATACATCTTATCCCTGTAGATAACACCACTGCCCCAGTGCAAGTCATGGATTTACCTAATTAATTCACCAAAACACACGCAGATGTGACTGAAGATTTCAAATGCTTTCCAATCAGGTCCACGAGCATGAGATGATTACCATGTTGGACATGTCCAAACTTCTTCTAAGAACTCCATGTATAAACATTACAAAGTATTATTTATTTATTTGTTTGGTTGTTATTTAGCTGTAATGTGAAAAGTTAGCTGAATTTGTTTGCTTTTAACTCAAGTTCCTCAGGAAAACACAATGGAACAAAGACATTACAAAGTTGTCTCAGTCATCATTTTCCAAAACAAATGTAACACCAGTTGGTTTTATCAGCATCATTAGATAGAAAGAAATCTTTCCATTCAATTTGCAGATAAACATGGTTATGCCTGTGGTCCTTCCTGCAACCATGAGAGACATTTAGAGGAAGCCCATCTCGTGAAGATTGTAACCAGAAACTACGCTTTTAAAGGTGCGGTTTTTTATTTTTGAAAGTGTTCCATACGTGTAAATATATTTCAAGTGTGCCAAAAATGAAAAACTATTATAAGAAATACTTGAAATATATCTAACTGAAGGGGCATGGTCATATTGTGCGTGGCTTAATGGTTAGCACTGTTGCCTCGCACCTAAGCGGTTGGGAACTCGAATCCCACCTCCACTCATGGTGTACGGAGTTTGCATGTTTGCATGGATAGGCTCCAGGCTGTCCGTGACCCTGGGTAGGAAAAGTGGTATGGATAGATGGATATCTAATTGGTTTCTTCATGTTAAAGCTTCTGTTTATATTATTTCTGGCTCAGAATAGAAATTAGCTTCAACCCCATGCCAAAGCAGGCTCATTTTTCATATTTGAAATATGCCATTAAAAATGTAATAAACAATACCACCATGCAACAAATCTCATAAAATCTTAATTTTTTTATTAGTTAAAAAAGTTTAAAATATCCAATAGATTTCGTTCCACTTCACAATTGTGTCCCACTTGTTGGTGATTCTTCACAAAAAATAAAAATTTTATATCTTTATGTTTGAAGCCTGAAATGTGGCAAAAGGTTGAAAAGTTCAAGGGGGCCGAATACTTTCGCAAGGCACTGTATATTGCAGTTGCAGTTTGCTTATGAGGTAACAGTTGGCATGTAATAATTACTAACAGATGCTTAAAATTGAACTGTCCAGAGCATCAAGTACCAACAAAACAAATCCACTCACTAATATAACACGTATACTTTGGTAATTTTTTTGTTAGCTTGTAGCCTACTACAGGGAGAAAAATATTCCTGCTTTGCAGAGATCACCCAAATACTGTCTGAATGGAATTCGAAAACTGTTACAATAATGCTTTAAAAAAAATAAACATTGGAGTAATGCTTTATGTTCACTGTATGCACTGCAACTTTGACTGAGATATCGGCTAGATCTTGCCCAAATTTCCAACTGGGAATACTGAGCGTTCCATTGCTCATTTTCAAGTGGGAAAGGGGTCACTAGTTCTAAGTGTAATGGAGCACATCATTAACCCTAAGCAACTCAGATCTGGTGTGTTAATAAACACATACATGTAATTACCGGATTATATGATAATTGTCTGATTCGCAACAACTTTATTGAAATTTGTCAGTGGTTTGTAAAATCTCAGAATAAGGACAGTTCCTATAAACTCATTCCTCATAGACAATAAAAAAAAAATACATCCTCCAGATGACTTGCAATGAAAGTGGGTGAATACAGGTCTGTTAAAAACCTATGCTTCCAACGAATGCTTGTGTTTATTGTGTTTTATCTAATTTTAGAGTGTAATCTTATAGATTTACATTTGTACCTTTACATTTGGTGGACATGTGTTTGTACTGTTTTATTATTTAATTGAAGAAAATGTGTAAATATGTCCTGTGTTCAGGACAAATAAAATATCAACCTTATTGTTAATCGTTTTACTGCTTCAGTATGACTGAGTAAATATTGCTATTGTTTACCATCCGGATTTAGGAGTGTAAAAAATTGAGCTGTTGTGGAAACATTCAGTATGCTTACATGGACAACAATAATCTGTTATTAACCAATTAAGACGAGGACACGATCACACACAGCAGCGCTCAACCGTTTAACGGCAAACAAGAGAGCACGGCTGTGTCCCAAACCGCGCACTTACCTACTATATAGTAGGAGAAATACATGTACAGTGGTGTGAAAAAGTGTTTGCCCCCTTCCTCATTTCCTGTTCCTTTGCATGTTTGTCACACTTAAGTGTTTCGGAACATCAAACCAATTTAAACAATAGTCAAGGACAACACAAGTAAACACAAAATGCAATTTGTAAATGAAGGGGTTTATTATTAAAGGTGAAAAAAAATCCAAACCATCATGGCCCTGTGTGAAAAAGTGATTGCCCCCCTTGTTAAAACATACTATAACTGTGGTTGTCCACACCTGAGTTCAATTTCTCTAGCCACACCCAGGCCTGATTATTGCCACACCTGTTCACAATCAAGGCATCACTTAAATAGTAGCTGCTTGACACAGTAAGGTCCACCAGAAGATCCTTAAAAGCTACACATCATGCCGAGACCCAAAGAAATTCAGGAACAATTGAGAAAGAAAGTAATTGAGATCTATCAGTCTGGAAAGGGTTATAAAGCCATTTCCAAAGCTTTGGGAATCCAGCGAACCACAGTGAGAGCCATTATCCACAAATGGCGAAGACATGGAACAGTGGTGAACCTTCCCAGGAGTGGCCGGCCGCCCAAAATTACCCCAAGAGCGCAGCGACGACTCATCCAAGAGGTCACAGAAGACCCCACAACAACGTCCAAAGAACTGCAGGCCTCACTTGCCTCAGTTAAGGTCAGCGTTCATGCCTCCACCATCAGGAAAAGACTGGGCAAAAATGGCCTGCATGGCAGAGTTCCAAGGAGAAACCCACTGCTGAGCAAAAAGAACATCAAAGCTCATCTCAATTTCTCCACAACACATCTTGATGATACCCAAGACTTTTGGGACAACATTCTGTGGACCGATGAGACAAAAGTGGAACTCTTTGGAAGGTGTGTGTCCAAGTATATCTGACGTAGAAGGAACACTGCATTTCATAAAAAGAACATTATACCAACAGTAAAATATGGTGGTGGTAGTGTGATGGTCTGGGGCTGTTTTGCTGCTTCAGGACCTGGAAGACTTGCCGTGATAAAAGGAACTATGAATTCTGCTGTCTACCAAGAGATCCTGAAGGAGAATGTCCGGCCATCTGTTCGTGTACTCAAGCTGAAACGAACTTGGGTTCTGCAGCAGGACAATGATCCTAAACACACCAGCAAGTCCACCACCGAATGGCTGAAGAAAAACAAAATGAAGACTTTGGGTGGCGCGCCAAAGTCCTGACCTGAATCCTATTGAGATGTTGTGGTATGACCTTAAAAAGGCCGTTCATGCCCGAAAACCCTCTAATGTAACTGAATTAGGACAATTTTGCAAAGATGAGGGGGCCAAAATTCCTCCAGGACGCTGTAAAAGCCTCATTGCACGTTATCGCAAACGCTTGGTTGCAGTTGTTGCTGATAAGGGTGGCCCAACCAGTTATTAGGTTTAAGGGGCAATCACTTTTTTCCCACAGGGCCATGATGGTTTGGATTTTTTCACCTTTAATAATAAACACCTTCATTTACAAATTGCATTTTGTGTTTACTTGTGTTGTCCTTGACTATTGTTTAAATTGGTTTGATGTTCCGAAACACTTAAGTGTGACAAACATGCAAAGGAACAGGAAATGAGGAAGGGGGCAAACACTTTTTCACACCACTGTATATCATCTACTACATTGGGGTACGCGGTTTGGGACGCAGCCCACGGCTTCAAGCAGTCGTCTATTAGCACGTACAGCATGACAAATAATTAACCGCACTTGAAGCTTTAAAATTAAATATAAAAATACCCAAAACTGTATACGGTGCCATAATGAAGACGACCTGTATGTCGATACGTGAAATTCTGGAGGGAACATCGGACGACGTGGCGCAGTGACGTAATGATGTGTGCTGTTAACTGATCTATGTTCTATAACATGTAAAATGGGTACCGGAAAGGAGCATTCTAAAAGCGACTCATGTAAACACCCTAATCACAATATTTTCTTATTCAGAATAAGCACAATAATTAGATTATTGCTGTCCATGTAAACATAGTCAATGTAAAAAGGTTCAAACTACTCAGCTGTACTTATTAGGGTCAAACATGTGTGAAAATATACTGTACAAACCATTGAGAAAGTAATCTGATTGATATTTTATATTTATGAATACAGACCTGTATTCTCTTTCTGTTATAGTAAAGAATCCTGCAAACATGTACTGTATGTTCGAGGCCAGTCTAACACTTTCCTCGATTTCAATTAAGCTCAGACTAAAAGGATTTTCAATGGTCAATCACCATTAGCATTATTCGATTTAGTCCAAAAACAACAAATGTTGGCCTTACATGTTTAACGTTCTGTTTGTACCCTATGAAATACAAATACTGTGAAGAACAAGAGTATATGTGAGAACTAACATGATGCCATGATCCTGTCAAAATTATTTGAGAAACTTACAGCCAGAGGGCAAAAGGAAACCATCCGTGAAATTGCACATAATGCATCTTTAATCCCCATTTGTTATAGTATTGACTCTGTCCTGGTGTCGCTGTCTCTGATAGTATCAATAGAAGAAAAGATGAAATTCTAGTTCAATTAAGGGATTTTCCTTTTCGTTTAGTCACAGTTGGACACCAGGTTTAGGAACCTATTCCTGCAGCTACATTTATTGACACAACTCTGGGAAACTGCTCATTATTGTAATGACACTGACAAGATAGTTAAATGCATAGATACACCTCAGGGTCCACTGCTTCATTTGCAACTGCGTGCTTAAAGCTTTTTCATGAATCCCATGATAGTATAATCTGGATTGATGCACCATTAGCGTTTGTGGGATTGATTGTGTGGAGGGTAAAGGGCTTTTCCCACTAGGCTTGGACAAAGCTTTATCTCCTCTCCAGCAATCTGCTTGTAGAGAGATCAGGTGACACTTCTCTCTTGAATCATGACCTTGTCAATGGTGATGGCCTTGCTTTATTGACCTGCATCCAGTAACAATCCCTGTCCAAACCTCCAATAAAAATGCTAACCAAATAAGCAATGGTGAATAAAAAACAAATAAATCAGTAAGTGATCATGAAAAGATACCAATAAGATGCAATTATTAAAAAGAAGAGTGAAAGATTAGCAATAAACAGAGGTGATAAAAAAGTAATTAAGATCATTAAAACCATTCTAAGAAAACTAATACAGTGTAATGCTTGTAGTGTCTCAAGCAGCTTTTTAAGTGTAGTAATGGAGGACACATAATGAATTTTTAAGGGAAATCATTTCTCGATCTTGCACGCATAAAAATACAGACGGCAATTGCTCAAAAGCTCATCACAGGATGTGAAAAGGAGAATAGTTCTTAATTCACTCTTTAATGAAAATGCAGCCAAACCACTGTAATATTTAGTGTTTACTCTGGTTTAACACAGTATTTTGAACCGATTATATATATATATATCCTTTGCTGAATTGGGTGTGTTCGAGCAGGTCAAACACTAAGCTCTTTTATATTGTGACCTACCATGTCTTTGATTTGACACTTTTGCTAAAAATCGATCCCATGGAATAAATTAAGATCTTCCATGATTATAGTGCAACATATAAAACAATCTATCTACGTGAGGCTATTTTGTTCAGTGAAAAAACTGCATTTATAAAACTGAATACAAACAATTTGATTTGTAAACTGTTCAGGAGCAGTTACACAAGAAATGTGGTATTCATGAAAATCCGGTTTGTTAAAAAAAAATTGTGAGCTTGTAAATTCATTGTGTTGTTTTATAAAGAAATTTGCTGGTAAGTTTTACTGAGCATCTTGGAGAATCTGCCACGGTTCTTCTGGAAATTAGATTATTTTTTTATTTAATGTCTGCAAAGTGATCATAATAAATGTGTTGCTTTCTTTCACATTGCTTCTGAAACATTGAATTTTTTGTTGGAAAAGTGATGCCTGATGGTTTTGTACTGATTCAGTAATACTGAACATCTATCTGATGTTCTATCAGCAAAGACTTGCACAGTTCTGTGTGTATATACTGTATATTGAAATAGAAAATCGTCTGCACTTATATAGCGCTTTTTTAACCTTAGCGGTTGCTACAAAGCTGTTTCTCTACTGTTTCTCATTCACCCATACACTCACACACTTTCACACACCAATGGTAGCAGAGCTGCCATCCAAGGTGCTAGCTTACCATCAGGAGCAACTTGGGGTTCAGTGTCTTACCCAAGGACACTTTGTCATGTGGAGTCATGTGGGCCAGGAATCAAATGGTTAACAGGTGCCGTTTTGTCAGCTCAACTGATCATGATGTTACACAAACTTAAGATGTCGGTCCCACAACGTGAAGCTCACGCAACGTTGAGTTCCATCAGAAAGGGAACTTTTGTATTGTAAGGTTCACTATAGAGAGTTTTCCGAAAGAGGCAAACTGATAAAGCTTTTAAAATGCAAGGATAATAACATCTGTGTGCATTGTAAATGTGCAGGACCTGATAATCCTACATGTTTGAGAGCAGATAAAAGAATATTTGTGATTTTACCACATATTTTGTCTATCAAACCCAGATATTTTGATTCTCTATGTCCAGGTGTGTAAAACGTGAATGTTTCATGCATGTTTAAATGGAAACGTTCGTCACGGCCATCTGCATAGCTTTGCTCAAAACTCCTCGTTGGCTCAACTGGCCCCAAAATGCATTTGTGAAGCTGCAGCGTGCAGCAAATGAAATGGCCCACTGCTGCTTGAAAGCGAAGGCGGCAAGATAATTGGTAATGAAAGCAGCGGAAGGTTGAGAGCTCAGCCAAAGATTTATTGACAGTAAGAAAGTGTCCTGAGACCTTTTACAGGAATTCCTCCGCAGAGAAATTAAGCAGCTCGTTGACTATGCACAACAAGGAGAATCACTGTTATAGCATGGCTCAAGTAACACAGTGGATGAGGCCTGTCAGAAATACACACAGAAAACAGCGATAATCACTAGGTGTGATGGAATTGAAATAGCCACTGGGAGGCAATAGCAAAAACATTGGTATGACTCAACATATGTCAGGTGGCTGTTATCAATCATCTGGTGATTTATTGCAGTGGTGAGGTCTGATGTCATAGGTGTCGCATGGATTGTCTTAGCATTTTTTTGTGAATAATGACTCTGTACTGCAACCCAGTGTCATATCAAAACCCTTTTCACTGAATTTGTGACAGTAAACAAAGGCATATGGCAGAGTTTGGATTATATTATGGCAACAAGGTGGGGGTCTGGGTGTTCCCAGATTTATAATGTTTTGTGTACAATGGAACGCAGAGCGTCAAATTATATCATGTGCCTTTTTATGTTGTAAAGTGCATTTGCAATGAGTTCAAATTTTGGATTTTAAATATTAACTCTGGAAAACAAATTAAACATTTCCACAGATGACCTACATGGGTATCTTTAGATGTGCTGTTTGGTCTTCTGACATTACTGATTAGGGTCATATCTGAAAATAAAAACATTATTCTGATTTTTTTATTATTATTTATTATTTTAGACAACTTGCCTTAAAGGTTTGCATGACATCCAGTTGAGAGTAGAGGTGAAAAGAATTATTTTACTGCCATGCATGTGAGCAGTTACAGCATTCATTCATGCCTGCCTGGGCAGGTCACAGCAGTTTAATTTAACCTACAGGTTTGTTTATATCACTCACCTTTAAAAGAGATTCTCTTTCACAACATGAATGCGAAGTATATGCTCAGTTTTGTTCTGTACACTTGATGTTACCAAGCTTGTATCCTGTGTTTGCTGATCTGGTTTTGACTTTGTTTATAGTTTATTGATTCACGTTTCTGCCTAGCCTGTTTCAGTCCGTTTGTTCATGACCTGACCTTTTCCTGCTTTCTGACACCAAACCTGTCTGTAGACTTGGATTTGTTTGCCTGTGTTTTAATAAACTGGTTAACCTGCAACTGCATCCGTCTTCGCCTGCTGGGAAGTGTAGTTCGCAGACTGAGGTGACCTGACTGAGCTGGATTTAAATTAAATATTTTTAAAAACACTCCCACCCACATCAATTATCAATAAAAAAGAAAGAAAGAAAAAACTCCCTTCTAGTTTGGACCATGCCCACTTCTGCTTTAAAACTGAATACAGATTTATAAGCATATTTGGAGCACTACACACATACACATGCATAGTGGCATTGCATTACACACCTATTACCGATGACTGACAGTAACTGCAGCATACATTTTACAAGATGAGTCTACTCTAAACATGTTATTATTAAATATAGCAATTATTTAATCATAAGCAGGCCTGCAGATCCCTGCAGCAATCCAGCAATACAATACATTACAATGGGATTCAGCAAGTTTACCATTACTAGCTGATTTGAACTGGTTTAAAACTAAAAGGAGAATGTCTAAGCTTTGAAATGTTCTTCAATGTTGTTTATTCAACCCCTTCATGGCAAACATCTTTACTACTTAGTAGATCACCCTTGTGTTGTTATGACCTGCTTCAAACAAGATGCATAGCTCCTGTAAGAATTCCTGAGGAATCTTGACCCATTCTTCTTGAGCAGTGGCCTCCAGTTCAGTAATATTCTTGAGTTTGCGTTCTGTAACCACCTTCTTCAAATCCCACCAGAGATTATCTATGGTCTTCAAGTCAGATGACTGTGATGGCCCTGTAAAATCTTCCAGGACTTCTCCAACCAAGCCTTGGTGGAATTTGAGGTATGCTTGGGATCATTATCCTGTTGGAAGGTCCAACGATGCCCAAGCTTCAGCTTCCTCACAGACGGCATGATGTTTTCTCCTAGGATTTCCTGATACTTCAATGAATCCATCTTGCCTTCCACATGCTGCAGGTTTCCAGTGCCAGAGGACGCAAAGCAGCCACAGCGCATCACTGAGCCACCACCATGCTTGAATGTGGACAGAGTGTTTTGGCTTCATTCTTCTTCCTCCAGACATAACGCTGATCTATCATCCCAAAAAAGTTCTAGTTTTGATCATTGCTCCACAGAACAGAACTCCAAAACTTCTGTGGCTTATTTATATGATTTTGAGCTGACTTTTCTTGTTCTTTTGGGTCAGTAGTGGTGAACGTCTTGGAGTTCTGACATGGAAACCTTCTGCATTTAGTATGTGCCTTAATGTGCTCACTGAAAGTCTCGCTGCAGGTCTTTTGCAGTCACTCAAGGTTTTTTCATAACCTTCCTTCTCAGAAATCTTTTTGCAACTGTTGATAGCTTAATTTTTCTGCCACGTCCTGGTATTTCATATATTCATTGCAAATAACTGATAGTCTGTAAATTTTGACAATAAACCTGATTTGCAATGGGGGCTGAATAATTTTGATTGCAACAGTACATACATACATACAGTACTTACTATTTCTATGGTTCTGGAACTCCAATGAATCAAAGTGAGAGCTATTATCTCCGACATGGTCATGCTCAAAAGACATCTGATGTGGCTGAATTAAAGGAATTCTACAAAATAGAACAATGTGAAAGACAGATCTCCAGTTATCTGAGGTAACTTGTTGCAGTTATTGCTGCTAAAGGTGGGACAAGAAGTTGTTAAGTATAGGGGCAGTTACTTTTTCACATGGGTGACATAGGTGGTGCATAACCTTTTTTCTTCAATAAATGAAATGATCATTTAAAAACTGTGTTTCATGTTTTTTCATGTTCTCCTTGTCTCATATTAGATTTTGTATAACGATCTGAAGCTATTTGGTGTGGCAAATATGCCAAAGTAAAGAAATCAGGACGGGGAAAATTCTGTTTCACGGCACTGTATAAAAGAAGTTGTTTATAAATTCCAGAGTGGTTAGGACATTCATGCTGATTTACATTACATTTTCCTGTGGTCAAAATGATAGCAGATGCTCCTTGCTTCTTATAGCCTGTCAGTGCCTAGGGAACTGGCCTTGAAATGATTCATCACTGAGCAAAAAGCGCTTGACCCCACCATACTGTGATCCCTGCCCTTAAAAAAGGGAAAAGCCACCAACATTCTCCAAACAACTGTTTCTTTGGCTGCATAATCTGAGATTTTGTCAGCATTGCAGAAGGGATCTTGGCTGGGTCTGGAGAAATGGACAGATGGACAATTTCCTGTAATGAGGCCCTACAGCATCATCCAGGAGATGAAGCCAAGACAAGAGGCACATGGTGTAACATCAAGGACAGACCCCTTACATGGAGGAATTAACCTACACAGACCCTAAAACTGATGCCCCATAAGAAGATAGAGAATCTGAGCGGTTCCTATATTGAATCTAGCACTTACCAGCCAATTTGTTTTACTGAATATTAGCACAATGTTAGAATGGAATTTTTATCTCCTGATGACCAGACTGTGACAACGTTAATTCATATAAAGACATAAAACCACAAGTTCCATAATTTGGAAGACAAAGACAAATGCACAAGAATATTTGCAAAGCAGAAAATTAATAAAGTAAGACTAGGAGATGGTAATAATAAATAAATGCACACTTAAATAGTGCTTTTATCCAAAGGACTTTACACTGTGTCTCATTCACACACCAATGGTAGTGGAGCTTCCATGCAAGGCGCTAACTTGCCATCAGGAGTACCTTGGGGTTCAGTGTCTTGCCCAAGGACACTTCAGCATGTTGAATCACCCAGGCCAGGAATCGAACCGCCAACCCTACAATTAGTGGACAACCCGCTCTACCAACTGCCCCACAGCCGCCAGGTAATCACAACGTGATAATTAGTTATTGTTTTAAAGCCAGACAAATATTAAACTGTAATATTGTTTGGGCCAATTACATGAACGGTTACTTAAATGGCCTTCTACTTGAACAAACAGCACATCCATTCTAACCAGAATTCAGGAGAAAATATTTTGAAAGGATTTAAAAGGAGCTAAAGTGGCATGGAAGATATGGGATGAAGAAATATAATATTCTCAGAATCTGCACGCTTAGACATGATAGCACTTGTCGTTCTGCATGAAAGACCAATTCATAAAATGTTTGTATATAAATTATGTGCTGTACATGAAAGAACCTTCAAGCCCTGATTTACTAAGATGCCAAATAATGGGCTGAACTTATCAAGCTTGGGAATTCCTCGGAACATTTACACATGAAATTTGGTATTCATGAAAATCCAATAATTTTGGAAAAACCTTCATATCCTACTCACAGTCCAGAGTGTGTGACCATTTATGCATAAGAAGACTGACTAATGTAAACTTTGATTGATTGTCCTTGACTCATATAATTTGCATGGAATCCTGCATTTATATAAATTAAGCAGTTAAGTTCACAGTCATTTGATGATAATGGTATTAATTAAAGAAATATTAAACATGAAATAAACAGAAGGCCAACCAACACAAATCAAATAAATGAAGACAAATAAAACTATTCTATTAAGAAGAAATTGCAGTGTATAAAAGGAGTATAGGTTGCAGTGGCTCAGTGCAAGTTTGCCATGGCAGCTTCATTTAATGCTGTGCCACATTTCATTAGAGTGACTGATAAGTGACTGATAAGTGACTGATAAGTGACTGATAAGTGACTGATAAGTGTCTCATAGTTGCAATGTGAAGATATACTCCTTAACGTGCTGCAGGCCAACATCACCTTCCTTATGACACATGTCTTCCTGTTTTATTAACATGGCATTGGGGATACTTCTGGTCGACAACTTCAAGACACTTTGCTTTGAATAAAATGTGCCTATACTTGGTGGCCATGATCTGGGTAGAGTCCATCCATCCATCCATCTTCTACCGCTTACTCCTTTTCATAGTCATGGGTAACCTATCCCAGGGAGCCTCGAGCACAAGGCGGGGTACACCCTGAACAGGGTGCCAATCCATCACAGGGCACAACCACATGCACACTCACATACACTATACACTACCGACACTTTAGACACACCAACCAGCCTACCATGCATGTGTTTGGACTGGGGGAGGAAACCTGAGTTCTGGGTAGAGTACATATATTATTTATCTCAGATGCCATGTCAAACCATTGTAATTCACACCTAATTTGCCCATTTCTGTCAAATTTCTGTCATTTGGTTCTAGATTTATGCTGATAAATGTTTGTTTTTTTATTGGCTTAGACAAGACGCAAAATAGCTTCCACACGCCTCTTTTTTGCTGTTTAATTGTCTTTTTGCACTTTCAGTTCACTTCTCTATAAAGCTTTGCCGTATATATGATTTTTTGGGATGTTTTTTTTTAAATCAGCTGTGCTGTGCATGCCCTTTGCAGTGTATGGAATTCATCCTCATATGCACGTGAGTTTGAAGAAAACGAGCGTTTCCGAAACTTTAGTTCATTTTTAATGTGCTACTAAAACATAATATCAAACTAGCTGTACAGTTTGAATTAAATTTTCTGATCAATTTGAGATATTAAGGCCTAATCCATAAAATAATCTCATTATAACTTTAGCAGTTGGAAACACACTTCTAAATATATAGTACCTGCTTTCTGGTTTGTGCAAATAGTATAACACTTTATATGTGCTAAATACAGTAAATACCTTTCACTGGCATGTATGTTGCATTTTTAGTCTGAAATCACTTTCATCAGAACGTCAGAAAGAAAAGGAAACAAAAATCTGACATGCTCTTTTGCTCATTGAAAAGGTGTGATCCTGTTAATAAATCATTTATTCCTTTGTTCATCTTTTGTAAAGACTTCATATGGCATCTATTCCAGGAACACTGGATGTCTGCTGTGCCATTGTGCTGCACACTTAATAAATTCGCTTGCACATTTTTGGAGTTGTTTACAAGCTTGCATATGTTGCATTACCTCATGTAAATTAATGTTAAATAATTTAAGAAGAACAGATCTCTTTCTTTCTCAGATGCCCTTTGTTTGCTATTGCCCTTAATGCTACAGCAACCATTTTACCCCCAACATACTTCATACCTACACAGTGGTCAGTGGGGGAGGGAACAGACACAATGTGGAAAGCAGTGAATGGTCTACAGTTATTTAATATATACATACTGTATAAAGTGCACTAGTATGGTAGGTTCATCTGATGAAATGGCCAATGAGTGTGCACACAAGTTAGGTACCTAATAAAACTGCCAGACTTTAAAGACTTAAAAATTAAATCAAAATACTAAAATAAATTCTGATTGGACACTGCATCTGCAACATTCATACAGCAGCTTATCTGCTCTTGTATAGCACAGCCTGCTCCTAAATATTTGAAAAAGTGTGCCCTGTTTACCGATGGTAAATGTTTATCCCTCTTTTTATGTGGAAAAATAGTCACTTTTAAAGTAATCACTTGGTGTGTTAAAGTAAATTAGATGCAAATTAAACTCTTTGCAATACACTCTTATTTAAAAAAAAATCCTACAATCCTAATGGATTTTCAGGTCTATCCCTTTAGGATAAATCCTTAAAGTTTCAGTGTGGAATTCTACAATAGAGTGTTTTGCTTTCAGAGATGGCTGTACTTAGGGTTCTAAAGCTATAAACCAAGGAGTATATGAGACTGAATGGCATGTCGAATGGCATGGTGGAGTGTAAGATTTGACTGTACATGGCCCCGTCCATCGTCCCTTTGATGCAGTGAAGTTGTCCTGCTTTGGGGGTATTTTTCTGCAAAGTGGACAGGACAACTTCACCACATCAAAGGGATGATGGACGGGGCCATGTTTCGTCAAATCTTGGGTGAGAACCTCCTTCCCTCAGCCAGGGCATTGGAAATGGGTCGTGGATGAGTATTCCAGCATGACAATGACCCAAAACACACGGCCAAGGCAACAAAGGAGTGGCTCAAGAAGAAGCACATTAATGTCCTGGAGTGGCCTAGCCAGTCTCCAGACCTTAATCCCATAGAAAATCTGTGGAGGGAGCTGAAGGTTCGAGTTGCCAAACATCAGCCTCAAAACCTTAATAACTTGAAGAAGATCTGTAAAGAGGAGTTCGACAAAACCCCTTCTGAGATGTGTGCAAACCTGGTGGCCAACTACAAGAAATGTCTGACCTCTGTGATTGACAACAAGGGTTTTGCCACCAAGTACTAAGTCATGTTTTGCAGAGGGGTCAAATTCATATTTCCCTCATTAAAATGAAAATCAATTTATAACATTTTTGACATGCGTTTTTCTGGATTTTTTTGTTGTTATTCTGTCTCTCACTGTTCAAATAAACCTAACATTAAAATTATAGACTGATAATTTCTTTGTCAGTGGTCAAAGGTACAAAATCAGCAGGGGATCAAATACTTTTTTGCCTCACTGTTTATATAGGCTAGGCTCGAAATGTACATGCCAGGCTCTAAAGATGTTACATTATTCTTAAATCTGACAAGAGAGACTATTTTAGCTTCTTTAACTGTGATCTGACAAAAGCTACAAATAAGCAATTTGTGTCACTGTATTTTCAGCACAAGTTGTGCTTCATTACCATGTGAGCTGGCTCATTGTGATCTGCATACTTCTCTGTGTTCATAAAAAAAAAAAAACACTGTTAGATAAGAACCAAAAACAACCCGTGGTCATTAAAAGAAGCTAAAATAAATTCTGGAGTAATTGATACCAGAACACTAATTATGAAGCAGGGAATTTCACTAACCTGACAATTAAATATATACAATTAAAATATAAAAATGACAGAATGTCGTCTCTAAATTAGTACTCACTCGTGAAATGTGGCTCTCATTGCTACATGCTTTTGATATAATACCACTTAATTCCACTTAAATTGAAAATATATGTAATGTAATAAACCAGTTTACACATTCGGGGATGTGGACATGTAGGATAATAACAATAATTATTATTATTAGAATCCATCCATCCATACTACATATTCTTCAGGGTCACAGGGAACCTGGAGCATAGGCACAAGGTAGGGTACACCCTTAACAGGGTGTCCATCCATCACAGAACACATTCACACACTACAAAGACATCGGACATGCCAATCGTACATGTCTTTGGACTGGGGGAGGAAACCAGAGCACACAGCGGAAACCCCTGCAGCACGGGGAGAACCCACAAACTACACACACGCGGCAACGGTGGGAATAGAACCCCAAACCCTGGAGGTGTGAGACAAACGTGCTAACAATTAAGATACTGTGTGCACTGTGCTCCTCCACAACCCTGCGTAGGACATGCAGTAAGGAAAATGCATGGATAGAAAAACTATGTGAGAATTTCAATGCACCTATAGTGTGAATGGCAATGCAACCACCTTGAATCAAAAATCTGAATAAGTTTCTATGCTGCTTTTCTCAGACTGAAGGTCCATAACATCCTGCTTTCAGATATTGATAAAGAAGGTCACAGGAAGTAAACTGATAACACAGAGTGAGGGGATGAGGGTTTTTTTAATGAAGAGATTGTTGGGAGGGAATAAAAAATGTTGGTTGGCATGACACTAAAAGATCTGCTGATAAGCGCAGCCTGTATCTATAAACCACAAGAAGATCATATTGTGAGAATTTTAAAGTATGTTTAAATAAATGGAAGCTCAAGATCATGGGTAAGACCACACAGTGCTTTGGAGCTAAATAGGAGTAACTTGGTAAGAGACATGTAGCAATCAGACCTTACAAAGCCAGGGAATGTTTCTGTGTTTTGAATGTGGTGACATCTGGAACTTGCAGAAAGACCCATGAATAAGGCCAATGAATATCAGTCTAGACAGAAAGTTCTGAATGCTGATTACCAGTTTAATTTTTTTTTAAATGTGAGCAAAGGCCAAATGCAAGCATAGTAGCAGGCTCATTCATAAAACCTTGTTTAGCATCAAAAGTATGTGACAAAGGACATATATTTTAGTTGCAATTCATACAGAAAATATGGAACAGTATCACAGGGTCTATACTAATATGTAAATATTTAAATAATTGTTTTAGTATTTATTTAAAAGTTAAACACAACCTGATATATAAGACCATTTTTAGACAAACTGTAATGAACGTGAAGAGTTTTGGGCCAGGTAATATCCAGATGATATTGTGATTACAGAGTTAGCTTTACTGAATTTATTTTTGCTAACAGACTTTAACCTAAGTTTAATGTTAGCTGCCTTACCAGTGCTAATTTGACTAACTAGCTAACTGACAGAAACACCCAGTTTTATTGTATACAACAGCAATGTCGAATCTGATTGTTCAGAAGTTGTTGATTTTTTTTTTTGTAACAGCAGCTCTGACAGTAGTTCCATCTGTAATTAAAGTGATAGATGTGCTCTACTACATATTTCTGTTGAGCCACACAAGATTTTATGGAGATGCCAGTGATCCTGACCCTTTTTGTTCTCTGGACCTGCCTGATCCATCCTGATGCCGTACTTCTGGATGGAGATTGCTGCTGATTGTACCACTTGAAGTACCATGGAAATAGTTTTGGATGTCAATTCCACATGGACATTCTCGTTGTGTTTGCTGGGACTACAGTTGCACTCAGATCTCGTTTGGTGAACAGTGGACTAGTTCAACAAACACACTTCATGTAAAAAATATAATGAACTTTCCTTTACTTTCACACTCTGTTGTTACCAAGATGAGGACAGGTTCTCTTATGAGTCTGGTTCCTCTCAAGGTTTCTTCCTCATATCATCTAAGGGAGTTTTTCCTCATTACTGCCACCACCGGCTCGCGCAGTAGGGATAAATTCACACATTTAAAATCTGTATCCTGTGTTTATATATTTCTGTAAAGCTTTGAGACAATTTGAGTCCATTGTTAAAAGCGCTAGTTCACAGGTATTTGTATGGTGGACAACTACATAATCTAAGGATAAAAATAAATCAATTTGTAAAATGTTATTTAATAAAACAAATTATATACTCATAAAAACCCATATGGTGAAGTTTTCTGTAAAAAAATATTTGTTAAAAATTTCTGAAAGGAGTCTCCGATGACAGTCTTTGACCACAGGAAAGTTTTCCAGACAGAGGACCAATTCCGCAGTAATGTGATAATCTGCATTGTTTGTTGTCTTGGAAAAAAGGGAGGGTCTGAGGGAACTGTTTGTAGCTGCCACAGTGAACAATAAATGAAAATGGTTAAACAAGCATGATGTGTCATTCATTAATTAATTAAACTGTAACCATTGACAAACAGCTGTGCTGTAATTGAAATAATACACTTCAGGACATGCTGTCATTGACAAATAATCACTTTTAGGGTGGTAACATCCTAAACACATGTTTTGTTTCTTAATAAATCTGGGATACATTCCAATATAAGTTTTGCACAAAAGAGAAAAAACTTCTAATAGTTTTGACATAAAATCAACTTCATAAACTATTTGTAAAAGGCACAGGAAGCTCCTGACATTCACATACTGCATAAAGAAATACTGCGACTCATCTGTTGTTTTTGTGTGTTTACTAGCAGGAACTGGTTCACTTATTAATCTGCGATGTCCTTCATAATAATTAGATCAAGAGAAGCACTCTAGGCTGTCAGGAAAATAGAATTACTGTTGATCTTAATACAAAGGAACGCATCTTTATAATTAATTGGCCAATTCCTCTATATAGATTGCAAAGAATGATAATTAAGCATGTGTTGTGCATTTTACCTCTGGACACAGCTCTCTGTCTTTTTCTTACTCTCTCTGGAGTACTAAGTATGTTTCCCACTTGTGTTTTGCATCTATAAATAATGGCTGTGGGATTTAATTGATACCCAATGGGTTCTGTAATTAAAGCTGATACTGCAGATCAACATGAAAGCAGATTTCTACCAGGAACAAAATGTATTTATTTATTTATTTATTTTCACATTTATGCATATCCAAACCCTAAAAGGAACAGGACATTTTTCAAGGCTATGAGCGACAGAGCTGTAAGAGTTCTAGACAATGAGCTGTGTACTGCCTTCGAAAGCTAATTGCTTTGTTGCTAATCAGTGGTGAAATTGGTTAAAACAAATAAGTATTTTAATCAATAGATGATGGCCTCAAGGCATGTTCTAACAAAAGCAGCATCTGTGACCTTCAAACAGTTGTCTTTCAAGGATTTTCTACCCTGGGTATTTACTATTATTATTATTATTATTATTATTATTATTATTATTATTATTATTATAAATTGGAAATAACAATGTAGCATTATATTTCATAACTTGTTGCTCAGGACTTTTGTAAAATAGCACCTTTCCAACATTCAAGGTAGCTGTACAAAAAAAGAAGAAAAAACAAGAAAAGTCTAGTAGGAAGAGGAAAACTGTTGTAAGAAATAAAATGTGTCTGGCTGTAGAGCTCAGAGACAAAGAATACGGCAGGGTAAAGCTATATATTGCTTTGTAAGCAAGAAAAGGGTATTTGTATTTGATTCTTAGTGAGACTGGGAGCAAGCGTAACTGCTGGACTGTGGGTGTAATGTGGGCCGTACCTCTGGCAAGGACTCTAGCAGCTGAATATGTTGAAGGAATATATGGGCTATCAGGGCCTAGAAAGGGCCAAGTATTTTCTCTCATTCAAGAAAATAAAAAGACAATAATACAAAAAAAAAGGTCAGTTTTTGGAATCCACATTTTATTTACTGATAACAAATGGCTTGGAATGAATTATTCTTTCATTTTTACAGTAGCACCACTAGCGGTCATAAGAAAAAAGTACATGTAAAGTAGAGGCTGGAGCTGATTTCTTTCTAGCCCAGGGACAGTTGTCAGTGACAGTTGTGTTTATAGATAAAGATGTGTGTATGTATAAATAGTCTTATGCCTATACCTATGATGAGACCCCATGCTATATGGTTCAACCCTAATGGTTTTCTTAAAGTAATAGTAAGGTAACCTTTTAAGTTCCCATTCAATATCATTACCAGCTGTCACTGTGTTGGTTTGCTACGTGCTGGTTTTTACCAGAAATGCCAAGAGTGGGGTTATAAATTCAGCCCTACTCAATAGTACAGTAATGTGAGGAATACGAGAGATTGCTGCCCCATTCAGGGAGTGACCAGTACTAGGCAGATATTCTTGCAGATCTTTTAATCTTGCTGTAGGTATCTTAGCAGCCTCCTTGATAAGATTTATTCTTATTCTTTTGGAGGGATGTCCTGTTCCTGATAATGTCACTGCGTTGACACTCCATTTTCTCTACTTGTCTATGAATGCTTTCACGATGTTCCATGGTACAAATTGTTTGGAAATTCTTTTGTACCTCTCTCATGATTGATGCCTTACAACAGTGTGATCCTGAACAGCTCTTTTTTCGGACCAAGGTTTCAACAGTCAGATGAAACCAATGAGATGTCAAGAAAATCCTACAGAAACAGCTGATCTTTATTTGTGGTTAATTTTCATTAATGACGGGTGTATGATAATTATTTTTGATCATGAGTTTGAATGTTATTGGTTAATTCTGAGCACAGTTATATGCCCCATTATAAATGGGTGTGCACACTTATGTACCCAAGTTATTGTAAGGGTTTTTTTTCCCCCCTAAAACATTTCTGTTTGTTTTTCATTCAAATTTTTTATGCTGCTATAAATAAATATTAAATATATTAAATGCGTAAAATAAAATATGACGATTTAGCTTGGTTTAATTTTTTTATGTCAAAGAAACCCAGCAATTTAAGGAGTGTGTGTAGACTTTTTACATTCGCTGTATATATGTAAGATTCCTGGAACTTTGCAGAATTCAGTGCCAAGATTTAGAGTTTAGATACTGAAATGGTCCTTACTCTGTCCTTGCTGTCTTTGAAAGATGAGTGGACGTGTCTTTATCAAAATGCACTTCCGACTGCTGTAGTTCACACAAAAATGTTGTTATGCATCGGTTTGTGCTTGCGATGAAAAGATTACTGCAGCTGAAACATTTCCTGTTGTTATCAAAGTTCAACCCAAAGCCTCACACTTTATTCAAATTAATAAAATATCACCTATATCCATCTTTTATCTCCAAAACTTAAAAAGCAAGAAACTCTGAATGTAGGGTTTTTTTCCCCCACATATGCTTTTGTGGATGCCTTCTTTTAACTATACCGAGTTACTAATAATGCAAAGTAGAAAAAAACATGTTCAGACTACACAAACCACAAGCCTGCGTTTTTCAAAAGACCAGGCCAAATGTCAAAGCTGGAATTTGATTGACAGAATTCACAACAGATTTGGAGCACAAAGGTTCCCTGAATGTCAGGATTAAGGCGCAGAATGCACAAACCATCCTCATCATGGAGTAATGGGTTCACTCCTCCACAGGATTTGAGCAGCTTGCATTAATTAGTTTTCTTAATTAACCCAGCGTGTGTAAACATTAATATTCCATCCTCATAAGATAACCAAAGCCTGCTTTCCACTGCGAAAATACAGTGACTTTACTGTTTCTGTTGAAGAGCGAGTCTGTAAATTGAAGGCCTGGAAAGATATTTTGTGTCGTTGGTATTGCAATTATCATTCACTGGTAGCCTTAATTGTCATGTAAATAAGTTTTGTGCTCATAAGTAAATAAATAGGGAAAATTAATCTCTGTTGGATTGATTGATTTTCTTTATCTGCTATGCTGACAACTTACTCAATCAAGTGCCTCTGTTACGGCAAAATTTAAACGTACACAGAGCTAAACAGTGTTTATTTTTTCCTCCGGCTCAGAATAGTAATCAAGTCTTTTGCAAAGACAGATGCAAAACAAGTTGGTTTCCCAACTTTGAATGGACCATGCAGGCATAATAATCAGACTCGCTTTAAATCTCAGACTAAGTTGTCCAGGAGTCAGGAATGGGTTTCCAGCACCACTTTGCGTGCTGCTCTGCCTAAATAAATAATTTTAGAATATATTGCCTTGTCTCCTCTGAGGTGGGACAACAAATCAATGCCGTCGGCTTCGGGCCTGATGACACATGGAGACGCTGATAAATCAGAGAGGAGGACCTGCTCTTAATTACCATTTGGGCTGATGTCGGAGAAGCCAAGCGATGACGAAGCATTCGGTTGCGAAAGAAGTAACATTTACACATGGGGACAGAGACGTATGGACGATGCATCCTGAGATCAATCAGAGCTCTTCAGATCGTCTTTCATCTCCCAAAGGCCATTCCAGTTCACTGATCCCTGTGTTTGTGTAGCAAAATGGAAAAAGGAAGAAAACAAGGTGGTGGGGGGTTAAAAAAAAGGTAAATGATACAAATAGAGTGAGAAGAAAGACTGAGAGGAAAATAAAGGGAGAGCAAGACAGATAAGACAGAGTAGGGAGCTATTGATTGTTTTCATCATGGCTTAATTGCAATTAAATGTTGCCCAAGGTCTTGTGGATCTGTTTCACTGCTGTCAACATGCAGGATGCAGCACTGATGAGTACTGAACGCATGCCGAGTCCTGGTTGGAAATCCGCCGCAAATACATTCCCTGTGAGCAAATAGCACATTTTGAATTAGCTAGCTAGATGACAGACTATGAGCCGCAGGATGCCATTAAACAGTCTACTAGCAGATATAAATGACTCGAGTAGAGCTGAATGGGGTAAGAGGAGTCACCACAAGTATTTAGGCAACTGTTTAGAAAATAAATTGTGACCATATTGTTTAGGAAGGAACAACCATTTTACTTATAAAGAGAGCACACAGAGAATGTTTTAGGGGTTCAGTGTTAGAATAAACAAGTAGGAGCATTTTTAATTAATAAAGTTTAAAGCATTAGTTTAGTAACAAAATAGACTTTCGTTCTGAGAATTCCATCAAACGTAGTTGATCAGACATTTAGGTAAATGATACACTTTTAAAAATTGTGTGCGGCCAAGTTTATATAACAAACAGTGTCCTAAACCACATTGGAATGTCTGTGTAATATCCCTCAAGAGGCTGATATTTACAGAAATGTTTTGGGAGTAACAGAGCCCCATCTCTTGTGATCCACATCATAGCTCCAGTACCAGATTAAAGTCACTTGGAAATCTGGCATGCCTGTGCACACTGTAGCCTCAGATTCTTGGCAGACAGGGTTGAGATGCTTTTCTGCTCACATGGTTGTAAAGAGTAGTTATTTTAATTACTTTAGCCTTCCTGTCAGCTTGAACCAGTCTGGCCATTTTTCTTTTCTCCATTCTCTCATCAACAAGGATTTTGTTTGCCCGCAGAACTGCCTCTTACTGGAAGTTTGATGATGTCAGGCACCTCCAACCATGCTATTGGCAAAGTAACTAAGATCACATTTTTACACTAAGCTGACATTTAATATTGTCCAGTATAAAAGAAAAGGGCAATGAGCCGTTTGGCTTTAAAAGCTTTAATTCTATTTGGTGAGCTGAGTTAGAATTCCTATCATTACTTCAAAAATGTATTGAATAGAATATTTTTACATAGTGCACAAGATATCAAACAATTCAAACAAGCAAATATTAATATAATGTCTGAGAAGAAAGAAATGCACTGTTTGCCTAGAAACAATGATGGACACTTTCTTTCAAACTTCTGCTGCAAATTCATTCAGTCAGAATCCATGTTGGCTGGTAGGTAAACTGGAAATAAACAACGCTGAAATACATCTTTTAAGGTGAATGCTCAATTCTAATCAAAGTCTTAGGGCCAACATAACACTAAATGATTTTGGTCTGATGGCGCATATTACCCACTTTGTTTCGAAAAGGTAAAACAAAACAGTGGCTCACGTTCATCTCCAGATCTTACTCCAGAACAACAGCTCCTTAATGAAATTATATGATAACAGCACACAATCTCCGCTATATGAGAGTAGGTGCTAACACAGGCAATCAATCAAAGTTTAGCATCTATTTTGTATGGTGAACCATTAAATCCAGCTCACCTTGATGTCTGATTTCATTATGCACTACCTCTGTTCACACTAGTGAGGATGATCTATGAGGCAGGCAGCTCGGTGTGATTTTGGTTGAATCTCTTCCTAGATGATATTTTTCTACTGCATACCCTGAAACCAGGACATGTCTAAGGGCTACACTCGCTTCTTTGGGAGCTGCTTCAGAAAGCTACACAATTAAAGAACCATTACTGTAGGGGCATGATTGCAGTGCAGTGTCATAATCAAATTCACCTTTTCTATAACCCTAACAGTGTTAACTCTGGGTGAGAACGAAATTGCAGGGAACTTGGCCGTTGATCAAGCAGTATTAGTTTCAGTCTCCACTGATGATTACTTCCTTCACCCCCCTCAGGTAGACACCTACTTTCAAGTTTCTCCAGTGTAGACGCATTCAAAAAAAAAGATGTATTATAAAATTTTGCCATATATAATGATACCGAAGCCATCTTGTAAAGACATTACAATCCCAGTTGCTCTACAGAAAGTGGAGAGAAAAGAAACAGCCATTACAGTCAATATTAGCAGCATTCTTGTGTAATATTAGTGCTCTGAAAATTACCACTTAACTTTTTTCTGTAATTTTACCCATTGATATTTGATTGCTTCAACATACCAAGCAATTCTCTCAGTTATCATCAACCACTGTTATATGCTCATGATGATGTCATGTTGAGAAACTAAGGGGGATAAGAAAAAAAAACATCAATTATTTTGCACTCGCCAAATAATAATGTGTGCAGGGAATACTGTGCTAGGAAATGAAAGAGCTTATTTATTCGGAGTGACACATTCCTGCCGGATGAACTACAGTAAACTTGCACTCCAGTGTCATTTTAAACACAAGCTGTAAAATGGATTAAAATGCCAAAAAAAAAAGGCCATGAGATTTTTACCAAAATATAATGGACTAACATCTAGATGAAGTACAAATGTGGACACTCAACACCACAAACACAAAGAGCAGAACATTTTATATAGAAATTTGGGGTTTTAAAATGGTCTGTTCTAGGGTTAGACAATGGTAGGGAATTTAACGTTGCATTTAAGACATTATGTTGATCTTTATTTATTTATTTTTTCCTTCTTGGGGAACCTTTAAAGGTTCTATGTAGAACCCCTTAACAGTAGATTCCAGTTTCAGGAAATGTTCCAACTTCCAAGTACAATAATCTCATTCAGTGCATAAAATTATGCAGATACAGGTCAAGATCTTAAGGTAATGTTCACATCAAACATCAGAACAGGGGAAAATGTGAACTGAGTAAATTTGATCATGGCATTGTTGTTGGTGCCAGATGAGCTGGCTTGAGTATTTCAGCAACTGCTGACCTCCTGGGATTTTTACACACAGTTTACACAGAATAGTGGAAAAAACTTCCAGTGCGCAACAGTTCTGTGAGTGGAAACACCTTATACATGAGAGAGGTCAAAGGAGAATGGCCAGACAGACAGAAAGTCTATGGTAACTCACATAACAAATGTGTTCAGCTGAAAAGCATCTCAGATCACACAACATGTCAAACCTTGAAGTGGATGAGCTACAAGAGCCGAAGACCTCATTGTGTTCCATTCCTGTCAGCCAAGAATCTGAGGGATCAGGAATTAATTTATCTGTCTGTCTGTCTGTCTGTATGTCTATATGTCTATCCTAAGATACTACCTACTGCAAAAGTCCTTGTGTGCCTACAGTAAGCTTGTACTCTTTATGTTCTTCATTACCTGCATATCATTACCTGTAGTACATCCTGCTTGATGTTGTCACATGCTTCATTTTATGTTCGGAGGTCTGGGAAATGTCCTTGGTTCTGTTCAGAGAGCTGCAGCAAATGTCACATGACCACATGTCTATAGGCAATCAGATGTCTTTCTAGGCTTTAGTCAATACATCAGGCTGAAGAACAAGAAAAGAGAAGTCAAAATCAATATCTTAACTGAGCCAAAGCAAACCTTGGTGGGAAAAAATAAAGCTTTCAAATCGAGGTCATGAGCATAATGTAATGCAATACTGCATACATCTGTGAACCTAACATTTGCAATGTGCATATAAATCCTGTGGGTGGAAGGTTCCGACCTGTTTTTATCCTGTCCGTGGAGATGATTTTCCTTCTTACTCGTCTCACGCTTCATGCGTTACAACTGCTAATACTCAGTAGAAGGTAACATGATTCATACACATCCCATAAATATGTCTAATAATAATTCACAGGATTTAATGTGCAGGGCTCATGAACAACATGTATCCCAGTTGAAGATGCATGGATGGATGGATGGATGAACGAATGAGATTCTTCTTAGAAATAAACAAGGTTTCAAGTTTCTAATCCAGACACGGCATTTTAAGAAGGACCAATTGTCTAGGAGAGGGATTTTATGATGTGTTTTGTTGATACTCAAGTAGTAGCACCAGTTTTGGCCTACTGAGCCCCTTACTACTGTACCTCTCACATCACTGCAGTGTTTGAAACAAGCTCCTGAAATCCTGAAATACTCAGTTGTTGAGGATTTTTGAGTGTGCTTGTTTATTTTCCACTGTGGTGGACAAAGTGAACAGAAGAAACAGTGGGAAGAAGTTCCTGTTCATCTGCCCTTCATGTGGATGTCTGAGCGCTGGATGGGTAGCCGAAACCCCCGATACAAAAACCAGCATCCGTTCCTCATTTCCTTTCCTTCCTGCTGCGATTCCTCAGCAGCAGGATGCTATCAACTGTGGAAGAAGCTCTTCTCATGTTTTTGTATTTCCAACTATCTGATGGCCTCCTAGTTAATCTGGCATAACAAGTCTCCTGCTGCTGTCATGGATGTGACAGTACAGGAGAGGAAGATACCTGCAGAGAAAGAGTTGGAGCAGAGAGGTTGTTAAGAGGAGAAAATAGAGGACTCATTCCTCAGAACTAAATTACTTCCCAAAACTACCCCCATTATTATTATTATTATTATTATTAAAGCCAATTGAAATCTGCTACAAGATCTTTACGGCAGGATGGTCTACATTTCAAAGAGGTCAAAATGAAAGATAAACTACTGAACACATTTCACTGTTCACATACAGTACTTGCTGCTTGAAAGCCACTGCTTTATTATCACGTGATCTTCCTGTGATATACTGAAAGCCATGATACATGGTTCCTGACTCCTATTATTGTTCATGTACAGCTGAGAAACCTGTAAAACATCATAGTTTACTCACTAATAAATTAAAAGTTTGAAAACTAATGTACCATATTCCAGTCTTTCCGAGTCATTTGGCAGCTCTTTATAATTCAAAAGTTTGCACAAAATCAAAGCACAGTTTATTTTTGTCCACATTAAAACAGTAGCAGAAGCAGAGCAGCAGTGAACGCCCCCTAAGAGTTCCTATCTCGGAGCCCATCACCGCAAGCCATTAACTTTCAAACCTCAATTTCCTCCCTCGCACTGTACTCGTTTATGGGAATCCGAATGGTGAGAGATGGTGCACTATCAAGAACAAACATCTTTAATTAAAACATCCCCACCACTTCCTTTCCTTTCATGTGTACTTTGGATTCATCTCTCCTGCCCATTGGGATGGAGAGAAAAAGAAAAGAAAGCCAACAAATCCATGTGAAAGTGTTGTGAGAGACATTGTCTTTGGCCAAGCCGACCCGATGGCCCTTCCATACGTGTCACAGCAGGCTCAATTACTGTGCAGGACGACTATCTCTTTAATAGGCAGAGATAACAGCATAATCCAAAATGCAGACTGATTTAATGACTTTTGCTTTAATTAACAAAAATACAATGATGATGGCAACGGTAGTGTCCCTGGTCGTCTTAGGCGCCATTGTTTGTGGAGATCACGCGTTCGGCCCTAATGGGGCGCAGAAGGGAAATCTGAAAGCACGTTCTTTAAAGAGATGGGCTAAAAGTAGGAACTGAAGTAATTTAAGCCAATGCCAATGTCAATGTCAATGAACATTTCTCTGACTTCAACTTCACCTAATTATGACTTTCTTTCCGCCAACATCTAAAATGTCTTAGAGTCTAATATAAATGATTATGAAAACAGGAATTCTCACACCAGTGCCCATTATATTTCTGCTCTACACGGACACTCTATGGGCCCTGTATGACGCACAATTGAATGGTAGGTCTGTTTTTCATATTCTTTTGCCAATGGATTTTGTCATTTTCCTTTTATTTTTTCCCCCCTCTCCATGGTAATTACGCTCTCATGGTCACATAATTGTCTGAAAGCACAGGAAATCAAAAGAAATAAGGATTCTAATTTCTCTTGAACTTTGAAAGTATGTCACTGTTCTTTAATAAAACTCAGTTCAAACTTTCTTTATAGCTAGCAGATTGGATTGGCCCATGAACGTAGCCTTGGATTTCTAGAGGCTCAGTTTTATGTCCTAGAGCAGGGTTGTCAGGCGTATGGCCCGCGGGCCCAAACTGGCCAGTAAGGGGGCTCAATCCGGCCGCGCAGAATGAATTCTGAAAATAAAAAAAAATGCATAAAAGACACGAATTAGAATTTTTTTATAAAATGCTATTCCTAAATTATCCCCTAGAAGCGCACTGTTTTAGTCAGTGTAGAAGACGTGGCACAATTCTGGCATGGACTTATTCTTATTTATAGGTAATTATGCTATGATTTTACTGGCCTGGCCCACTTTACATGCAATTAGGCTGCATGTGACCCCTGAACTAAAATGAGTTTGACACCCCTGTCTAGAGTATGTGCTTTTTATCGATCAAAGAAATATCTAATTGATTTAACTTAGTCTGTAAAAATATACTGATATTGCTTTTGCTTTGGTTAATGTGAATGTTAATAATTTACCAACTATTTAAAAAATACAAATAGATCTGAAGTACAAATGAGAGACAGAGATAAAGATAGACGTTCTTTCTATAAAGACCAAATATGATGCCAGTTTTGTTGTTGTTTTTATTAATACTGAGCAAAAGTTATACTTGTGGATAAAACATGAATGTTATGATCCAAATCCACTTATAGAACCATAATGAACCAAAGAACCATAGAATCGTAATGTTCAGGCATCATGTATAGATTTGTGAGAGGGAAACCTTTGCTAGGTTTGAGTACTAAATATCAAACACATTTAATTTTTTTTTTAATTATGCATTTTAAATGAAGGATTTAATAACAAAATTGTGCACATTGGTATTTAAGCCTCACACATAGCTATGGATGCTATTCAGACATTGCAGGAGAGTTGCATATGTAGAGAGGAGTTTGCCTGAATTAGTGTCTCAGTCCATTCATTCATACCTAGGGGATTAAAAAATGTCCCTCTTTTAAAACATTGTTTTTGCATATTGTCAAATTTCTGTCATTTCAGAGCTCAGGTCATTATGGTAAATACTGAAATTATTTCACCATAAAATGCTTCACCTTTGCATACACTTATAACAGAGGAAGTCCTGAATAGTTTCCAGGATTGACTTCACCCATGGTCAATATAGCAACTGATGTCAGGTAGGCTACTAATTGAAAGGTTTAGGGTTCAAATCCCAGGACTATCAATGCTCCACTATTGCCCTTTAACTGTTAATCGCACTAGGGCACTACGATCCTGAACCCAGTTCTGACCGATAAACTTCCTTTCAATATATACAGAAAATGATCTCATGATATTGCTACATTGTACATGTATAATGACAATAAAGGCAAATTTTTGGTTCAATCACGACATCATTCATGATCTCAAACTTCCCAGACAAAGGATTTGTTAATATGATTGGTGGAAAATAAAACAGCCTCCCAATAGAAATATAGTGAATCATTTGTCTTCTTAAAGAAATTCTTCAGCAGGTCCAGATTCTTATTTGTTTATGCTGCTAATGCACAGCCATGATTGAGTGATCTGATGAAGTGATTGTTATGGTCATTAGAATTCCCTAGATTTCACGCTTATCTTGAACAAACTCATATCATTTAATGGCTTTTCACCACATCAATCACATTCAGTATGAAAGTTGTCTCAAAAGTGAGTCATTACTCTGACATTCCCATTATATCAGATATATAAGATGTGAGAATCCATTTAGGGCACAACTGAACAAGCATACATAAAAACTTTCAAAACATATTTGATGAGTTGTTCTAAACAGGAAGTGACATCTATGTAGATAGTTACAGCAATACAAAAAGGTTATTATTATTATTTTTTTATCAGTTCCCAGAAATGTGAACAATTTTGATACTTATGGAAGACTTAGAGAAGCTCCTGGCTTGTTAAAGGAACATTCCCATAAAATTAATGGACATTCGATTTTGGTCTGCTGGACAGAAATCCCGATAGCATTATGCAGAAATGTTAGAAGGAGGTTCTGGTAATGTTATTGTCACGTATCCGGAAACCCGGGACTTCAAGTCCCATCAGCCACTGCACTACACCACCTGACCACATGCACCTGACTCACGTTTTTGTTAATTAGCACCAATGTGTATATATAGTCTTTGTCTGCACTCTTTCGGGGTCTTTCGTTGTTGTAGACTCACGTCACTTCTGTCTCCGTGTTTGTTTTTTGCCATAGTGTTATGCCCAGTTGTCCTAGTGTTTTTGTTTCGTTATGCGTGTGTTTAAAATAAATATTTAAAAAATCTGCAATTGCTTCGGCCTCCACTCGCCAGACGTGACAGAACGAAAGACCGTGACTACGAGGCAGTAGATATTTTATTTATTTTTTTTCCGGATACAGCAGTTTGCTCCCACCCGCCCTCCCCGATGGGTCTCATGGATTCCCCCTCTGTTCGCGGACCTCAAGGATTCCCCGCTGTTCAGCTACCTCAGAGTCGCGCAGCCGGTGAGTCCTGTGCAGGAGGTCTCTCCGCCGCCCCGCTATGTGTGTGAGGACGCTCCAGCTCCGGGCGGACTCATGAATTCACCTCTGTTCGCTGACCTCAGGGACTCCCCGCTGTTCAGCTACCTTAAGGTGCCTCAGCCTTCCTGTTCAGCTGAGGTCGTCGCTCAGCCGTCCTGTTCAGCTGAGGTCGTCGCACAGCCTTCCTGTTCAGCTGAGGTCGTCGCACAGCCTTCCTGTTCAGCTGTGGACGCCGCTCAGCATCCCTGCCCGGCTGTGGACGCGCTCCAGCATCCCTGCTCGGCCGTGGACGCTTCGGCCTTCCTGCTCGGCTGTGGACGTCGCTCGGCCTTCCTGCTCGGCTGTGGACGCTCGCTGGCCTTCCTGCTCGGCTGTGGACGTCGCTCGGCCTTCCTGCTCGGCTGTGGACGTCGCTCGGCCTTCCTGCTCGGCTGTGGACGTCGCTCGGCCTTCCTGCTCGGCTGTGGACGTCGCTCGGCCTTCCTGCTCGGCTGCGGGTGCCTTCTCTGCCATCCTGCTGCGCTGAGGACGTCACTTTGCCTCCACGTTCCGCCGAAGACGTCGCTCCCTTCCCTCGCTGCACTCAGTGGGTCGCTCCCCCTTCCTGCTCACGGAGGTCTCCGTTCCCCCCTCATGCTCGCGGAGAGCGTCGTTCCTCCCTTGGGCCTCGCGGAGAACCTCGCTCCTCTCCCTGGCCTCGCGGAGAACCTCGCTCCCCCGTGAGCGCGCGGAGAACCTCGCTCCCCGTGAGCCTCGCGGAGAACCTCGCGCTCCCCGTGAGCCTCGCGGAGAACCTCGCTCCCCCGTGAGCCTCGCGGAGAACCTCGCTCCCCCGTGAGCCTCGCGGAGAACCTCGCTCCCCCGTGAGGCCTCGCGGAGAACCTCGCTCCCCCGTGAGCCTCGCGGAGAACCTGCGTCCCCGTGAGCCTCGCGGAGACCCTCGGTCCCCCGTGCGCCTCGTCAGGTACCGCTCCCCCCGCCAACCTCGCGGTGAGGCATGTTCCGCTCTCCTGTCCCGTGGGGGACGTCGCCCCTCTTTCATGCTTTGCCAAGGACTTCCACCCGCTTCCTTGTGCCATGGTGGAAGCTGCTCGGCCTCCTGGTTCTGCTGGGGACTTTTGGCCCGGAGGGCCGGGACCCCCGGAGGGGGGCCCTTTGATTTTGGGCGCTCCAGGTGTAGCGCCCCTTGGAGGGGGGATCTGTCACGTATCCGGAAACCCGGGACTTCAAGTCCCATCAGCCACTGCACTACACCACCTGACCACATGCACCTGACTCACGTTTTTGTTAATTAGCACCAATGTGTATATATAGTCTTTGTCTGCACTCTTTCGGGGTCTTTCGTTGTTGTAGACTCACGTCACTTCTGTCTCCGTGTTTGTTTTTTGCCATAGTGTTATGCCCAGTTGTCCTAGTGTTTTTGTTTCGTTATGCGTGTGTTTAAAATAAATATTTAAAAAATCTGCAATTGCTTCGGCCTCCACTCGCCAGACGTGACAGTTATAAATATTAAGATATATCTAACCTATTTTGAAATGACATTGAGGACACATAGAGCAATAGAGCTTGCTTTCATAATACTATTATAAAATGCTATTCCATGTTGATGGGCAGAGATGCATCAGGGGCTCAGTGTAAGCTTTTCTCAGAGAGGCCAGGATTTTTTGCCCCTGGTCTCACCCAAGGCTTAGGCAACTACAGACCAGCTTTTTTTCTTTCTTTCTTTCTTTCTTTCTTTCTTTCTTTCTTTCTTTCTTTCGTGTGCTTGCAGTGGCTTTAGTACAGGGTGTTTGTCCACTGTTATTGATCTACTTTCTTTTTTTGTGTTTTTGATTTTTTTTTTACTGGCTACTGATGGGATATGTTAAGATTTGAGTCATGCACCAACACATGTGCAGAGTCAGCCTGAAAATAAAAAAAACAAAGCAGGTTAAACACTTCAATTTCCTCCAGCTGGGCATAAACTTGATCTGGAGTCTGGGGCCTTTCCACATTTCTTGATTGTCAGTTACAATATTCAACTCCAACTGTTTCCAATCTCTGGCTGATCAAAACAGACTGGTCTGGGCTCATCCTTTACAAATTCACCCAATAACCAATCATGAACTTTCAAACCAATTTCTAAAACAGGCCCTAATAATAATGGGGGCCACTAAACTGCAATCAACACTCTCAGAAATAAAGGTATCAAAATGTACTTTCTATTGCTACTGAGGTGTTGCCATAGAGGGTTGGGTTTTTTATTTATTTATTTATTTATTTATTTATTTATTTATTTTACGAAAGTTCATATAGCAACTATAATTACCTTTTAGACTAAGTCTTTAATACCCTGCCTTGTGCCCGATGCTGGGATAGGCTCCAGTTTCCCCCACGACCCTGAAGAAGGAGTAAGCGGTAGAATATGGATGGATGGATGGATGGATGGATGGACTAAGGCTTTAATGGTACATCAATGGTCCTTATGGTTCAATTATCTACCTCCCCCAACAACAAGGAGAAGTACAGTTTGATATTTCTGAGAGTGTAAGCAAGTCTTTGAGTAAATCCACCCCAGTTCCATAAAGATTAAATATTAAAAATCTTTTTTGACATTTGATTATTGCTAAGGCATGCAACTTTAATCAGCTGCATTTTATATTTTGGCCCCAAAATCAAGTCAGTGCAAAGCAACGTGTACATTTTGGGCCAAAAGGAGCCAAATGCAATGTCCGATTCCATATCTTGCCTGAGATTGCTGTTATCAGGGTTAACTTGTGTTCGGCAATTTCTTCACTGTTATTTTGCAATGAAAGTGGTAAGTGTTGATCGTTACTCTCATCACAGATTTCCTATTTGGGTTGACACGTTATTTTAGCCATTAAATCATTGAACTGAGGTTAATTCTTCCAGTTTAATAACAGCTGTATTTTGTTTTTAGACTATTAGCAACTCAGATGTTAGGTAGTTCATCTGATTCAGTCAAGGAAAGTATTAAATAGTGTTTGACACTTAAATACCGGCTTCCAATTTTCAGTCATTTTTTTAACAGTAAAAATGCTTTAAAAAAAAAGAGTTTATTCCAAATTAAGAACTCTCTTATCAGACTCTCGTCTCCGCACTACTTTTCTGTACTTAAGCAATATGTTAATCACATTAACGTAATGATTGATGACTAAGAGGCTGTGTTAATCTTCTGCTTGCTCCAAATGAATGAAGACCCGAAAGCTTCAGTTCAAGATCCAGGCACATTTTTGCCAAATTCATACTTAGCAAAGATATGAGTCAAGACTACAGGTGCCACACACATGAATAAAGCAGGTGATATCAATGTTATAAAATCCCAAGTTAAGGAAGGATTAGGACTGCATGAACTGTTTATTCACTTAGTTATACTGTAGTTAGCTGTTCTCCGAAATCCTTTCTTTTTCCAGTACCTTTTTTTCTTAACTAGGGCCAGGATTCCTCAAGCCTCTCAGATAGAATAATGCCATTTTGGTCCTATACTATCAAGATTCCTAACTGATAATGGCACAAAAATTTAGGATAGGTCAAATATGTCCTAGTGAGTTAAAGGAAATTGCACCTATTTCCGACAAATACTTTCAGCCACAGAGAAAGTTTCTGCAAATGCAGCAGTGGCCATTTGGGATCGTCTGGTGACAATCTACAGGCTATAGATCACAGAGAAACACTGTTAGAAATACCTCACATGTTAACAGATTTGTCATAGAAAAATCCCTTTTCAGGAAATAAATGCCCTTGTGCAAATATCTGGTGTGCCCATGTTTGTATTGATGGTATCCAAAACATTAAGCTACAAAAAAAGGAACACTTTTATATAATTTGGAAAATTTGCAGCAGAATTGCGATTCATGTATGAGACTGCACAGAATAAGAGGAAAACTGTGTAATATCTACAATACAAAAATATCTACTACTAATACAAAATGTCAATATTAATATGGCACAAGTATAAAATGTCTACACAGATTCCCTCAGTGAGTGGCGCTAACTGGAAAACATGGCATGATAGTGCCGCAAACAGTGAGAGGAATTTCATTCATAACTGAAGCTTCTAAACTTTGTTTGAAGTCTAATTTAATAAAGTAAATCCTAGGTCTTATAATGAGCTATGAATAATATTAGTAATAAGAACAATTTTAACACAATGTTTAACAGTACACGTTTGTCACGTATCTGGGAAATCTGGACTTTTCCCATCAGCCACTGCACTGCACCACATGACCACATGCACCACAACTGCACCTGATTAACGTTTTTGTTTATGAGCACTCATGTGTATATATAGTCTTTGTCTGCACTCTCTCCTTGTCTTTCGTTGTCTGAGACTTCTGTCGTTCATGTCAATGTGTTCTGTTTCTTGCCATAGTATCTTGCCAAGTTGTCTAAGTGTTTGTCTAGTTGTCTTTTTGTTTATATTAAATGTTTAAAATCTGCGACTGCTTCTGCCTCAACCTCCACTTGTGACAACGTTCTTATTCACGTGACCAAATACTCGCTTAGATTCATTTTTCACTCCCTATTCATCTTCAGTTCGAACACTGAAGAACACAAATAATAAAAAATACCCGGAAGTGCAATTTGAGGCTGCATTGATTGGGTCACCTGCTAAAGAGAGCAAATTGAAAAGACCCATAATTCTTTCAATTCTAATCCACTGTGGTGGTGAACAAAGGAAAAATGATTTAAAAAATTGTGTCGCTGTCCAAATACTTATGGACCTGACTGTATGAGTACAAATATTACAAATTACAAATATTATAATGATCTATTCCAGATGCAGCAGTGTAGCTGCTGGTAAAAGTGTAAAAGCATAGTACTAACCAACACGGCATACTTATTATGTTTAAAGTTGACCTAAATAGTAGGGTAAGCAAAAAATTATTACAAAATACTAGACAGAATTTGTCAAATACTGTGTTTGCTCATTTGGTTCAAGGAACTCCTAATATAGAACTTTGTTTAAGAGGTTCTGGAAAGCTAAGTTTGCTAACAATGACCCTCTTCACAATAATGCCCTGGGGTAACTTTAGCTACTTTACTAAGTTAACATTTTCAGCAAACATAATTCAAGCATGGACTATGAGCTGTGGTCATTATAATGAGTTTTTATTGGTCACATATACAGTAGAGTACGGTGTAGAACACAGTGAAACTGTTTTCTTCCCAGCATGTCAGGAAGTTGGGGTCAGAGCACAGGGTCAATCATGGTACGGTGCCCCTGGAGCAGAGAGGATTAAGGGCCTTGCTCACAGGCCCAACAGTGGCAGCTTGGCAGTGCTGGGGCTTGAACCCCCGACCTTCTGATCAGTAACCCAGACCCTTAACCAATAAGCCACCACTGTTAGCTCCATTAGCTTGTGAAGCTGGAAGCAAGTATTCACCATTTCTAAAAAATCTTACACAAATTTTCTCAGTCCTCCAAGTTCTTAAAAATAACTTTGCAAGAACATTTCTCCCAGGAACACAAGTCCATGCATTTTGGCATGGATTCTGGTGTGCTTTTTGCTATTTTGTAGCCTTGACCTCAGCCGCAGTCACGGACATGATTATTGATTTATCTTGGTTCACCTTGTGTGCCAGGGTTCTGACTCCAGGTGTGGATTTTGATGATGTTTCTCAGGAAAGTCTAAATAAATTAACAAGTATAACCAGCTGCCTGTAGCTCCACTGCAGTCTCTCTATCTAATGCATGCCAAATAATTTTCCCATATTTAACCGTCTGTGGGTTGTGTTCTGTATGTTTAAGAAAAGCAGTTTTAAAGCAAATAACCAATCCAGAGCTACACTACTGCATCTGGAATAGAGCATTATAATATTTGTAATTTGTAATATTTGTATTTATATAGTCAGTATTTGGATAGTGACACAATTTTTGTCATTTTGCCTTTGGTCACCACCACAATGAATTTGAATTGACGCAATCAAGATGTTACTGAAGTGTAGCCTTTCATCTTTAATTCAAGCAGTTTAGCAAAAATATTGTTTTCACAGGCACAAAAGTAATTGGACAAACTAACATAAATTATAAATATTAGGACTCTTTTTTTATACTTGGATGCAAATAATTCGCAGTCAATGACTGCCTGAAATCTGGGACCCATGGACATCATCAAAGTTTCCTTCTTTGAGATGCTTTGCTAGGCCTTTACTGCAGCCATCTTCAGTTGCTGCTTGTTTGTGGGTTTTTCTCATGCTCAATTGGGTTAAGGTCATCAGGCATTTAAGAAGAGTTAACTAAGTTCTTTGCTTTAAGAAGGTCTTGGGCTGCTTTCACAGAACATTTTGGGTCATTATCCATCTGTACTGTGAAGAGCCGTCCTATAGTTTTGTAGCATTTGACTGAATCTGAGCAAACGTAACGCTCTATACACTTTAGAATTCATCCTGCTGCTTCTATCAGCAGTCACATCATCAATAAACACCAGTGACCAGTTCCATTGGAAGCCATACAAGTCCATGCCACAACACCTCCTCCACCATGTTTGATGTAGTATGCTTTGGATCATGAGCCATTCCTTTACTTCTCCATATGCTTCTCTTCTCAATATTTTGACGCAAGTTAATAAAAAACTGGTCAGGCTTTTTAGAGGCTTTTTAGCAAGTCATGAAACAGTCTCTTGATTGTAGACTTTGACACTGATATGCCTAACTCCTCCAGAGTGTCCTTTTCATGGCTAAATGTTGTTAAGGGGTTGTTCTTCAACAAGGAAGGAATTCTGCGATCATCCACTTTCGTTGTCTTTTGTTGCCTTCCAGGTCTTTTGCCGTTGCTGAGCTTGCCAGTGCATTCCTTCTTTTTGAGAACGTACCAAAATGTTTATTAGGCCACTCCTAAAGATTCTGCTCTCTCTCTGACAGGTCTCTTTGGTTTTTTCCACCTAATGATGGCTTCTTCACTTGCATCGACACTTTGATCCGCATATTGAGAGTTCCCATGAACAGCTACCAAATGCAAATTCAACACTTGGAATCAACTCCACACATATGTCATTAAATAACTAGAAAACAAGCCTCAGCTGGCCATGAAACTGCTTTTGTACCTGTGAAAATGGAAAGACTCTGTAATAAATTATTGTAAATCCTAGATGCAATAATGCAATACTTTTGTGAAACCCTTTGAACTAAGATGAAATTTACACTTCAATCACACCTGGATTGTTTCATTTCAAATCCATTGTGGTGGTGGAACGAGGCAAAAATGTGGTGATGTGCACTGTCCAAATACTTATGAACATGACTGTGCTTGTATAGAAACAAGTTAATTTTGTTATAGCAGATATAAACAATAGTTCCTTCAGCCTCTTTCTTTATCTCTCTATCATGTTACCAAAAACTGCAAAGCCCTCCATCCTGAAGTATGTCGGAAAAGTAAATCTGATCAGGCTAAAGCAGGGTGGCACGGTCGTGCAGCAGGTAGAACTGACTCCTTACAGCACCAATGTCCCAGATTTGAGCTTTAGGTTACTTTCAGTGTGGAATTTTCTGTGCATGTTTTCCATGTGTCCACCTGGGTGTCCTCTTGTTTCTCACCCACCTCCCATAAACAAGCCAGAAGGTCTATTGGCTCAGATAAAGATGTTCCTGCGATAGGCTCTGGATCCACTGAGACCCTGACCATAATAAAGTGGTTTCTGAAAGTAAATGAGGATAAAGTGTTTACTGAAGATGATTGAATAATTACAAAGACAATATACATTTAAAAATGCCTACAAAGCCAAAAACAGAGCGATTTACCACCCTTCACCACCCTTCAAGTCTCTAGCCTGGTTCAGCTGGACCCACTATTCCTCAAGACACAAAAATGATATGTATCAAGCCTCTCTATACAGGCGCTGAGGTGGTGGAATAAACTGCCTTCAGCTGTGGGAACATCTGAGTCACTGAGTGTCTTCAAATGAAGACTGAAGACCAACCTCTTCAACAAGAACTGCAATGAGCACTAATTTAATTTGAACAAAAAAAAACCTTTGACTTGTTTTTTTTTCTGTACTAACTTCTCTCTGACAGGGTTTTAACTTGATCATATTTTTAGACCCTGACCTATTGAACTAGCATGAGTTTATATGTTTGATGGAACCTACGAAGCACTTATTTAGGATACTCTGGATAAGGGCATCTATTAAAAGCTGCAAATGTAAATATACAGTATACTTATACATATTATTATTATACATTGCTCTTAGATGGGTTCTTTCTACAGTTTAGTCTATAGTTTTACATATGGAATTAAATAATATTACCCCTTTTAAACCTTTTAACTATTCAGTGTTTTTTATTTTTTTGTTGTTCTTTTTTATAACCCAGGAGGAAATACTTTCAGGGTTTATCACCATGAGCATGGCTAGAAAATAGGCTTGTTGACTCTGATAACTGTGAGAATGTGTACACCTGTGGTGGAAAACTTATGCCTGTAATTGATCATTCCTCTCTGCATGGTAGTATATAAAGCATTGGCATAACAATACTGGAGTTTGCGATTCCTGACTGACTGCAGTCATGCTGAGATTCCTTTTGCTGAGTGTCTTGGTGGCCCTGGGTAAGCATCACTCTCAGACAAACCTAGAAAATTAGAAAGTTTCAGCAACAAAATAGCAAAAAAGTAATGGATGTGACCTTAAGATGGTTCCTACTGTTCCTGAATAACAAGTAGAACATACTTTCATTGAAAGTGTATAAAGAGCTACAGATGTATGTAACTCTGTCTCTCTTTGCGTGTACGCGTGTGTGTGTACGTGTGTTTGTGTGTGTGTGTGTGTGTGTGTGTGTGTGTTGGTGTAGCTCTGGCCGAAGAGAGGCCTGAGCCCAGATTTCTGGAGCATATAGGGGAGAGAGTTGTGGGTGGAGAGGTGGCCCAAGCTAACTCATGGCCATGGCAGGTAAATTATTGTTCCTTCATAAGGAATCCACAACATTTTGTGGAATTTGCAACAAATAAACATTTACCTGCAAAAACACTTGCTGAGCAACTCTTTTCCCAATTTTCATAAATTTTTAGCTCTTTACATATATATATATATATATATATATATATATATATATATATATATATATATATATTTTATATATATGAAAAAAATAATGTAGCATTTTTGTATAAACTATGATGTGATATGATCGCACCTTAACAAATTAACGTTCTCCCTCGTTCTCTTTCTGTAGATCTCACTACAGTATCTGTCTGGCAGTTCCTACTACCACACCTGTGGCGGATCTCTGATCAGAACTCGCTGGGTTATGACTGCTGCTCACTGTGTTGACACGTGAGTCATAAACTCATACAGAACATAATCTAACATGGGTTATTAACAATGTCAGGTCTGTGACCTAGGTAATCCAATTGTGTCTTGTTTGTCACTAAATTTCACAGCACAAACATCATTACTAAATGATAACTACAGTCCAGTAATATTCAAGTAAATTATTTTTTTTGTTTTATTTGTTTAGTGCTTTTAACAATAGACTTTGTCACAAAAATCTAGGTAGTTCTTTCTTGGCTGAATTCAGACAGAGGAAATTAATCAGCATCCATTGTTTAATGTCCTTCATACCTTCCTCAACATTATTAAGCTGGTGTTGGTCACAGAGTTTTCCCAAAATATACAGCAGTGTGTCATCCGCATAGCAGTGGAAGCTAAGACAAAAGTTTTCAAATAATTATACCCAGGGGTAGCACATGTAGGATCAAATGCGGTCACCCTAGAACCAGAATTGTCAAACATCGTACTTTTGTGTGCATAGAAAAATCACTATTAACATTTACAATTAGCAAATTAAAAAAATTATAATAATAATAATTAAAAGAAAGCCCAGAGCCATGAAAAAGCTGTCTGTGTAAAGGAATATTGTGATCTATGATATCAAAAGTTTAATTGGTATTAACTACTTTAACCAGTGCTGATTCATTACACATCAAATATAATAAAAATAATTTAACAATATACACTGAATGGCAAATAATGAACTAAAGTAAAAGTAATTAAGGTACAAGAGATATTTTTAAAATTAAATTAAATAAAATACTGTTCTTATTGCAAAACATTAAAAAACTAATGGGGAGATATGAAAACCCATTTTTAAAATTAAAATAAAAAGTAATAAGTGAAGTAATAATAAGTAAGTTAATATTTATCAGTCATGTACTGATATTTCTACTGACAGTAAACTTATAGATATGTAATCTTATGAAGCATTTTTATGTTTTTCTTATGTTATGCTATTATATGTTTACAGGCAGAGAACATGGCGTGTTGTCCTGGGAGATCATGACATTAATGTCCATGAAGGCAGAGAGCAGTACATGAGTGTCAGTGCTGTCCACATTCACCCTCAGTGGAACAGAAACAATGTTGCTGGAGGGTACGTGGTCACTAAAATGAACATTTCCTGTAACATGTACAGAAGATATCCTCATTATTGATACTAGCTGCAAATATTAACAGTTGTTCTGCCGTTGTTTCATCATACAGTTCAACAGTTGTTTCATCATACAAATAGAATCATCGAGCCAATGAGGTTCTGAATCTGAATCATTGTGCTACAGAATCTGAGTTACAGAACAAACGAGATTTAAAATGTAAATCATATTAACTTCATAACTTTTGAATGTGACTCACACCTGAAGCACTTCTGAATCAGAATCATGACATAACGGAGTACTTGTTCAGCTTTGTTTTTCCTCCTCCAAATTATTTATGTCTTTAAATTAGTCTGCTAATTCCCTATTTGCATGTATAGTTCAGCTTTACTTGATAATGTCTGACATTGTTGGCATTCCAACAAGTGTCATTGCAACAGCCTTCTGCTGTGATATCTGAAGCATTATGGCCAGAATCACCAGTAAGAATTTTGGGCACCATGTCAGTGGTAATGCTCTGGAACTACATTAAATCAAAGTCCACTGACATTTCTTGTGATTCACAAGGTGAAGTCCTTCACTTTACAAGTTCATTCCAGAATCATGTTTCCATTTTCCATTGTATATCATATATGGACAAAAATTTCCTGGCCCAGACTGGCCAACAGAATAGAGACAAATTGTAATGTCGAAAGACTTAGGACCTAGACTTGATACCTGTTGGATTTTTTGTAAGTTGAGACATATGAGTCTTTATGAATTTTATCAGATCCAAAAGATTAATTATACTACATTTGGGCTTAAAAATTCCATTTATTTCCCGCCCTGTTCTCAGGTATGACATCGCTCTGCTGCGTCTGTCTTCTGATGCCATTCTGAATTCGTACGTGCAGCTGGCGACTCTGCCTCCCTCGGGTCAGGTCCTGCCCAACAACAACCCCTGTTACATCTCGGGCTGGGGAAGAACTCAGAGTCAGTGAACTACACAAACACACCAAATATCATTTTAATTTTATTTATTAAAAGCTGCTCTGATAGTAGATCTCGATGTAATTCAAATGATAGGTTTATATTAATGTGCCCTTTCTAATAAATTGTTGTTTCTTTAGTGACCGCTTATTCACAGGGACTAAGTATTAAATAAGGCTAAAAAGTTGATTGTTTAATTTAATAAGTATTTTTTTTTAGCCTACTAAGTCTATTATTGCCAAATAAAGCTATTAAAAGCTATTTAAATAATGAACTAATTAACAAGGAAAACATGCAATTGTGGACATGCTAAAGCTTTTGGGAAGGAGATGTTTATATAAAAAGTCTCAGGTGACAGCATTTTGTTAAAGTTATCAAGTTTTCCACCATGGGGTAGTCTTCAGGACAGAGGGCTTTCTGGTTTTGACAATGACAAGCATGTATTTTTTTCTTAAGTAACTTCAAGAACTGTGGCTTTTTAAATGTGTCTATAAACAGTTAAGAAGCATGGTGAGTCGTTCATTAGTCGAAAATTTTTTTTATCAAATCTGTGTTATAAAAAAAAATAAAGCACTCCAGGGTGGGCTGTTATAGGAAAACAATCATCTTAGGGGTGCTAATCACTCCATCCTGTCATGTACTATTTTCTTTTAACAGCTAACTTAATATAACCCCCCCAACAAAAGTTCCTCACATAGTTTATCTTAGAAGGAATGTCAGGTCAGTGTTCAGCTACAGTATATAATTTATATATGGTCTTTCAGATCAAATGCATATAGTTTGACCTCTGATTCCATCTTCCTTGCAACTTGGTTTATATTGATTCAGAAAACTTTGTTTATCCTTGCAAATAGAAAAAAAATCCATTAGCTGCTCCAATATAAAGGTTTGAAAATGTGCTGGATATGTTACTTAAGATTTTATCTTTTGTCATCTATCCAGCTGGCGGTCAGCTCTCTGCAAAGCTGAAACAGGCCTATCTGCCTGTGGTGGACCATCAGACATGCTCGAGCAACACCTGGTGGGGCAGCACGGTCAAGACCACCATGGTGTGCGCTGGAGGCTACAATGAGTCCGGTTGCCAGGTCTGAGTTAAAATATGTTAATGAAGGTCTTCTGTTGACTGGGTCATTTTAAATGTCTAAGTAGGCAAAAAAGTCCAGTTTGACTTTCTACTAATACAGGAAAAGAGATAAAAGAAGTCTGTGTGTGCATAACAGTAAATCTAATAGTTCTTTCATGACCACAGGGTGACTCTGGCGGTCCTCTGAACTGCCAAGTGAACGGGAGGTACGCTGTCCATGGAGTTACCAGCTTTGTATCATCTCTGGGCTGCAACACTTTGAGGAAACCCACTGTCTTCACCCGTGTCTCGGCCTACATTAGCTGGATCACTGGAGTAAGTGCACTTACTGTTTAGCACTTAATACTGAGACTTCAAAATGAAGAAATATTTGTTGGAAAAAAAAAAGTATGCATCTTTAAGGGAGAATGCCCCAGTTTTATTACTACTACTACTACTACTATTAGTTGTTAAGTAAATACACAATTTCACCCTTGACATAAACAACATCATAGCTAGCTAGATAAAGTTGTTTAAAACATTGATTTTGTGAAATATAAGCTAATAATAAGCTATTAAGATACTTTTGACTGACATCAATCACTATATGATCGTTTTGATATTCTGTAATTTTCAGTTTTTTCCTCAATTCATTTCAGATTACTGGATAAACTGGATGGACATATTGACGAGTGACATGTGATATACATGTTTTCAATGCCTACAAGCAATGCACCAAAAAAATCTGCAATAAACACCTTATATCTGTTAAAGCCATTCTTGAATTAGTTCTTGGGTTTTTAGTTTTTGTTTGCAATCAAATTCCCAGAATGTGTATAATGCTTTACTACAGTGCCCTCCACTAATATTGGTACCCTTGGTAAATATGAGCAAAGAAGGCTGTGAATTTTTTTTTACCTTTATTGTTTAAACTTTTGATATTTTTTAAAAACATTCAGAAAAATACTCTGCTCTCACGGATATCAAACAATTGCAAACTCAACATAGGTTTATCCAAAAATATCTTTGTTCAATATAGGTGTGCAAAAATGATTGGCAACCCTATGAATTCACATGTGATTAAAAAACATTTAATACACCTGGGTGACTAGGAACAGGAAATTGTTCAACCATGACTTCCTGATTCACATGGGTATAAATATGAACACATAGGTCTATTTCCCATAGTCATTCCAAACAATGGGCAAGACCAAGGAATATAGCTGTGATGTGCAAAAGGTTGTTGAGCTTCACAAAATAGGAAGTAGCTATAAGCAAATATCACAAGCATTGAAAAATGCCCATTTTCACTTTTGAGCATGCACCATTTGATTAAATTTGACAGTGGAAACATAGGATTATGGTTGGAATAATTAATAATAATAATTAAGAAGTTCCATTCAACTGGAAATGTTATGAATCAACCTGGAATTGGACGTGTGTCTATATTGTCTCAACATACTGTGAAGAGGATGGTTCGAGTGGCCGAAAAGTCTCCAAGGATCACATCTGGAGAATTCCAGATTTTAGTTGTGTCTTGGAGTCAGAAAGTCTCCATAACTACAATCCGAAGTCACCTACATCACCACAAGTTGTTTGGAAGGGTTTCAAGAACAAAAATCCTCTACTCTCAAAAACAAACTCGAGCGTCAGTTTGCCAGACACCACTGGAACTTCAAATGGGATTGGGTTCTATGGTCAGATGAAACCAAAATAGAGCTTTTTGGAAACAAACACCAGACATGGTTTTGGTGCACACAGAGTTGTAGCCATATGGAAAAGTACCTCATGCCCATGGGCTGTTTTTCTGCCAGAGGACCTGGACATTTTGTTAGGATACATCGCATCATGGACTCTATCAGAGATCAACAGATATTAAATGAAAACCTGACTGCCTCTGACAGATAGATAAAAATGGACCATGGTTGGATTTTCCAGCAAGACAATGATCCAAAACATACATCAAAATCAACACAAAAATGGTCACAAGTAATGGTCTCAGATCCCATGCCATGTATTCTCTAACCTCATCAGGTGTTATAGGAGAAGAGCTGTTATCTTGGCAAAGGGAGGTAGCACAAAGTATTGACTAAAAGGGTGCCAATAATTGTCAATAAGTTGTGGGTTGTTTTTTTTATAAACCTGTGTTTTGTTTGTAATTGTTTAATATCCATGAGAGCAGAGTCAAAAAGATTAAACAATAAAGATAATTTTTCACAGTGGAGGACACTTTACAATACATGATTTAGTAAGAAAGCTATATATGTCATTGCCTAATAACCCAAAACCAAAAGGATCTACCAGTTAATGTGCCAATCCCAAGATCCATTGTGATGGTTTCTAGCGGAGGTAAACATCATCACTAAACTCACTGAGACTAACCACTTGAATGAACCTGTTTCTGTCATGTTCAACTCAAAATCCACCAAAAAGAAAAAACAAAACAGTTAATCGTAACTTTTAGTATTTGCTGTTGTTTAGCTAGATTGTCGATAATGATTGGAAAATTATTAAATAAACTCCTTAAACGTGAGAGAACAGGGAAGAAAAGTGGTGCTCTAGGCCGCACCGGAAGGCAGAACAACATCTTAGGCTGAACAGGTTCTCCTTCGACACGGAAGTCTGGACTAGATCCACAGGGGTGGAGGGTGGGTGGGAGATGGTTCCAGCCTGGTTGGAAGGCTCCTCTTTGGTGTACCCCATGACGGAGCACATCTCATCGAGCCATTCCCTATTGTTTTTAATGAAGGAGAATTGTCCCTTCTTCTCCCACCTCAGCGTTTCCTTTTCATACAGGGCCTCTTGGACCCTGGAAAATTCTGCTGCATCCATGTTGAGGTCTTACATTCTGTCACGATTTGGAGACGGAGATGGATGCAAGTGCAAATAATAAATTTAATAAAGACCATAACCAAAGACACTCAGACCTTGTGGTAAAACACTAAGGCAAAGACTAAATATTAACTGAAGACCTAAACACAGCAACAAAGACAACAGCAAAGAAAGACAAACGTAAGACCAGGAGTTTAGTTCAAACTGTGGCTATATACACAAGTGCTCATTAACAAGAACGTGATACAGGTTCAGGTGGTCATGTGACCAATGTAGTAGCTGGTTTCAGTAGTTCCTTCTGTGATCAATGAAACCTGTTTAGTGTATTCAAAATCTAATAACTTCATGTGCAGTTACATTGACGTCAAAAAAACATCATTCTTGACATGAACTGATAAGAACCAACTGATGGATAAAAAGTTTATTTATAACACATAAATAAAAAAAACAAAAAAAAAAAAAAAAAAAAAAAAAAAAAAAAAAAAAAAAAAAAAAAAAAAAAAAAAAAAAAAAAAAAAAAAAAAAAAAAAAAAAAAAAAAAAAAAAAAAAAAAAAAAAAAAAAAAAAAAAAAAAAAAAAAAAAAAAAAAAAAATTTTAATATTTCTGTTTAATAAATGAATGAAAAAAGCTATTTTTTCTTCTGGTATTGTTCAAATATATCACCTTTATTAATAGGCACTGTTTATCAAATCAAATAAAGATTATCAAATGTTAGCTTGTCCAAATATGTCAAAAAAGCCAACAATTTCCAGATTTTTTCATATGATTGTATGCACAGAAGTGTAAACCTTGTTAAAGCCAACCCTGTAATTTATCATCAGATTTTCACACAAATCCTAAAAGTAGATAATGAGAACAAAATTAACAAACGACACAAAAAAATATATACTTGGACATTTATTTATTGAGGAAAATATTTAAAAATTTTGAGAGGCAAAAGTATGTGAACCTCCAGGATTAGCAGTTAATTTGAAGGTGAAGTTAAAGTCTGGTGTTTTCATTCAGTGGGATGATGTGCTGATGGATGTGAATGAGCGCACTTTTTTATTTAAAAACAGTGATCTATCAAAGTCTGATCTTCACAACATGTATAAGTATATCATGGCATGAAAAAATCAGATTTCTGAAGAACCTCAGAAAAAGAGTTGTTGATGTTCATCAGGCTGAAAAACATTACAAAACCATCTATAAAGAGTTTGGACTCCACAAATCCACAGTCAGACAGATTGTGTACAAATTCAAGACCATTGTTACCCTCCCCAGGAGTGGTCGACCAACATCACTCCAAGAGCAAGACGTGTAATAGTCCACGAGGTCACAAAGGAACCCCGGGTAACTTCTAAGCAACTAAACACCTATCTCACATTGGCTAATGTTAATGTTTATGGGAAACATCAGGGTTGCAAGGAGAAACTATCAGTGAATTCTAAAGGAAAATGTCAGGACATCTGTCCCTAAGGACACAAGTCGTTCTACCATATAATGGTTAAAGAAGAATAAAGTTAATGTTTTGGAAAGGCCAAGTCAATGTCTTGATCTTAACTCAATAGAAATGTTGTGGAAGGACCTGAAGCAAGCATTTCATGTGAGGAAACCCACTAACATCCCAGTGTTAAAACTGTTCTTTACTGAGGAACGGGCTAAAATTCCTCCAATGTGCCGATGTGCAGGACTGATCAACAGTTACTAGAATCATTTACTTACAGTTATTTCTGCAAAAGGGGGTCACACCAGATACTGAATGTAAATTTTCACATACTTTTGCCACTCACAGATATGTAATATTGGATCATTTTGGATCAAGTATAATATTTTTGTCACATTTGTTTTATTGGGTTCTCTTTATCTACTTTTAGGACTTGTGTGAAAATCTAATGATGTTTTAGGTTATATTTATGCAGAAATATAGAAAATTCTAAAGGGTTCACAAATGTTCAAGCACCATTGTATGTACAGTAACAGTGTTGACAGTATGATGTGATAGAAACTATAATAAACACAAAGAGTATATATGTAAGTGAAATTAATCTAAATTTAGAGAGAACGATCATTGTTTAAAAAATTGCACATACCTAATCGGTAAGAGTGGCAGCTACAATAGTATATACGATACATTTGCTCATGAATGTGGACAAATGATCATTGAAAGATGAAAACATAAAACATAAAACACATGCCAATAAACTTCGTAATCTTCAGATGGCTGGGATATTCGTAGGGAAAACACAGATTGGCCAGTAAGGCTTTAATTTCCACCACTATCAGTCAAAAGTCTATATAATTGATAGTCTTGCGTCCAGAATAATGGCCATCATTTGGTGCTCTGCTGATGTGGAAAATTCTCCCTGTTTGGTTTGAAGCACCTGATTTACTAATCTGGGCTCCCCAAAAGCACTGCAGCACAAAGAACGTTATTAACTGCTAGAGTGAGAATTGCATTGAACAATTTCTCGATAAGTTAAGACATTTTTAACTTTACAATGCTTCTAAAACTTTTGACCTTTAATGAAACTGCTCATTAGTTCCAAAAGTTAGCTCTGTTATTTTGGCAGCTACCATTATTGGTCATACTTTGCTGCTGAACGGGTCATAGTTCTCAGAATTACTGATAAATCTGATTTACGGTATAAATGGGTTTTGTTACTGCTATGAAATTTTACTGTTTTTCAAATGGTTTATACGTTTTTTTTATTGACAAACCTAATGTGTCTTTAGTAGGTCAATACTATAGTCAGAGCTGAACACAGCACAGTCACATTGACTTTATCCAAGCTATAGTAAAACCACATAATGCTCAAGATAAAGGTAAAGTGTTGGGTTTTCTATTGTTTTTTTGGGGTTTTTTTTCTGAGGGTTTTGTGCATAATTAGTGTAGAGTGAAATTGCAGGAACATTGAATGAAAGTCTAAATGGCGCACTTATATAGTGCTTTTATCCAAAGCGCTTTAAACTGTGTCTCGTTCACCAATTCACCCATTCACACACGCACTCACACACCAATGGTAGCAGAGCTGCCATGCAAGGCGCTAACTTGCCATCGGGAGCAACTTGGGGTTCAGTGTCTTGCCCAAGGACACTTCGGCAAACCACCAACCCTACGATTAATGGACAAGTCGCTCTACCACCTGAGCCACAGCCACCCTAGTCTAAATAAGGAGTACTCTATAAGCAGATACAGAAATTAATTAAATTAATTTTGATCAACAAGATCTCTCTCTACTATACAGATATATAGCATTTTTCATTCAGCATACAGAGAAAAACATTTAATTGTTATTTCCCCATCTTCTATGGAGGTGTCGAAATGTGCCCTCTCGTTTTCTTTTTATACAACCATTTCTTTCAGTGCACTAATTTAAGTGGACAAACGCCATTTGCATTGAAACCATTACTACACTTCCTGTGGGAAATATTTTTGCTGACAGAGCAAAAATAAACAAAATATTTGGTCATTTTGTGTCTGAAATATCAGTTACTTCATATTAATTACTTAGAACTGTTGTATAAAAACAGTAGTGCAGTATTGGAATAGTGATGTTGTACTGCTGTTCAGCATGCACCCTCATGCATACAGCCAAATCACAGCCATGCTGTACAACAGCACTCTTACTTGTGCATCCATCCATCCATCCATCTTCTACCGCTTACTCCTTTTCAGGGTCATGGGGAACCTGGAGAATATCCCAGGAAGCACCGGGCACAAGGCGGGGTTACACCCTGGACAGGGTGGCAGTCCTTCGCAAGTCTTACTTGTGCAGTATTGCTTAAATATGGCCCAATTACAGAGCCCGTGACATCATTTCTATGACAACAGTGACATCACTCAGCAGACAGACACACACTTTGTCACAGTTTGTCCGAGACTAAAAGCATTAACAAGCTATTCAACAAATGTAAAGCTTGCATTCAAAAGTACAGTGGCACATTGAGAATAAAGTCAATGTAATGTAAAATAACTGTATACTGAACATTTTCATTTGGACAGTAGAAAGAACAAAATCATAATCTGAGTCAGAGAATCATCCATCTGCAGGATACAGAAGGTCAGATATCTTTTCTGGACACAACTTTCAGAATCTTGAAGATTATAATTTGACTGGCTCTCAGCACTTCCATGTATACATATTTCCATTCACAGGGTTCCTTGAATGAGCTTTGTGGAACAATATATAGTCACTGGATTAAAAAAAAAGTTCACAGGATCCCATTCTTAAAGTGTATTTAAGAGTTAAGTGGCACACTTAGTAATGTGTAAACAAGAAACAATATGTTCTTGTGTGTTTACTGCAGGAAAAGGTATGTGGGAAGTTATCTGCCCTGTCAGTAAACTGCCTCATCCTGTGTAAGCAGTCAAATCTTGGCAACATTCATCAACACACCAGAGGGTGAAGCTAGAGGTTTGGCTCGTAGGACTAATGAAATTGCGGTCAGTATGAAGAGTGGTAACTTGAGGCGCGACAATGACACCAAACATGCACAATTTTAACAAACCTATCCTGACATAATTAAAACTCTGTTCATTCACTTTAAAATGACCTGCCCGTGTTACTCTGTGGAACTTTACTAAGACTTGTGGCTTACTACGGAACTGCATGTATTTTTACTTATTTAGCATTATTTATTGATTTGACCTTGGTAGGCTATATTTCGATATACAGTATTATAAGTCTTATACAGAGCTGTATTTTGCACCCGGTACATAATATCGGCCTTATATTACATGTTTGTCAGGATAAAACAAAATCTACAATCTGATTATTTATTTATTTATTTTAAATATTATATTGATGCGTAACAGTAGATGTATCGATTAGTTAAGTTTTCTGAAACAGATTTACTTTTTGCTTAAAAAAAATTCTTAAGGTCTTCATAAGGTCTTATTCATCGCTCTGCTGCATCTGTCTGCTCATGCACACACATCCTGAATGTGTATGTGCAGCTGGCGGCTCTGCTCGCCTAAGGTCAGGTCGTGCCCAACAACAACCCCTGCTACATCACCAGCTGAGCAAGAACCCAAAGCCGTTGAGAGCCAAAGGCATCTGGCATCCAGACACTTTTATGTCCTACTTTAAGAACCTTAGCACTTCAAGCTTAGATGGAAGATGGCTATTTTTAACGCCCACTGAATTTTTTTTTCTCCCTACAAATAGAAAAACACTAACAATTATTTTACCCACATACATCTTTATGAGCTCATTAAGAAATGACTTATGTTTGTAGATTTAACTGGACACACACGTCTGTCATTAGGATGCCCAAGCATGGGAAAAGCTTTTGGCACAAATACTTACTAGCTTTGTTTATGCTTAAAGGTACCAACAGAGGAAGTCCATCATCCGCTAAAGTCTTTCAAAACACACAAACACACACAAAAACTAAAAAAAAACCACAATACTTTAATTCAGTGCTAGAATATCACATAAATATTAAATCATTAAGATATTACTATGCGGATTTCTGTTGCAAACAGTGGCCAAGCCAGAGAAAATTAAGAGTACAAACTTAAGGTCAGTGTATGCAGAGTCTGACAACACTTTACGTTATATTAGACTGAGATTTATCACTGATGTATCTTTTATTATGCCTCTCTGCCTCCTCAATGTTCTCTATGGGCGGTTCATCCATTCCCCTTTACATCAATTGAAAACAAATCAAAAAAACATAACACAATTAATAATATATATATATATATATATATATATATATATATATATATATATATATATATATATATATATATATATATATATATATAAAATTTTATAAAAAGAAATTTAAACAACAAAAAAAAACTCTTTCTACTAATTTGTGAATCTAACGTTGAACATAAAATGTTTAAACGGTCACATTTTATTTTATATTTTTCTTAAAATAACTTTTTTTTCATAGGTAAAGCCAAAGGGGCACCAAAACAACAAAAATATTGTGTTTTGTTAAACGAAATTTCATTGGTTTACGATTCAGTTGGAGAAACTATTACAGAAATATGCACAGCACTTCTATGATCAGTCATTTTATATCCACATGCATATTCAGAAGTAAGCTTTCACATAGCAATGCTGGATGGACTTTCTGTTTCATCATGTGCAGCAGTAAAAGACCTTGATGTGATTATTGACTCCAGTCTATCATTTGATGCTCATGTAGATAATATTACTAGGATAGTCTTCTTTCATCTCAGAAATATTTCTAAGATAAGAAATATATTGACACTACATGATGCAGAAAAATTAATTCATGCTTTCGTCACCTCTAGACTAAATTATTGTAATGGTTTACTGTCTGGATGTTCCAGTAGGAGCATAAACAAACTCCAGTTAGTCCAGAATACAGCTGCTAGAGTCCTTACTAGAACCAGAAGATACAACCATATCAAACCAATATTATCAATACTGCATTGGCTCCCAGTAAAATCTTACATTGATTATAAAATACTACTGTTGACCTATAAAGCAATAAACGGTCTTATAGAGCCCCACAGTTATGGAACAGCCTTACAATTAGTGTTCGGGACTCAGACACAGTCTCAGTGTTTAAGTCCAGGCTGAAAGCAAAAACAAATTGTTTACTCAAGCTTTTTTGGAATAGTTTTTTCTTACGTTAAGGAGAAGATCTAGAGGGCTCACAGGCATAGAGTGTTGTGGTGAACTGGGATGTTTTGATATATCACCCCTCCACTTCCAAGTGTTCATCCAGGTTTGTTTATGATGGAGTGTCTGGACGCTTTATGTCCCAGGGTACCTTCATGTCTGTGTTACCTCCTGGTGCGCCCTTTTAACTATGCTATCATAGCCAGTCTTGCCGGAGTCCCTGCTTGCACTCGCGCAAAGTACGTTGTCCTTAACCATTACAGGACAATAAGCATACCATATAATCTCTCCCTATCTTTCCCTCTCTCTTTCTATCGAGCTGCACATGATGATCCTGAGATACCAGTGATCCTAACCCCTTCTGCTCTCCGGACCTGCCTGATCCATCCTGATGCCCTACTTATGGTTGGAGTTCTCATCAATTGAAAGTTACATGCTGCTGCAGAGGATGGACGCACATGGTGCAGCCTAAAGACCATTGAGATTGCTGTGGATGGTACCACTTAGATTGGAGCTCAAATTCATGTGAACAGTTATGCTATGATGTCTAGGACTACAATCAATATTATAACATCAGCACTGCAATTGCCACAAACAGTTTTGCACTCAAGTCTCCATCAGTGAACAGTGGAGAAGTTCAACAAAACAGACTTCATGTAAACACTGTAATGAATTTTCCTGGTTACACAACTGCACTATTTGACCATGTAGTATTGGCACATTTCTAAAAGGGATTTATTTAAAATCGCCCTACTATATGAGGGCGGGTTCCCTTTCGAGTCTGAGTTTCTTCCTCATATCGTCTCCGGGAGTTTTTCCTCGCCACTGTCGCCACTGGCTTGCTCAATAGGGATAAATTCATACATTTAAATTCTATATCCTGAATCTATATATTTCTGTAAAGCAGCTTTGGAACAGTGTCGATGTTAAAAGCGCTATACAAATGAACCTGAATTGAATATTCATATACACATTTTGCAATCAGAAACACTTAGTTTAAACATTTCAATCTATTGAAATATAAATGCTGTTAAATTACACGTTTTATGTTATAGGATTATATAATTTACCAATTTAAAATATTGTTGAAATCATTTTGATAAAATAACGTCCTTAGCCCCTTTTCCATGACAAATATATACAGTAACATACAGCACAGTAATATACAATCCATTTTATGGCAGGAAAAAAAATACAAATAAAATAAATTTCATACATAGCAAGATCAGAACAGTGAAACGATACTGTATCATTATTTGACAGATGTTTTTTTATCCAAACTGAAATGATACTGACAGTTTGGGGATGTAAACTCATAACCTTCCTGTCACAACATTAGGGCAATGACACATACAGATCTACCGCAGTGATAGTGCTCTCAAGGACAGTGGCTTTTCTGTTGTTCCTTACATATCTCTCTAACGTATGAGCAATGATTTCTTTCAACCCCAATTTCTAACCCTTGTCTTTACAGATGTCTTTCCCATAGATCTTAATGCAGGAATGTATTTCCTGTTCCTATTGAAACACAGCCAGCTGAGCCATGTTCACGTCTGAAGCTCCTGATGTCCAGCCCCAATAATGAAACTTATTTTAAAGTCTCTTAGATCTTTACTTTTTTGACATTTTGATCCAACATCAAGGTTAATTAGGCCTATTGATCATTTATACATGTCCACGTCCATGGTACAATGTTAACCACTTAATTGTATCATGCAGTAGTCCAGGTGCTCATTATGTTCCTACGGTCATTTTTCCTCTTTAATTCGTCACCTGTATGTACTATTTAATATAGTAAGTCTGTGTAGTCAAATTAAGTCTGTGTAGCATTTTACGTCAGAGTGAATCTACAGTACGCAAGCAGCTCAAAATTTAAAAGCTATTCTATACCATTTTCAAAAAAATTAAAAGATTTGGAAGAGGTGAAGAGTTAGATACTCTCTGTATGCCCTTTTTTTGAGTGTGTTATTTCTTTGCCTTGCTCACTCATATGTCTTCTCCTGCACTGTGCTGCTCAACTGAACAACCACTCGCCTCTGACAGCGATTCAACGTGCTCAATCAGCCAATCAGCACAGGACACAATGCAAAACAACAGGTGACATTCATGTTGATGCGTCAGGGCTTCTATATACCGAGTAACCTATAAGGAAGTTCAGCTTAAGAATTAAAACCTGGTTCTTAATCAGTCTATTTCCTCATCCATGACTTGCATACCCATGTATACACTAATAGAGCATTATATTTGTCTTCATGTACATGTCATTATCTTCACTTATTTACCTAATGTAGCACGAGAGTCTTTTTTATTAATACTGTAAATCCAGACTGATAAATTCCTATTCCTATTACTTCATAACAAAAGTCTGAAGAAACTAATTCTATTATAGTGCAACAACATCATGCACTAGGGCACTAGAGTGACACTGAGGGGGAAAAAAAACATGCTTCAGAGATTTTTAGTGGTATAAAGAATGCAGCACGCACAGCCGAAACGTGACGCTTGCTTTCAAGATTGCTTTCACTGATTAAGCCTAACTGGGAAGAAAATCAGACTATGTCGATGTGACTTCTTGGAACTGCTCTGTTTGTAGGAATATCTATAAAGAGTCGACGTTATATGTTTACACTTCAATCTACACAGAAATAATACTCAGGACATATACTTTACCGAGAGGATTATATCCTTATATCCGTTATTAATAAAATATTCTCTTAACTGTAGCTAGTAGGTTTGTTCTTTTAAAATGTACATTATATTTCATGGGATGTGCAGCACTTAAAGTGGTATATACTGTAACATTATTACAGATTTCCTTAGTGCAGTTCACCTAGCATTTGTCTGGGTCAGAGGTATGTTTGCATACATGCTGTTTACAACTAATCAGAGTTGACAACAATCTATTAGCATCGATCAAAGCAGCAGCAGTAGATTAAACACACAATCTGTAACTTCAGTCCGATGGTGTCAATTTTAAATATTAAAAAAATAAGAGAAGGTAAGAGATGTGTTACCGTTTCTGATCCGTTATCCGAGATGAATGTCTCTACATTTTAATGTAAACTTAAATGTCTCGTATATAAAGTACAGTCCCCTCTGAAACTATTGGAACAGCAAGGTCAGTTAAGTTTAAAAAAAAAAGATAAAATTTATTTCGATGAATCGCAGCCTTGATGCAGTCATTGCAAGTAATGGATATGCGATAAATATTAAGTGTTGTTTACTTTAATTTACTTCAAGACTTATCTGTTCCTGTACTCCTCACCTAAAAATCGGCTGGTCTGAAACAAAATGTGCCATGTTCTATGTTGTTTAACGCATCGAGATGTAAATACTAGGGGATAAAAACTGAAATCCTAAACGCTCGTCTCATAGCCATCTTTTTGTCTCAAACGCGAATGTCTTTGGTGTATAGCACAAAACAAATTAACTCGCATTGCCGTTCCAATAGTTTTAGAGGGGACAGTGTATTAACAGTTTTTAACACCAGAATCCAAAGCAGTCATTCATTGCCCTGCAACAGAGCCAATTTTTTGGGTGTCTTTTTCTGTGAAAAGCTCACAGGCCCGCTGATATTCCTGCAGAATCGTCACGACGTTGTAATGACCGGACTGCAGCGCATCATCAAGAGGGATGTTTCCCCACCTGGACACACAGAAACACGATTATTAGATGATGAATTATTAAGTGGATCATCAAAAGAAGATGATCTACAAGTAACAGGGATGTTTACCTCCTCCTTACTTTGCAGTAGCTAAATCTCAAATAACAATCAATTAGGGACATAGTGCACTTTGCTGATCTTTTACCATCGCATGAACACCGCATTTGCTGCAACGCATTCATCATTCAGAACTCTCTATTGAAATGAATTGAATGTGGTACAGTTCATTTGCAAATGGACATGTACCATAAGAAGTAATATAGAATGAGGATTTGAGCGTTTTAAAAAAAAAACCTCTGACCTGTCCTTCACAAAGGGGTTCACTTTGCATGTACGTGTTAAAAACTGCACAACTTCCACATGACCTGAAAAAAAAACAGCATAAATATATTTAACAGACTAGTGGTAATTATAGTAATTACTCTTAGCAATATATTTAGAAATGCAGACATACAGTACAATTCCAGTTACGAAAAAGTTGTGACAGTACGGAAAATGCAAAAAAAAAAAAAAGGTCATTTGAATATTCAGTTCACCCTGTACTACACTGAAAACACATTATTAACACATTATTTGATGTTTTACTTTGTGAATGAAAATTATTTTTGAAAATATAAACTAATTTAAAATTTGATGACTGCACATACTCCAAAAAAGTCGGGACAGTTGACTGTTTAGCACTGTGTAACATCAGCTTTTCTTTTAATAGCACTTATTAAGGCGCTGAGTGAAGACACCAGTTTGTTAACTTTAGTAAGCGGAATTTTCCCCCATTCATCCATTATGCATTTCTTCAGCTGTGCAACTGTACTGGGTCTTCGTTGCCTTATTTTCATAATTCATAAAGCACCACACGTTCTTATTCAGAGACAGGTCAGGACTGCAGGCAGGCCATGCTCGCACCCGCACTCTCTGCTTACGCAACCATGCGCTTGTAATCCAGGCAGAGTGTGGGTTTGGCGTTGTCCTGCTCTGGAAGGCAGCATATGTTGCTCCAAAATGCGTACATATCTTTCTGCATTAATGATGCCCTCACAGATGTGCAAGTTACCCATGCCATGGGCACTGACACACCCCCATACCATGACAGACGCTGGTTTCTGGACCTGACGCTGATAACAGCTTGGATGGTCCTTTTCCTCTTTGGCCCGGAGAACATGACGGCTGAACTGAACTGTTGACTCGTCGGACCACAAAACAAGATTACATTGTGCTACTGTCCATTTCAGATGGACAGTGTTGATGTATGGCTTCTGCTTTGCATAGTAAAGCCTTAACCTGCATCTCTGCATGCAGCGGCGAATGGTGTTAACTGACAAAGGTTTACCAAAGTATTCCCAAGCCCATGTCAGGATATCCATTACAGACTTATGATGGTGATGATCCCTCAGACAGTGATGTCTGAGGGATCTGAGATCACACGCATTCAGAAGTGGTTTTCGCTTTACTCACTGAGATTTCACCAAGATTTGTTTAATCTTTATTGACGAGGGCCCAAACCACCGCGGGGGCCTTGGGGCCAGGCGGCCTACCACGGGGCCTTTTGCCCGTAACACTTCTTATTCTTCTTAATAGTCCTAAATTGCCCCTGTCCCAACATTTTTTGGAAAGTGTTGCATGCATTAACTTCAAAATAAACAAATATCTTCAAAAAACTATGCAGTTTATTAGGTAAAACATCAAATACCTTGTCTTTATGTTTTTTTTTGTTTAAATACAAGTCAAAATACATTCACAAATCACTCCTCTTTGTTTTTATTAACATTTTCCATACTGTCCCAACGTTTTTAGAATCGGGGTTGTACATTCTTCAGCAGGTATTAGTTATTAATCTACCTTCTGCAGCAGCAACATGAAGCGCTGTACGATGGTCATAGTCCTTTTGGTCCAAGTCCATAGAAGACAGTGCATACCTGAAATAATTTTTTTATTCAAAAACATGAAATTGTCACAAGGAATCCAATACAATTCAATTAAATAAGAAGTGACTGCTAAGCTGTGAATTACCTCCTGAAGGCTGAAACATCTCCACTATGAGCTGCAAACATCAGGTTCACCACAGACTTGTTCTAAAGGCGGTCGATTAAACACAGAGATGAGAGTTTCAGTTCATTATTTTCTGGAAAACAAATATATAACGGGTGAATGTTTCTGTGAATCTACAATACAAGCAAATAGATTTGTTACAAATAAAATATCCTTAATGACTGTGTGAAGGAACAAACTACTTCCAACTACATTTAATGCAGTGATGTTTATGTCCTGCAGATGAAAACTAATAAGAGACCTTAACCACAAGTGGTCCTGAGTGAAATGCGACTGTAGGTACAGTATGTGCATTTTTCAACTCAAGTCACAAAGTCTAAACTTTCCCAACATTTTATAATAAAAATAAAGTTATCAAAACCCTGGAGTAACACAAATGGAACTATGGGAATTGTGTTGTGATAAAAATCCAAAGTAAATCAAAATAATTTAGTATTTTAGCATCTTCAAAGTAGACGCCCTTTTTGAATTTAGAATTTCCAAAAATATATAGTTTTTTTTATAGTTTTCTCGACCGATTTCTTGAGGATTTTTTCTTTTTTTTTTCTTTAAAGATTGTTATAGAAAGATTGTTATATAACAGCGATTCTGAATATTGCAACACTATAGACTTGGCCCTTTTTTCTTAAAAGGCTCCACACACATAGAATATAGTTTCAGGACAGGATTTAAGTAAGACAGAAAGTAAAGACAGGCAGCAGGGGCTGTAACTACCCATACAAAATGCTCCTTTAAGATTCTGTTACAAACAAGCACTAATGTGTATTTATCTAACTAACAAGTTGTTAATCCTTCTTAAATTCTTTGTTGTCTTTACTCCCTCACTGCCTCTCATGTCTTTAAGGGAAAATAATGCTGTTTGTTTTCTATGAAACTAGAACTATTGGGCTGACTATCAAGACCCAGTGTTTCCAAGTAGATCCAATCTTTGTGGGTGATGTATAGTGTGACGATTTAAACTTATATACAAGTTATTACTATCGCACACATACATTCACACAGCCATTTACACACTAAAGACAATTTGGAAATTCTAGTCTGTCTATAAAGCATGTAATGCATTAGGGGGAGGAAACCGGAGTACCTGGAGGAAACCTGGAGGAAACCGCCAAAGCACGGGGAGAACATGAAAACTCTGCGCACACAGGGCAGAGGCAGGATTCAAAGCACAGACACACGGAGGCGATCGGAGGGGAAGTAGAGCAGTTTTATTTACAATATTTACAAAATAAAAATAGAAAGAGGTAGAGTGAAGGAGGAGTGAAGGGAGCGAAGGGTGTGTCAACAGCGGTCTGGTGATCCCTGTGCAGCGTCGTGGCGGGGTTCCCAAGTGGATAAAAAACATCCACTGGGGAGCAGCGACGTCGAGCAGCCGGGAAGCAGCGGCATTGGGCAGATGGGGAGCGTTGTCGTCTGTGTCGGAGGAGACTTCTGGGAAAAGTCACAAAAGAAACACAGAGTTAGCCAGTTAGAACAAGGAGATCGCTCACCTTGATGCTCCCGGCAGGCCCTTGTATACTTCGCTGCCTCCTGGATGGTAGAGAGCCAGAGTTTTCTTCCCGTTTCTCCAAACGACATCCTGATGGGTAGCTCGTTTCAGGAGGTTCATCCCTGGGTCTACTACATGTTCCTGATCTCTGGAAAATATTCCTTGCTCTGCGCATTCGCCTGTAGCGTTTGTGGTCCTTTGCTCCGCAGCCAGCAGGAAATCAATCTCGGCCTCTGCCACTTCACTTCCCGAGGTCCAGGGGGCTTCCCTCAGTCCTAACCCTGACCCTAACCCTGTAAAGGCAACTACGCCAAGTGCGTCGGTGCCTGCACTCCACCCCACTGGAGTATTTGACCGCTGAGATCCTGGAGTTGGCCGGCAATTCGACTCATCACAACAAGAAGACCCATATCATTCCCTGCTATTTGCAGCTCAACGTGCGTAACGACGAGGAGCTGAACAAACTGCTAGGTGGAGTGACCACCGCTCAGGGTGATGTGCTACCTAATATCCAGGCTGTGCTTTTGCCCAAAAAGACTGAGAAAGCCGTCAAGACTAAATAAACTCGCCCACTACTGCATTTGACAGTACATTTCGGACTCTGAATGGGTGGGTGCATGTGATGGGTTCTCTACATGGTAGGCCCAGATGACCAACAGGTTAAAGTCGGCAAGGTGGAGGACTTTGGGGGCGGGTGAGGCTTCTTGCTCGCTCGCTCTCCCCGCAGAGTTCTATGTGCCTCCAGGCTCCTTTCGGGCCTCCTGCTGTTCTCCTGAGTCACCAGAGATTTAAACTCCATAGCTGCCAACTGTTACTATCTCTTTGCACAGAGGATACCCATCCTCACCGTTTTCGGCTGTTCCTTTGACCAGGCAGCAGATGTTTGCTGTCGTCTGTCTGGGCGTGATTCGGGTGGGTGGGTTGAATAACTCGGTAGGAGCTGAAGAGGAGCGCTCTGGCAAGATCTTCCCAGGCACGGAGCTCTTCCTCGATGCTCCACACTGCTGTGTGTCTTGCCGTTAGCTCTTGGAGTTTGCTCTCCCATGACATTCTCAGCTCCATGTCCTTTTTTTGGGTGGGGTTAGTGTCTGTGCTCAACACCCGTGTTCTCCACCAGTGTAGCGAAACATGCAGCTGCGGCAGGCAGAGCACAGACACACAGAGGCGATTGGAGGGGAATTGGTGCAGTTTTATTTACAATATTTACAAAATCAAAATAAAAAGGGGTAGCGTGAAGGCGAAGAGTAAAGGGCATGAAGGTGGTCTGGTAATCCCTGGTCAACAGCGGTCTGGTGATCCCTCTTCCCAGCTGAGATTTTCGCGAGTAGAAAGTTGTGCAGCATCATAGCGGGGTTCCCAGGTGGGAAAAAACATACGCAGGGGAGCAGCGACTATTGGGAAGCCGGGGAGTATTGTCTTCAATGTTGGCGGAGTCTTCTGGAAAATTTCGCAAAAGAAACACAGAGTTAGCCGGTTTAGTACAAGGAGATCGCTCACCTTGACGCGCCCGGCAGGCCCTTTTACCCTCCGCCACTGCTTTCCAGATGGAAGAGTGTTCACAAGCCGTGTGTGATTTGGACCGCCCCACCTTTTGGCCACGCTCTGATACGGTCCAAAACACTCGGGGTATTGAAAGGGAACCGTCCTTTCAGCACCTCAGCGGCAGTCAGAGGAGGAGCGTTTTTCTTCTTTTGGGTGCGTACCTTCAGTCCAACATCATGATATCTTCTGATAGGCTGGAGCATGTCCTATTCAGAAGTGCGAAAACAGCAGGTGCATTTTATCAGCTCTGGTTAGGGCATCGCAGTCAGTCAGCGCCTCCTGATTGACAGAAGGAACTTAATCTATTTGTCATCATGACAATACAGTCTGTCTGAAACGTGTACGATTTCAAAGCAGCTCTGAAAAGGTTGATCCTTCTGTTCTATTGGGGTCAAAATAACCGAGAAACGATTTTTGCGGCAGGAAATGTTATGTGCTTGGATCCAAGGATGAAGTTGAAAATGTGTGGGCCCTCTGCGAAAAGCATACACTCGTGTGATACACTCGTGAGTTCCTGATCCCAACCCAATATAACACTTAAGCCTTAAGACAAATGTTTCATAGTCTGTATCTAGCTCTGGACCCTTTGAATTACTCAGGGATTTCTGTGCTTTTACGGCGTCCCTGCTTGGATTTAATTTAGTAAATAATATTCATAATATGTGTATATTACAGGAATAAAAATGATCAAAGAAATGATGTTATCGGCCGTTTCCACCATTTATTATTTGCAACCTCGTTTGATAACAGAATCCCCTTTTCTGTCTGTAAAATAGATTGTATTATATATATATATATATATATATATTTTTTTTTTTTAATAAATGGTCAATTTGTGCTGTAAAATCAAACTATTTAATGAGCTGCATTAATCAGACATCACACATTGTTGAGAGCTTTATGATTCTTTATATCAGACATACAGCACCATCTGCTGGAGAAAATCTCCATTTTAATGGGAGGATTTTACAAAACAATAATGTTTTTCCTTATTTGGTCTCACCCTTTCATCACCGGACTGTCGACGTGGATCCTGTTTCTTAACAAAGTGTCTCAGATTGTCGTAATTATGGAAGTTGAAGTGGGACACCAGTTCCTGATTGCATAAAAAAAATGTTTATACAGTATATCAAATCTAGTGCTATATGAAGCCTGGATCTTTAGCAAAAAAAAAAAAAAACCAAAAACTTGAACGTGCTTACAGGTGCAAAATAATATAAATAACTGAAAATATCTATAACAGCATTTACAATTATATAATAACTGAATTTTTTTATTTTATTTTATTTTTTTGGATTTTTGTCCAAAATGAATTCAATGATTCATTACATGCATTTCAAACTCCAGGTCAGCAGAAGTCAACATATTGGTAATTTTGTATTTCCAGCTGCAGTGCTACAAAGATCAGATCAAGATACATTAAGATACATTCATTGGAAGGAGTGAAGAGCATATCAACACAAATCTACTGATCACTGCAGTACATTCTGAATTGATGTGCCCTACACAGGGAACTTCGAAGGAGGACCAACCTCGGCAACCATCTGTAGTGTGGTTATTATAAAATGGTTAGTGACCTGAGAAGTCTTGGAAGTGACTATTTTATTGGATTGTTCTAGCACTTTAATCAGGCGCTTGGAGCACCCTATGTATTTATGTTTTAAAGTTAATACTAGCACTGTATGCTATCTTTTATCTATAAGATAAACAGGTTTATTCTCAGAGTCTGCCTGCCTTTAATAAAGCATGTGTTTAGAGTCCAGTTAGGATCTAAGAATAAATACTTTTATGTTTCCTTATTCAAATACTACTCTATAGCATTTGGTTAAGTCTGGGTCTATAATAATGATTAAACTGTAGATAATAAACTCCATGGGTTCCAAAAACTTTTAGTGTATTTAATAATATTAAATTGTAACTGAAATGTAAACAAAAAAATATTTGCAAGTAGTAGTACTGTGGTAAATAATCTCCTTGATGTAGATTTGATGTTTTTTTTTATTTTTTAATAACAAGTTAAAAACCCATAGCATTTGTATTTGTTTGCCTTTGTTTTACAAAAGCAGACTAAGTAAACAGAAGCTCCTAAATGAAACTGCAGGCAACGTTGAGAAATGTTGTTTTTTAATCCACTTGTTCCTTATTAAATTGGGATATGTGTTCTGGTTTGCATGAGCGGCAGTGATCGTGTGTGTGTATGTGTGTGCGTGGTGGTGGTGGTGGGGGGGGGTGGTTGGGTGAATCTCAATTTTGAAAAGTTCTCATTGTGAAATTTGGAGCGTTCAAAGGAAGTAAGGCGGTATTACATTTGTTCAGAATTGACCACAGTCCACAGTATATTTAGGAGAAATCAGAGTTTAAACTGACCTGACAGAAGTTGATGCCTCTTACGCTGTTTCCCAACCTGTCCACCGGTGGTGACCAGCACATGACCCCCATCACATTAGGCACCACTAAGAGCACAGCTCCAGACACCCCTGACTTAGCAGGCAATCCCACCTGACATAAAAGCACAAAGCTCTCACACTTATATTTTCATTAATTTACCAAATGAATAAACATACTATCATAGATCTAAACAATAAGGGACCAAATATTAATAGCATAAGCTTTATTTGTATAGCACATTTCCTTTCCAATAAACTCTTCTTCAGTAATCCTTCCTCAGTGTGTGTTTATGATCTCGCTCTGCACTCCTAGTCTGCTTTTTACCTTATACTCGTATCAGCTTGCGCTCTTCCCACATATGGTACTGCGCAATTCAAATCAATTGTAGTCAATGAAATTATCAAAAGGAAAATATAAAATGATAATACATAAATAATTTCCCACATTTTCATTCAAATCCAGTTGGGACTTACATGAAAGGCGAAGTGCCCAGAGTAGTCATACATGCCACATGAGTGCATGAGGCTGAGCGTGTTCCTCACAGACTCCGAGCTCAGCACTTGCTCGCCCGTGATGGGACAGATTCCTCCATTGGCCAGCGTGGCCGCCACCACGCTACCTGACTCACATGTCACCTCGATAGAACACAGCTGAGTGGGGAATAAAACACAGATCGTTGCACACATAAATATGTTTGTAAATAGAGGTCGAGAGATTGATCGGCACCGATAACCGACTGCTGGTTACCAGCAAAAATGCACACCGATAGTTTTTCCTGGTTGCGTCCAGTGCGAGAGCGGCTGAGAAGAATCCACTGTCATTATACAGTACGAGAGCAACCTCTAGAGGCAAAATAAAAACTATCATTGAGTGATTTTATTGTGTTATTTGAAGTGTTTTAAATTCATATCGGATGTCTATTTTTATGTAATTTGGGGTGTTACTTTTTGGTTCAGTTTGAATGTATATCTTTTATTTTATTTGTTTTAAAAAGAACAGTACAATTTCATAGTACAGACAGTAGTGTTTATTTTTGTAAGAAAGTTCAGCAATATTTTACTTTGAGTAAGTTTGAGATGTTTTCATTCAGTATCAATTTTAAAGACTATCTATTTTAAAGATTAACTGGTTATCTGGCACTGCCCGACTTAATTATCAGTATTGGTAAAATCCACCAATCGTTCGACAGAAAATTTTAATTTTGTAACTAAAATGTTAGTTTTCTGATGAAAGAAACAAATGTGTTGGCATGATTATATTTTTGTCTACAAAGCTGATTTCAAACAAGTTTTTAAGATCATGAGTAACATTTCATTCAAGTGTCCACACACTTTTGACCGTGTATGTAAATAGTTCTAACTCTTAGAGTGATCAAGATCTGCCCTTTTCAATTATATTTAGATCATTTACATATTTAAAATATATATATTTCTCAGTTTATGGTAAGTGTGTTTTTACGAGGATTTTTATTTGTGTATTTAAAATGCTTTCATTTATTCAAAACCTTTTAGCTAATAATAACCAAATAATGACAGTTTCTTCTTTTGACTTAATGTCACGTATCTGGGAAATCTGGACTCCATTTCCCATCAGCCACTGCACTGCACCACATGACCACATGCACCACAACTGCACCTGATCCACGTTTCTGGTTAATGAGCACCCATGTGTGTATATATAGTCTTTGTCTGCACTCTCTCCTTGTCTTTCGTTGTCTGACATTTCTGTCTTTCATGTCAGTGTGTTCTGTTTCTTGCCATAGTATCTTGCGAAGTTGTCTTAGTGTTTGTTTAGTAGCCTATTTGTTTACATTAAATGTTTAAAATCTGCAACTGCTTCTGCCTCAACCTCCAATTGTGACAGAATGAAAGACCTTTACTTAAAAGCAGCAGATTGCCCCGATGGACGCCTGGTACAACGCCTATGCGGAGTGGTATCTCAAGATCACAGAGCAGGGAAGAAGGTCGAGGGTACTGATGGCTCAGAGTAGCCGCATACTCGGAATACCATCGCGGTACAGCGCATGCACCATACCACACCCGGCGTTTGTTGTAGAATATGCCAAGTTACACAGGTGGGAGTATATGCTCGGAGATGAGACCGAATAACGCCCTCCCTCCCCTCTTCTGGATGTCGCTCTGCCTTCCCGTTCAGCTGAGGTCGTCGCGCAGCCTTCCTGTTCAGCTGTAGACGCCGCTCAGCATCCCTGCTCGGCTGTGGACGTTGCTCTGCCTTCCCGTTCAGCTGAGGTCGTCGCACAGCATCCATGCTCAGCTGTGGATGTCGCTCTGCCTTCCAGCTCGGCTGTGGACGTCGCTCAGCCTTCTGGCTCGGCTGTGGACGTCGCTCTGCCTTCCGGCTCGGCTGTGGACGTCGCTCTGTCTTCCGGCTCGGTCTTGATCGTCGCCTTCGCCTTCCGGCTCGGCCTGGACGTCGCTCTGACTTCCTGCTCCGGCTGAGGTCGTCCTGCCTTCCTGCTCGGCTGAGGTCGTCGCTCTGCCTTCCTGCTCGGCTGAGGTCGTCGCTCGGCCTTCCTGCTCGGCTGAGGTCGTCGCGGCCTTCCTGTTCGGGAGGTCGCCGCCGCCTTCCTGCTCCGGCTGAGGTCGTCGCCGGCCTTCCTGCTCGGCTGAGGTCGTCGCTCGGCCTTCCTGCTCGGCTGAGGTCGTCGCTCGGCCTTCCTGCTCGGCTGAGGTCGTCGCTCGGCCTTCCTGCCCGGCTGAGGTCGTCGCTCGGCCTTCCTGCCCGGCTGAGGTCGTCGCTCGGCCTTCCTGCCCGGCTGAGGGCGTCGCTCGGCCTTCCTGCCCGGCTGAGGACGTCGCTCGGCCTTCCTGCCCGGCTGAGGACGTCGCCGGCCTTCCTGTGCGTACGCTCGCCGCCTTCCTGCCCGGCTGAGGACTCGCTCGCCTTCCTGCCCGGCTGAGGACGTCGCTCGGCCTTCCTGCCCGGCTGAGGACGTCGCTCGGCCTTCCTGCCCGGCTGAGGACGTCGCTCGGCCTTCCTGCCCGGCTGAGGACGTCGCTCGGCCTTCCTGCCCGGCTGAGGACGTCGCTCGGCCTTCCTGCCCGGCTGAGGACGTCGCTCGGCCTTCCTGCCCGGCTGAGGACGTCGCTCGGCCTTCCTGCCCGGCTGAGGACGTCGCTCGCTTCCTGCCGGCTGAGGACGTGCCGCTGGCCTTCCTGCCCGGCTGAGGACGTCGCTCGGCCTTCCTGCCCGGCTGAGGACGCTCGGCCTTCCTGCCCGGCTGAGGACGTCGCCGCCTTCCTGCCCGGCTGAGGACGTCGCTCTGCCTCCATGCTCCACTGAAGAGCGTCGCTCCTTTCCTTCGCGCCTCCCCTTTCCTGCTCCACAGAGGAGCGTGCCTTCCCTTGGGCCTCGCGGAAACCTTCGCTCCTCTCCCTGGCCTCGCGGAGACCCCCGCTCCCCCCGTGAGCCTCGCGGAGACCCCCGCTCCCCCCGTGAGCCTCGCGGAGACCCCCGCTCCCCCCGTGAGCCTCGCGGAGACCCCCGCTCCCCGTGGAGCCTCGCGGAGACCCCCGCTCCCCCGTGGAGCCTCGCGGAGACCCCCGCTCCCCCCTGGAGCCTCGCGGAGACCCCCGCTCCCCCGTGGAGCCTCGCGGAGACCCCCGCTCCCCCCTGGAGCCTCGCGGACACCCCCGCTCCCCCCGGAGCCTCGCGGAGACCCTCGCTCCACCTTTGAACCTCGTAGGGGACCTCGCGTTCCTCTTCTGCCCCAGGAAGGAGGTCGCCCCGCTTCCATGCCCCGCGAAGGACGTCCTTTTGCCTCCCTGTGCCGTTGTGGGAGCCGCTCGGTCTACTGGCTTTGTTGAGGACTTTTTGCCGCCGGTGGGGGGCCGTGTCAGTTTGGGCGCTCCGGGAGTAGCGCCCTTGGGGAGGGTTCTGTCACGTATCTGGGAACTCTGGACTCCATTTCCCATCAGCCACTGCACTGCACCACATGACCACATGCACCACAACTGCACCTGATCCACGTTTCTGGTTAATGAGCACCCATGTGTGTATATATAGTCTTTGTCTGCACTCTCTCCTTGTCTTTCGTTGTCTGAGACTTCTGTCTTTCATGTCAGTGTATTCTGTTTCTTGCCATAGTCTCTTGCCAAGTTGTCTTAGTGTCTAGTAGTCTATTTGTTTACATTAAATGTTTAAAATCTGCAACTGCTTCTGCCTCATCCTCCAATTGTGACACTTAATCCCTCTAGCCTCCAACAGCTCATCCATCAAACTTCCCTTTAATTAAAAAATGTCACCAAAGGAGAAATGGCTAAAAGAAATCAAAGTCATGTGAGCTATTTCTGTAGCCTTTAAACGTAATTATAAAATTTTATCATAGAACAGCTAGTCATTTACTTTCCCTGCAGCCACTTCCATTTTCAGTAGGGATATTACCTATAAAGACTTTCAGTACACTATTAAACTTTACAGCACGTGTTGAAAAAAAGAGAGATTTTTTGATCGTCAATTCTTCTTCTTAAAGCCTATTTGTATTGGACAAGTTTTTCATGGAGAGGTGAGGTTAAGACACTCCAGGAAGCAGTCTTTTCATTTGTCTTCTGTTGAAATCAAAACAAAGCCAAGTACTGGCTGAGTTTAACAATAAAAAGAATACAAAAGAATAAAACACAGACGGGAAAAAAAACCTACATACAGTCACCATCCACTTTAATAGGAACCCCTGTACACCATCTCATTTATCCCATCAGCCAATAATGTGGCAGCAGCACAATGCATAAAATCATGCAGATACAGGGTCAAGAGCTTTTAATGTTCAGAGCATCGATGTGAACATTACAACACTTTTTCTTCATTCTAATTTTCGACGTGAACATTAACTGGAGCTCTTGACCTGTATCTGCATGATGTTATGCACTGTGATAATAAAGGTCAAACAATAACTATGATAACTATGCCTACATTGTGAAGACACTCCCGTTTCCTATTCATGTGAATTGATCATAATCATATTGATCCACCATTGGGGTTCAGCTAAACTCCAGCTGGAGTTCCATTTCCAGGATAGAAAAAACCGTGTGTATGTAAATATCACAATTTTAAAAAATCACAATAATTGTTAGAAGTCTAGATACACCTTCAAACATTGCAGTCTTTATTAAGATTATTTTCTACTCTTCCAATCATGCTGGATGATTTTACACCAATTACAAATGAATTGAACATTTCATATACAAATTTTCTGTCATGCTCACCTGGAAGTAGAAGTCTAGAGCGTCAATCATATCTGCCCCAGGAGGAAAACACTGCAAACGCACACAAACAGGTAACCGATATTTGTTCTGTTGAGTGGTTTAAACAAACGTTTGAAAGGCAATTACAGAACAAACCTTTTTCTCTTTCAGGTAGTAGCCTATTGCAAAGTTTCTGTCTCCTGTCTCCTTTTCTGACTGAAACCTGTAAACAGATATTGCTTTACACAAAATCAATGCCGAGAGCATAAAGCCAGTTAGAGGCAGCAATATAAACGTTATGGACTCACGTGGCATTACTGAAGCCTACATATTCCTTGCCTGACATTTTCTTTACAAAGTCCATGATCTGGTGAAAAAAAAGTTGATTTTGCATTTGTTTATGATAACGTTGCACTGCTGTTCAAATGAGTTTGAACACTGAATCTTTTTGAAAAAAATGTTTTATGTGATTTAAACAGATGCATTTATTTGTATCTTCTGATAGGCTGAATCATGTCCTATTCAGAAGTGTGAAAGCAGCAGGTGCATTTTATCAGCTCTGGTTAGGGCATCGCAGTCAGTCAGCGCCTCCTGATTGACAGAAGGAACTTAATCTATTTGTCATCATGACAATACAGTCTGTCTGAAACGTGTATGATTTCAAAGCAGCTCTGAAAAGCTTTTCAAATGAGTTTGAACACTGAATCTTTTTGAAAAAATGTTTTATGTGATTTAAACAGATTCATCGATTTTTTTTTTATCGATACAGATGCCAATGTCTCTATCCTGTCCCCAATAAGAAATGTTTGAAAGTTCTTTTTCAGCCACGATTTAGTCTTGGCTTACTTACATAGTCAAATTTCTCTGCTTTATTGGCCCCAGGCTGAAGAGAAGAAGAAAAAAAAACATTAAACACTCTCAAAAAGGACAGTATACATAGCTTTAAAACAAAATCATATTTGAGTATGAGACAGTTAAAAGTTGAATCCTGCGGCTCTGTAATAAACCTGGCTGAGTTATCCTCATTCATATTGATAAATTTCTCTCATGTACTCATATGCTACTGAAGATAGCACGACAGGAACGCGCAATGGCATGTTTTGGATAATATGTTCTCGACATATTATCAAAGTCTCCCCTTTAATTTTTTGCACAGATCCCCAAATACTAACACCTAGCCAGGTTCAGGTTATCAGTCAGTGCAGTGTCATCTTTGATTCTGAGGTCAGTGACTCGGCAGTGTGACGTACAGTAGCAGCAATCAAAGCATGATGGATGTGTGTTTACCTTGATAAGAGAGCTGATGACGATTGCCCCTGCATTCACCATGGGATTGTGAGGTTTATCTGAGAAAACAAAACAACCACATGTTAATACAGATACCAAACTCCCTTAACCTCGATCTGCACCCCTGAAGCCCTGCAATTCCTTTTGTTTATGAGACGGGGGTCGGGGTGTATTTAGAAATAATAATAAATCAGTCATATCAATAAAATTTGGAGGAATTGTTTACTCTGGTATGTACTTCCACTACCGGTCATTCTTTTTCCACATTTTAGAATAATAATAAAGTCATAAAATCCTGGAATAACACAAAAGGAACTATGGGACATAAGTTGTGGTAAAAAATCCAAAATAAATCCAAATAATTTAAAATTTAACACATGTTATCAGGTTGAAATTCACTTCCTGAGGCGCCCATTAACCGGGCGCTAGTATCTTCAGCGTAGACACACTATTTGCCTAGAATTTCCAGAAATATATTCTCTCACCCGATTTCCCCAAGATGCTTTTTAAACAGTATTAAAGGAGTTCCCACCTACACTGGACTCTTATCGGCTGCTTTTCTGAATATTTCGAGCCGAGTCGTCCGTTTAAAAAATGATTTGTGTAAATAAAATGTTCGCTTTCTAATTAAAGAAATGAATACGTTGGCACGGTTATATTTGTATCTACGGCACTGAATTCAAACATTTAATCACACACCTTCAGATCAAAAGCTTTTTAAGATCATGACAAAAATTTCAGTCAGGTGTATCCAAACTTTTGACCGGTAATGTGTGTAAATAGCTCTTTCTAAATGTTTGTCTACTGTATGTGTAACAAGCGCAAACACTGCTCTTCCCAAGGCCACTATGAAGGACAGCTGAGTGTTCAAGGGCTCCCCAAACACTGCTCAGGCATTCTGCCCAAAATCATAAACGGCTTGCTTGGGAAAAATCTTGAATCAAATTCTTCCTAGCAAATTTCCAGGTGAAGGGTCACTAGAAGAGAAATTACACTTCTTTAGTCTGACATTGTTTTAGTTAGCAATGATGAATATTAGTAGAGTAGTGCTAGTGATTATGCGACATTATTTACCCAAAAATCCTAATGTACCCAGCAAGTGAAAGGCCATTAGCATGATCCGTCTACAGAATGCTTTATTATATAATTACACTTATTAGTAATGTTAACATTCCTTCTGGAGGAATATTTTGTTATTATTAAAACAGAAGTAGAACTGATATCATGCCCACCGTCATCATCAAGGTAAAGCATGTTGAACTTTAGCCCACTGGGCTCTTTCCCTACAAAATGGTGGACGTGTTCAGTTCCGTGCTCGTGTACAGCAATGGCGTATTCCAGTGGCTTCACACACGACTGCAGACAAAATGGCACCTTGGTGTCACCTGTTGAGTGCCTTTTAAGGAGATAGAATTCACAATTTGTAACAAAGTTACCGATGTGTAATATGTGTCATGCAGCAGTGCTGGCTCAACGCATGAGGTTTTGTGCAATAAGGAATTTCTTCTTTTTACCTCTGACCGTCCACTGTGCACAGTGAGATCCCCCAAAGACTGGGACTGAACTTGGCAAGATGTGGAATGTAGTCTGCCACCTGATACACAAAAACATTTCAATTTCAATTTCTGTGAATCATTCAGAAACCCAAGATTTGATGAAGAATATAAATACTCACTTGACCTTCGTGTTGCTGTTTAGTTCTGTTATAGATCTGATTTATCACACCAACAAATGCCTCAAACTCTGGAATTATAAATTTCTTTCTGAACGCTTGGGAGAGCAGGACAATGTTTCCACCTACACACCTGATAGATAGACAAAAGCCTGAGTTATCTCACCATTCTCATATTCGGGTTAATAACTATGGTTAGATACAATGATTATAATATCCAGAGAATAAATAGATAGAATGGATAGACTAGGAAAGTCTAGACTGGCTGACAGCAGTCCTCCAGGCAGATGTTTGAGACGTTCTTCACGTCACCAAAAACAGCTGAACTAGACATTCATCTCTATTCTCAATCTTCTTGTTTGTTTAAACAGTGGTGTGCTTGTGAATAAGAACAACTAGCCAATCAGCTGTCAGACAAACAACAACTTTAGTCTTATTCCAAGTTATTTAAACTGATTGGAGTTCTACTGTTAGTAGCAAATTTCTTTCTTAACTAATCAAAAATATTACTGGTCAAACGTTTAGACACACTCATTCTTTATTTTTAGGGTTTTTTTCCCCCCACATTTTAGAATAATAATAAAGTTATCAAAACTCGCGTAACACAAATGGCGTAACACAAATGGAACTATGGAAATTATGTTGTGATAAAAATACAAAGTAAATCAAAATAATTTAGTATTTTAGTATCTTCAAAGTAGACACTCTTTTTGCCAATAATTTTCAGAAATGTATTCTTGGTGTTTTCTCACCCGATTTCTTGAGGAATTTCCCTGAGATGCTTTTTAAACGGTATTAAGGAGTTCACACCTACAGTATGCTGGACACTTATTGGCTGCTTTTCTGAATAAATCACGCCAAGTCGTCCGTTTATAAAACTGTTTTTTTGTAAATAAAACGGTGGGTTTTTTTAATGAAAGAAATGAATATGTTGGCACAAATATATTTTTGTCTACAACACTGATTTCAAACATTTAATCACACACCTTCTGATGGAACGATTTTTAAGATAATGAGAAACATTTCAGTCGAGTGTCCACAAACATTTGACTGGTAGGGTATAAATGTCATCAATAACAGTCAAGGACTGTTCAGTTATCAGGAGTGTCTAAAACAATAATTCAGAACTTTTACCTGCACAAACCAATATATTTTTTTAAATGTCTCGCTTATCCTACACTGGGGACATGGAGCATGGAGGAAAAATCTGGAAATGCAAATCACCATATAGTGCATGTCTTTGGTCTGGGGATTGTTAGTTTGGATTAGTTTGTGTGTGTGTGTGTGTGTGTGTGTGTGTGTGTGTCTGTGTGTGTTTGTCCTGTGTATAGTACTGTATAGTACTGTATCATGCAGTGAGATATTGCTACATTTTTACTGAATAAGTTCAGATAAAGTATTTGTAGTAACGCACACACCTTCGAAACAGTTTGTGATCCATCATGGCATCACCGGTGGATTCTCGGACAGCTTGCCGCAGTTTGTCCATACAGTCCCGCAGACGGGGGTCGGATGTCAGCAGACCTGTTCTTTTAACAGCCTGAAGAACAGGAGAAAGAGGGTTAGCACAACTACGCTGGAACAACACAGACCGGTTTATGATACAACAGGTTTATATTCAACAACAGTTTTATCAACTACTGTGATTTAGTCTAGAATGAATAGCTACAGTGACATATAGTGTTGACTTCATCCGCCAAAAGAGACAACATAGGACCACCAGTGAGTATTTCATTAAAATAAATAAACAAAAAACAAATTAATTAATTAAGTGCACCTAAATAAAGGAGGGGGGAGGGCATAAATCTGGGTACCATAAACATAATGGAAAGAAGGAGAGGGAGGCCAGGATCCCAGTCTATCAAGACCTTCTTTACCAAGAGAGGTTAGTGCACTGTAGGGATGTCAATTTGATGGGATGCCTTGCTGTTCAAACATGAAGAGTAATTTAAGTGGTTTTATTTGACTGCATTTCTTTTCAATTTCTGAATGTTTACTCCAGCTGTTAGACACCAGTCTGACTGCAAATACTCTTCACTATCTTGCTGGTACATTAACAAACAAAAATAAATAAATAAAATATATATTTATTTATTTATTGTCTTTTGTATTTATTTTTATTAGTTTGTCTTCATGTTGTCTGTTTGGTTATTTTGTAAGAGATCCCTTTTAGGTTACATGGCACCATAGATGTGGGCCTCCATGCCCATATCTTATATCATATTTGATATGGGTAAAGGGTGGTGGGGGCCAACATCATTTGAGGGCCTAGAACTCCCGAGCTACAGCCCTGAGGAAAGGCATACCTGATAATATTGCCAATTAATGTATAGGTATTACTAGGTGTCTAATAAAATGTCAGCCAAGCGCATAATGAACTACTGAACAAGTTCATGCACTGTATGTATTATGTAAAACTCATAAAAGTTTAAACCCTGCAAAATTTCCATATTTTGTGTGTTCAAACTTTGCCTTTTAAAGCTGACAGATGACAGTGTGTAGTTAATTATTGACTCACATTGATGAAATGAGAGATGGGGATCCTGTCCTGCCCATCAGTTATGGTGTGGAACAGCAAATCCTCCAGTCCCGAAAAGAGACCTTCACCTGCCCTACCTCTGAGTAAACATAGAGAACACATTAACGGCCAAGAGATACGGTGTCTTGGCAACAGACATTTGCTTCTTTAGTTTTACACAAGAGCTACAGGCCTAACATAGCTAACTAATAAGAAGTGTTAGTCTTTGTAATTGTATTTATATATAAACAATACTGTAATGAATAGTGCATATTTACAAATGTGGGAATATATGTGAGGCGGTCAGCAAAACCCACTTGGATGACGCTATGACCAAATTCTGGAAAACCAGCAAAAATAAAATTAAGAAAAAACATTGGTTGACCAAAATAAAAAATTTCCAACAGTAACATAATTTGACATCTCTACTTTAGAAACTATTTGGCTTTCTTCCTGCAAAATTCATGTTGTGTAAGAAGTCCATACATCCATCTTCTGTTCCGCTTATCCTACACAGGGTCACAGGAGTCTTCTGGAGCCAATCCCAGGGGACACCTTGGACACTGTGCTAGCGCATAACAGGGTAAAATCGCGTGCGTGCGCGCGCACACACACACCGGACAATTTAGTGATGCCGATCAGCTTACAACATATGTTTTTGGACTGGAGAGGAAACCGGACTACCCAGAGGAAACTCCCAAAGCACAGGGAGAACATGCAAGCTCTTCAGGAGGAGGCGAGATTTGAACAACCGAAACCTGTATTCACGGGGCAAATGTGCTAACCACTAAGCCACCTTAGTGGTTAACAAATACCGGGGAAAAACAGTCAGTATGCATGAAGATTTTTTAACTCATGTGACATTTTCTCATGCAACAAGTGTGACAATTAAGTTTTTGGATAGTTATATTCATCCATCCATCAATTTTCTATACCGGTTATCCTACTGGGACGCGGGGAACCTGGAGCCTATCCCAGGGAACATCGGGCATGAGGCGGGGTACACCCTGGACAGGGTACCAATCCATCGCAGGGCACAATCACACACACACTCACACACCCACACACCCATTCATACACTACGGACACTTTAGACATGCCAATCAGCCTACCATGCATATCTTTGGACTGGGGGAGGAAACCGGAGTACCCGGAGGAAACCTCCGCAGCACAGGAGAACATGCAAACTCCGCACACGAGGCAGCATTGGGAATCGGACCCTCAACCCTGGAGGTGTGGATAGCTACGTCATAGCAAAATGGAAATAAGTATAATCCATTTGTAATTAGAAATGCCAGAAAAGTGATACTCCTGCAGGTCTCATCATCACCATCATCAAAACACACTGCTGTTGACAGCAGACAACATTAAAAAAAAATATATATATATATATATATATATATATATATATATATATATATATATATATATATATATATATATATACATTTTCATGGCTTAATATAAATTAATTACAAGAAATTTAACCAACAATGATGATGAAGGCAATGATGAAGCTCGGGTTTAAATGCTCTGAGTGACGTTGACCACTGGTGATGAGACAGAGACTGATCCTAATAACCAAAGTATATCTCATTCCCCAATGTGAATTTATAAATAAAATAATAAATAAATAAATAAATAGTCAGTACCATAAATAGATATGGTATGCATGTAGAGGTGGTGTGTGTTTCAGTGGAGTAAGATTTGTCTCTTTTCACGTTTGGGTGTAACGAGGCTTTCAAATCTTTATGCTTGTTTGAAAAAGACACAACAAGTGAAACATATTTCAGTCCAGGAAAACTTGTAGCCTGGATTTTCAGAACTACACATAGCAGAAAATGTCAAAAGTGGGCTTTGTGCAGGGTTTTCCCAGGCCACCACACATATTTCTACCAAGGTTAAATAGAGGTTCATATAAATCTGTGAATATTAAGACATTAATATTAAAACATTGTCCGTGGCTACAGAACTCCATGTTGTTTTTGTGTAATGTCTTAACTTACCCCTCTGGTAAGGGGTGTTCAGTATGTTCAGTAGTTGCCTTGCTGATGTACAGTTGTGAAGAACCGTTACTGAAACACCGCCTCTGGCGCGAGACTCGTCGCGCGCTGTCGGAGTACAAGCCCAGTGCGCCACTTCTAGCACCATTTTCCACAAGAACCTCCGCCATTCCGACATTAATCCTCCCAAATGTCTTCAAACAGTGCATCATCATCATCATGCACGTCCAGACAGGCGAAGCTTAAACACTGAGTTTGTCGACAGTCTCTGCACTTTTCAGAAGGGGCACGTGCGGAAGACTAGTGCGCACGTGCGGCACACAGCTGCAGCTATGTTTATATGCACTAGCTGTATACAGTTGCTATTTATAGTTCAGTTTTACACCCGGTTCATTACAGCCGGACTCACCTCTAGTGACTGACGGTGATGTGTGTTTATCCACAAAGTTGCAGGGTTATTACGTGTGCGGATCAATTCTGTTTGAATAGTCGATTCAATGTGGACCTGGACCGTGAAGCAGTGCTGGCCCAGCTTTACTAATTTCATTACAAACTATATTACTGAAAACAACTTGTGTAGAGTAGAAGCTTGTTGAGATGTTTGCATGAATTGCAGAGTTTCTTAGGACAACCCCAATTCCAAAAACAGTTGGGACACTTTGTGAAATGTAAATAAAAACTGAATGCAGTGATTTGCAAGTCTCATGAACCCATATGTTATTCACAATAGAACATAGAAAACATCTCAAATGTTTAAACTGAGGACGAACCATTTTAAGAAAAAGAAAAAAAGGTAATTTTTAATTTGATGGCCGCAACACGTCTGAGAAAAGTTGGGACGGGGCAACAAAAGCCTGGGGAAATAAGTGGGGTTGTAATTGTTATTTTTGTGTATAGTTAGTGGTCTTACTGGAACCTCGGCTTATTACAAAAAGAAAGAAAGAAAGAAACTCCTGAATATTTGAATGTAGTATCAGTTGTAAAAAGACTTCTTGATATTTCCGAATGCTTATACGGTGTAGCTTTGGTGGTTGAGGGACCGTGTGTACTATCCATAATACCATACTAGTGCATGGCAGTATTAAGACTGAGAAATTGTGAGTTGGTTCTGAAATTGAAAATAGTGTAAATGATTGAGTAATGATGGAAAGTGTAAATGTGTAAAAGTGGCGGATCATCCGTGGGGCAGTTGGAGCAGAGCCATATCTTCTTCACAATAGAACATAGAAAACATATCAAATGTTTAAACTGAGGAAACGTACCATTTTAAGGAAAAAATAAGGTAATTTTTAAATTAGATGGCTGCAACATGTCTCAAAAAAGTTGGGTGCAACAAAAGGCTGGAAAAGTAAGTGTTACTAAAAAAAGAAACAGCTAGAGGAACATTTTGCAACTCATTAAGTTAATTGGCAACAGGTCAGTAATATGATTGGGTATGAAAAGAGTATCTTAGACAGGCAGACTCTCTGAGAAGTATTTGCAATGACCCATTTTTTTTTGCTTTGATGGCAGTGTGCACTCGAGCTGGCATGGACTCGCAAGTTAGTGAAATGATTTGTTTTTTATATCAAATCCATTGCAGTGTCATCTGAACACATGCTTCAATACAACAAATTACTCACAAGGAAAATTTGACCTTTAGTACAATGCAGTCAACATGGTCAATATCACACATTTGAATACATTTAAACAGGGACCTAGAAATAGTGCAAATTAAATAAATACAGTACTTATTTCAATATTCTGACATTTTCTGTTTATTTACCCACTGAATATCGATTTTTTCTTTCAAGTACACATACCATACAGGTGACTTTTGTTGGTTGTATTTATGTGGCACTGGTACAGCTGTGGGGAGGTGCAGTAGTTTTTAATTCTTTAAACTTTATTTACATAACTTCATTAACATAAACATTACTTAGTTGTATTAAAGTATGGTTTTATTCACAGCATTAGTGTTTCTAAAACTTGTATTATACTTTGATTAAATATTGTTGTTGCTCAGCCAGTAAAAGTATAGTGAGAAAAAGGTACAGGGTGGTTATAAACAAAAAATTTGGTCGGACATTTTTGGTTTACTGGCAGCTAAGGCAATTTTGAAGGGATCAAGATGTCACCTGTAGCATAGCAATTTCTCAACTTCATCAAACAAGGCAAAAATATTTACAGGCAAGATTAGTCACTTTGCATCATTTAAATACAGTGTAAATAAATCGTTCTTTTGAGTAGACTACTTTAATCTCCTGTCTAGATTATCTAGGGAGCACTGGGTATTATAACTTTCAACTTAAGTTGGAATCTATAAAACACTTTTGACAGGCCGAGGCAACACCAGTCTTAGTGCAATGTCAATAACACAAGCTGGCATGTAAGAGAGAGGGATCCAGAGGAGTTTGGCGTCCCATCCAGCACTGTATCTGGTCCTTGGATGAGCAGCAGACAGAGCGTGCTCCATGCATTTGGTCACTTTACTCAAATCAGCATCACAAATAGTATTCATAATCAATCTCTGTACATTAATATCTGGATTGAGAGCAGAAAAAAAAGAAAAGGAAAACATTGTGCTTAAGAAATGATCAGTGTTTTTGAAGGCTCACAAAGCACCATGGACCATTTGGTAATTTCTAAGCTGGTGATAATATATGCAGGGTTGCCAGGCCTCAGCAAAATTTCCAGTCCAATTATGTCACAAAAACACACACAAAAAAAGAAACTAGTCCAAATGTAGGCGTTTTTTTCTTCTTCTCAGTCTTACTGTGAAAGAGTTGTTCACTCTGGTGAGCGTATATTTCTGGTTTGCTATGGTATGGCCATTTTCCACTCCATAATCTCACTTTACTGTACCTCTCTCAGTCTTTGCAGTATGCAGTATCTTACAACAGAAAAGGTTCGGTACATCATAGATGCACCGTCAACACTTACACCTTCTTTAGAATATGTTTCTTAATAAAATGTATTCGATTTAATTCTGATTATTTACTTTAAAACAAAACCTTGGTGGCGGTGGACTTTTATGGACTTTTTCCACCCTCAACCTTATCCCATAATGAACCCAATTTGGCATTTAAACCATGAGCCTGGTAACTCTGAATACATGGTGCAGATAAAATAGCTTTTTTTTAGAAGTAGTCATGAATGTCATTTTACAACTATTTAAAAAAATAATCTATGTACAACCGCATATTGATTAATTATGTAAGACTCTATTAAAATTGCATAGAACCTCTATGGCTTTGTTCTCATTAATAATTCCAAATTTAAAACAGCCCAGTGTCCTCCTGTCATCTCTGTTAGCTGATTTCTAGCTGCCTAATTAATAAGTGTTCGTAAACTAGTTCAACCAGTTATGAGCTGGATTTATTTACCAGTAATCAAACATGTCACAATATAATACCATAAATAACCATGAATTTTCATGGTTTCTTTTCACTTTAACATAAATATAACACCAATAAGGTCGATAATTAGTTAACTTAGCAAGCATGTTTTATGGCTAAAAGGTTTTACTATGCTATTAAACCATCTAAAAATCATCACATAACAAACTGAGCTGGAAAAATGTGACTTTAGCTCAAATGTGAAATTAAACTAGGGTTAGTTAGGCATCCAAAGTGTCCAAGAGAAGTTTATCATTTAAAATCATATATATAAATAAATAATTTCAGGTGTACTTACACTTATCCAGATATTTTTCTCCATAACTTTCTTTCACGTCAGGCGTGAGCTGGTTCCACAGGCGATGAAGTTCCCGTTCAAGTGGTTCCAGGCTTGTCACCTGGGTCTTGAAGAACCCTGGTTCTATTATACACACTTTGATTCCAAAATGTTGAATGTCCCTCCTGAAACAAAGTTTTGAAGGGATGTCATTTATGAATTCATAGCACCATCTAATTTTTTAAATCTAATTAACAATCTAATTAATCCTTAGCATATCTGGGTGTTTGGCACTTTCATGTTGCAATTTCAAAACAAAAGTGATTGTGATTTCATTTATATCACAAAAACCTGCCATTTTAACAGGAGGGTGAAGACTTTTTATATCCACTGTGTGTCATTTAACACATCTACATATAAATACCAGGAAATAAAAGCTGAAATTCTAAACTATTGTGTGTATGTGTATATATATATATATATATATATATATATATATATATATATATATATATATATATATATTCATCTTTCAATCTCAACCCAAATATCTTCAGTCTACAGCAAAATCCAATGAATCAGCATTGCCCTTCCAATAGTTTCGAAGAGGACTGTAAATGCAAGGTCTTGTTGTGGCTGGAGAGGATTAAAGGAATACTCCAGTGGATTTTCAGGCTTATTTATCATTTACCATTTATCATTTTACTGCATATGTGTGGTTATTGCATGTGTTGCAAAATTGAGACAAGTATAATGGAGGTCAAGCATCAGTTCTCAATTCAAAAATACAACTTTTAACATTAAGGTTCTCAGAATAAGCTATATGAGAAGGAATCTTACTAAAGCTAGGTTCTAAAGATGGTGTTTTATCCAATTTTCCAACATTGGAGCAATACAGCAAAACACGGCCTAAATGTTTTGTGGTTTCTATGCACAAACAGACAGAAAATGCCTATACCTACAGAAGACTTACAGATTTACAATTGGCAGAAGAATTTATGAAAGGAATTTTAAAAATACATTAATTTTAAATTAAATACATCGATTCATCCGTAAAATGTGAGCTTAATGTGTTCTTTTATCTTTTCTTTTCTTTTCTCAGTACAGAAAAACATATTTAAAAAATTGGACAATGTGATAATCAGACATACAGCATACTGCAGATATGGTATATATTAGGTTGAAAATGCTGGAGTATTCCTTTAACTGCTGATGTAGGCACATACACTGGTAGATACCTTATTTTATACTTTTTCACTGGCCTGGTTTGAAGTACTTTCATAGTAAAAGTACTTCCTTCATTTATAGAAGCAATTATGACTGATTTTCATGTTTTGCCTCTACTGATTGTCATATTTTAACATCTCTTTTAGCATTGTTGTTTTGTTGCACCCCTTTGATTTTTTCACTCTTAGCTTGGAAATACCTGAGGCAATCCGAAAAGGATTCCACTGCAAACTTGGAAATGCAGTATCCACCTCCGTTCGCTGCCACTCTTCCCAGCACTGAAGCCACATTAACAATTCGTCCACGGGCTTTCTTGACAAGTGGCAGGAAATTCATGGTCGTCTCGATCACACCGGTCATGTTGACCCTTAGAGTGCTCTGGAAATCCTCAATCTGCATCCACTCCGAAGGACCCATGGGTAAGGCGCGTCCTGCATTGTTCACGATCCCCCACAATCCTGCCATTGCAATAAACACAAATCTGTTGAGAACTAAAAGAATAATTATAGTTCACCCAAAAAAAACACAAAACAATGCAGCTAACAATGAAGAAGCCAGTTAGCATATTTCACAATGCTATTTTCCTCTTTTAGGAATCATAATATTTTAAGTCATCATATAAGTCTGTGAAAATCAATTCAATATTGTGTAACTCAAACATAAACAATCTCTATTTACAAAGAATGGAATGTAGGAAAGGTACACTGCAAATCCCACTTATTGCAAATGTCCATTTCATCTTATTGTGGAGAGGTGTGAATGCCCAGCAGTGGGCTCACACCCCTTCCCTGTCCCATCGCCCTGTTCAGGAGCAGCTAAACACAGAGTCATGATACTCTGCAAACAGAAACCCAACAGTGTCCTGACTAATCTCATAGCAGACCTGTAGTGATTAAATAATTCATTTGTTTATACTGTATGGGGTTGTGAATGAAAACTTTATGAAGATTAACCTTTGCTGAACAGTTGATATACTGTATATGATGGGGCTCTGCCGCAACTGTACCAAGGATGAGCTGCCACTTTTACACATTTACACTTTCCATCATTACTCAATTATTTACACTATGTTAAATTTTAGAACCAACTCACAATTTCTCAGTCTTAATACTGCCATGCACTTGAAGTGTATTATGGGTAGTACACACGGTCCACAAAAGCTACACTGTATAAGCATTCTAAGAAATATCAAGAAGTCTTGTTACAACTGATACTATATTAAAATATTCAGAGGTTTTTTTTTTTTTTTTTTAATAAGCCGAGGTTCCAGTAAGACCACTAACTATACACAACAATAACTATTACAGCCCCAATTACTTTTCCAGCCTTTTGTTGCCCCGGTCCCCACTTTTCTCAGACGTGTTGTGGCCATCAAATTAAAAATTACCTTATTTTTTTCTTAAAATAGTACATTTAATCAGTTTAAACATTTGATATGTTTTCTATGTTCTAGTCTGAATAACATATGGGTTCATGAGATTTACTAATTACAGCATTCTGTTTTTATTTACATTTATTTACATTTTACACAGCGTCCCAACTTTTTTGGAATTGGGGTTGTACACATTCCTGGTGTTGTACACTAACCTCTATCTCCAACCTCCTTTTTTGTCCATTCCACAGCGTTCTGAATACTAACTGTGCTAGTAACATCCAGTATGCAGGTTTTCAGGTAAGATCCCGTCACTCTCTTCAGGTCATCTGCTCCTTTTTCTGTCAAGCACCCGGCCAACACACGGAAGCCACGTTTGTCCAGTTGTTTACATAGCAGGTTCCCAAAACCTGAATCACAGCCGGTGACGAACACGTACTTCTCTTTGATTTTGTCAATTTCTAGGCTGTCACGGTACAGCCATATCAAAGCCCACAACAGCACAAAGGCACCAACAGCATACGAGACCATGTGATCCTTACTGCATGGAAAAAACACATTCATAAATAGGTACAATGTCTGTATTTAAAAGTACAGTCATGTCAGAATGCAAAGATACTGTCTCATGATAAGGATAAAAATTGTTATAAGATCTTAAAGAAATTCTCCAGCATTTTTCAACCTAATCTCTATCTGTAGTATATGTGCAATTACCAGCAAAACTTTTGACACTTTTCTTTGTACGGAGTAAAATACGCAAAACTATTTTCTCAAAACTCACTAACAATAAAAATCATTATAATGGAAGCACAATTGTTTTCATATACACAATTGTTTTCATATTGTATTTCATATACCTTATACATTTACCACTTATGGTAAGTGCCGGAACAGCTTTGGTAAGACATTCTCTAATGTCTGTCTCATTGTAAAACTAATGGTTGTAGTTTTAAAAGTTTTACATGTTTACTGATGGAAAACAACTGCCCACAGACTCTATATAATTAACTGGACAGGTTTTCTATTCTTTTCTCTGTACAAGTAAATGTGTTGAAATTCTTTTGTGTACTTATAGCACATATACATCTCATGGATAGAGATTAGTTTAAAAACATCTCTTCAGGGATTACAACAGCATTTAAAAAACTAATAATAATTACCCAGACCTGTTATGGAGATGAAAATGAGATTTAAAGAAAAATACTGGGGCATTCTGCCCCATTATTCATCATATTTATTCACCATATTTTTCACACATTCCTACCCGATATATTCATATATAATCTCCATGTCCATGAGGGGTCCTGAATGATGCAGGTTTCAAACAACGACTGTAGAAAAATATCAATTTAAAAAGACAGTTAAACCATATCAAACAAAGACCTCTTGAGAAATATGTTTCATCCACTCAAAATGTGAAAAATACATTTTTATAAACATTTCTATTTTCTAAATTAGAGATTGCTCAGTTAATGCTATAGCCCTCATTAGCCTATTACTTAATAAACGCCTGGTTTTAATAAGTTTTATTAGTTTTAATAGTTTGATTAGCTCCATGGCCTCAGAGAACACACCAGTCCCATATTAAGAATGCATGTGAAATTTTATTTCTTAATGGTTGTGCTCCTTGGCATAGTCAGCAGGCAGTAACGTAAAACTTACAGAAACAAAAGTGAGGCTTTTTAGCTCCCTCACTGCTAATCATGGTCCTTTGTTTTTGTTTACGTGTGATAAATGCAGCATATGATTTTACTTTATATATATATATATATATATATATATATATATATATATATATATATATATATATATATATATATATATATATATATATATATATATATATATATATATATATATATATATATGAGAATATATAACCAGGAGTATATATAAATAAATAATATTTTATATCTTTATTTTTCTGTTGCAGAATTAATCCAATAAGATCCTGTTAATGGTAATAATATACAGTATATGTAGACTAACATAACTTACAAATACAAATCACATACAAATAGTAGTGACCATGCCACCTAATTTGCTTAACTAGTTACACACACACACATGATTTAGCAGGATATATCAATACACATTTTATATATATATATATATATATATATATATATATATATATATATATATATATATATATATATATATATATATACCTACTGTATGCATGTAATGATAAAAAACATTGTACTTACAAGTAATTAGACACACACATAAGCCTACAAGAAGTATTCGGTCATAGAATTATAGATTAAATCTATTATAAATGAAATCTTAGAAATGTATAAGGTAATCAGTCAGATTAGCTGTTGTCTGTAGAACTTCAAGCATATAACTTACACAACATGCCAGTATAGATACAACCACTGTTTTATTTCAGGGTTAAGTGTGAGCATGAACAGGTAGACACATTCAAGGGTAGAGCCTTACTCATAAACCAGCAAATCAAGCAGAAAACACAATACACTTAGAACCAGGAAGCAGAGGAACAACTATGGAAGAAGAAAAAATTATCTGAAAACTATAGCGTAGAACTGATGTATGCACACAGGTCATTCCAAAGACTGACAGATAAAGAAGGAGCTTAATTAAGGTTGTGGGAAATGAGGTAGTATTAAACAGACTGTTAAAACTAGAAAATGGAAAGATAGAAGGAAAATGGGAAGCCAATAGGATCACAAACATGCATGTAGAGCGTCTGGATAGCAAAAGTGGTCATAATCATTGAAAGTTTCACTTTTTTCTTTTAACAACGTTGTTGTTATTATTATGATATTATGTTATTATATATGATATGTTGTTTTTACATTACAACACACAAGAATGAACAATTTTGTAAGTGTTAACTCCTGCTTAAAGTCCCCATGAAATCAAAATAGAAGTTTTGTGACTTATAGTATGAATATGTTCGCCTTAAGGTTATCCATAAACTAGTGTAAAAAAATGACATAAAAAAAATGACATAATTTGCATTTAGAGGATATATGCAGTCAAAATGTACGGTCTTTCTCTACCACCAATATAGATCAACAATTTTGATAATATCGCCCTGCACTCGGCTTCTCATCAGATTTTCTGTCCAATCAAATGCTCTCCAGACTCTGAAGTGTCCCGCCCCCAACAGTTGTAAGTTTTTTGTCTGTGAGGTAAGCTAAACATTATTGGCTATTGAAAAATGGGGAGGAGTCACTCAATATGTTACTAACTTCCTGTTTCAGTGGAAATTACTATGCGTTTCAAGGCACGTCATGGAGACTTTAAATGCAGAATTTCTTTACGCATATGCATTTGCTTTACAGCCTTTTGCCTACTTTGATATGTATTGGTTTAATGCAGTTTTTCCTAAAGGATAATACATTTTATCACAAAAAACTTCAAAAGTCATGTGACAAGTCAGGACCATAACAGCAGCTCCAACCACAAAGATTTACTACTAGCATACATACTCAGAACAGAGAAAACAGATCTTTAATCTATCTATGTCGCCCTATTGCCACTCACAGCCAACTATATCACTACCCATGCATCCATCTTCAACTGCTTACTCCTTTTCAGGGTCACGGGGAAACCTGGAGCCTATCTCAGGGAGCATGGAGCACAAGGCGGGGTTACACCCTGGACAGGGTGCCAGTCCATTGCAGGGCACAATCACATACACACTCACCAAACTACATCACATTTGAATTCATTCTCTTGAATAATCATCTTTAACAAAGTGAAAGTGCTAAGATGAAGGGGAAAGGGTATATTCAACTGAGGGCTGATACTTTCATCAAGTTTTTTTTTTTCTTCATTAGGGATTTTGTTATTGTTGTTGTTGAGGAAATGTTCATTAACATTTTAACACTTGATTGACTGTAGGACACTGATTGTATCCAGTAGTGCTTGAAAGTTTGTGAACCCTTTAGAATTCTCAATATTTCTGCATAAATATGACCTTAAACATCATCAGATTTTCACAGAAGTTCTAAAAGTAGATAAAGAGAACCTAATTAAACAAATGAGACAAAAAATATGTATACTTGGTCAAGTATTTATCAAGGAAAATGATCTAATATTACATATCTGTGAGTGGCAAAAGTATGTGAACCTTTGCTTTCAGTATCTGGTGTGACCCCCTTGAGCAGCAATAACTTTTTTAAGCCCTGGTTTGAAGACGGAATTATATGGGAAAGGTATAAGTTATGAGGATAATAAAATACATATAAGCCCTTATGTACCTCTTATATTTATCTTATGATGCTAAGAGGTGTCTTTTAACAATGTTTGAAGCAGGTATATGAGTATTTGGGCATGTACAGTATGAAGAGAAACGTTTTTGGCTCAGATAGATTATTATAAGTTAGCCTCATTGGCCATAAGCAATTAGCTAAATTAGTCACATGCAAAACGAAACAGTCAACAATCATGTTGATTTAGATGGGATTTAAAAAAATACATTTAGGTTTTGCAAACACTTAAATCGAATTTGACCAATAACAAATTGTTGGCCCTATTTCAGTCGCAATTATGACTATCTCTGGTTAGTCAGATTTGACTAGAAAAACTTAATTGTTCAGACCATAAAATTCATTAATAAACCCATTTAGTATTACAAAAACCAACTTCTGTGCAAATGATTAGATGTTGCATGTTAGAAATTTTACACAAGGCTAAATTTCACTCATTGAAAAAGTATTATATTTGTCCTACCTGCTCTGTTCTTATTAAAAGTCCTGTCTGCCCTCCTCTGCGTGGACTACTTTCTGCCTCAGAATGGGAAGGGTTCAGAAAGGGCTTTATCCCTTGAGTTTATCCCTTAAAGCAGGTCCACTATTTGTAATCTCCAAGCAGTGCATAATACTTCTTCTTTGTGTTCATGTGTGTGTGTTTGTGTGTGTGTGTGTCAGTGTGTGTGAGGGGCAGATCAGAATGACATGAAAACACATTCCAGAAACAAAATTCCTTATATAACAGCCTCCATGGTAAAACCTAAGATACCACCGGAATGTCTTGTTATTCAGTCTGTAACGGTATTTCTCATTCATGTTTAATTGGCTTTGTTCGTTGCTTCTTTGCTTTTACAGCCAAATATCCAATTTTTTTTCACTCATTCACAGTTCAGATTTATGTCCCTGGGGATGTCTTGGACTTCTAAGATGCTAATATGATAAAAGTCCACAAAGCTAATCTTCTAGATAAAAAGTTGCAGAAGTTTCAGAATTATGTCATAGCAATAATTATGAGTCATTACATTAAATTAATCGCTAAATACAAAAATGACTCAATGATTCTTTTACCTTGAATATAGTCAGTTAATCAGACATGGCTTTCATTAAGTTTGTATTGGAGCTACGAGACATGGTATCTTCCTTGTTTTTTCAAGTGTTTAAAAATATTGTTTAAAAACTATTTTTCAAGTGTTTAGAAATATTGGAACATCTGGCTGACAGGGGGGCACACAGTGGCTTAGTGGTTAGCATGTTTGCCTCAAACCTGTGGAGTTTCCATGTTCTCCCTGTAATGCAGGAGTTTCCTCTGTGTACTCCGGTTTCCTCCCCCGATCTAAAAAAGACATGCATGGTAGGCTGATTGGCATGTCCAAGGTGTCCGTAGTGTATGAATGGGTGTGCGATTGTGCCTCGCGATGGGTTGGCACCTTGTCCAGGGTGTTATCCACCTTGTGCCCAAACCCCCTGGGATAGGCTACAGGCTCCACACCATCGTGTATAATAAGTGTTACAGAAAATGGATGGATGGATTATATTACCAATCTCTAATAACTAGTTGGACCATATATAGTTTAAATCTTAAGTTTAATTCTAGAAAATAACAAGCTATTTTAAAATAGGGGTCCAGGCCAATTTCTTGTAGTTTTCAAGATGTGTTGAAAACTTTATTTCCCCTAAATCAAGCCAAAACACTGGGGCCATTGTTAAAATATACCTATTTTTAGGCAATGTATGTTGAAATTGTACTTTATTTAAAATGAAAACATACTGAAATACAGTGGATGGATTTCTCTCTTCTCTGCCTGCTCACAATTTTCCTTGTGAATTTATTGCATGCACACAAATAATCGCTTTGAAGCCTTTGAAGCTTGTGACATTTTAAGAGGGTGAAATGCTTCAATTCTCTTCCCTGGTTTCTGACAATTGTATTAGTTAGAATTTTGCATTGCAACTGTAGTAATTCTTTTTCAACAAATTGCTTATAATCCCACACCCTTCACACTCATTTTCCATGATATCACACAGTTTTTCAGACTATAAGTCACAGCACAGTATCATAAACACACCCCTACATGCTAGAAATAGAAATTTAAATTGAGCTACAGTGTAATGATTTCTGATTGCTATGACAAATTCAAAAATTATCATTATTCATTAGTAATCATTATTTAAGAACATAATTTTTCTTTGTGTATTGGTTAGGTTTTAAGGCTTATATTGATGTGTTATAAGAATAGACATACAACATGAGGCTAATACAAAAATGATGACGTTGTGTACAAATAACATCACCTGCTTAAATGTCTTATTGTTTGGAAAATTATGAAAAAAAGTGTGTTATGAAAAAGGAGGTTTAAAGAAAGAAAGAAAGTTAAAAATGGATGGACTGCTGATACCAAACAGAACTAACAGTCGTGTGCTGGGGAATGTTACAGCCAAATCTAATGCTTAGTTCAGCAGAGGGTTACATTGTTTTGGACCCCTGGTCTTAATGAGATAAAGCCTGATCCTTTCATTTGACAGCATAAAAACAGCTTTTAGAGCTCATTTTAGATTCTCAGAGAAGGCAATACTATGATTTTAATTTCAGCAGTAACATGAAACGTGTGAGACAGAATGTCTTCTTTAACCAAGTGATCTTTTTGGTAGTGTAGAATTTATTTAAATTTATTTAAATATTATAAACAATACGCCTATTAAGTTCTATTCAGGCACATGCCTACTATGAATACTTGATAAAAACTCACGTTTGGGTTGAGAATGTAGGCTTTTACACGTCACTAGGCTACAGTAATCATTTGCAAGTAAAGACGCAAATAGTAACTCAGTAAGACTATGATATTTCTAATTTAACAGTGAGTGCAGATACATAAGTGACTCTTGTGGCTTTGAACATTAACCCAGTAAATAACAAGCCGATAAATCCTATTCCCGTGTGTGAGCACTCTTTGTTCTAATTAAGGGAGCTCTGTACAAGGAGCAAAAGCAGATCGAAAGCTAAACTCAGTGTGGTTTCTTTCAAAGGACTTGCATTGTACAACACTAAAAAAATCTGTTGAACATGTGAGAGTTAAAAATAAATGAGTAAAATCATCCTCATGTGATACCACAGAGACTTGTGCAAAGAGTTTAAAAGGCCATGAATGAAAACTTTTTTTCCTTTAAAAGCGATTTTCAAAAACAAAACAAATTAGACTTCTTATTAGGATTTTATCTTTCTTTATATTGAAAATTCAAACAGGGTTTGAACACACACACACACACACACACAAACTGAGTCAATATTAAGCTAAAACAATTAACACTTAACAGTTAATAGTGTGTATTTTTCCATTTGACAAATATATGGTATTTATCTATTGGTGGGAGAAATGGATCAAACAGTATTCTAAAGGGTTCACAAACTTTCAAGCACCACTGGATACATTCATGTGGTTACATGCTTCCTTGAAATTTTACTGCTTGCACACTTTACAACAATAAGTCATTCTGGGTTATTATATTATTCTGTATTATCTATTACAAAAAAAAGCCAAACATACCAACCCATCAGATTTTTTACATTCCATGGTTTTATTAGCATTAGCGTCAATCACTCAGTGGTCACCAATACTGTTCCTGGAGATCTACCTTCCTGAAGACTTTAGCTCCAACCTTAATCATTCCCACCTGACCGGCTATACATTACCTTAAGAAGTAATTAATCGACTATAACAGGTGTGTTATATTTTCGTTGTCGATGAAACATGCAGGAAGGTACAGTAGATATTAAGGAAGAGGATTGGTCACCACTGTCCTAAATAATTATTTAAAAAAAAAAAAAAAAAGGCCCTAAAAAGATGTCTCTCACATATGTACACACACACACATATAGTTACAAAAAATAGCCCAACTAAAATTTTAACCAAGATGTGTGTATTATCAAATAAAATGATATCAAATCTCTAGTCCATCAAAAGTAGTCATGTAAAAATAGACAATAAAGTATTAGAGGGAGACAATATTTTTTATAAACATGTTTGTATGTGTCGTCGTTAAGTTTATACCACAGCACTGTTGAATTCTTGAATCAGATTGGTCAGGTGTTTCCTTCTAAAACATTTTCTAAACCAGTAGCACTGACAGTAATGCCAGCTACTGTCTTACATAATCTAGGCTAATAATAAGCAGATATAAATTGAGTTGCTGTTTAAAAAAGAAAAGTGTGTAATGTTTGATGTGGTGAAGTTTTCTGTAAAGAGCCATTTATTTAACATTTATGGAAGGAGTCTCCAGTGTCAGCATTTTGTAAAAATCGGTAAGCTTCTGCCACAGGAAAGTCTTCAGGACAAAGGGCTTTTGCACTTTCTCACGAACAAGATGAGCAGCGTTTAACTTATTAACTTCTTAACTTCCAGAAAGAGAAAAAAGGTATGCTGCTGAGAAAACAGCTGTTTACAGCGAATATAATTTAACCGATAACTTGATCAATGGACATTCCACATTACATGTAACTATAAACAGTGTCTTTTGTTTTTTTAAACATGAGGTTTCTTTCATTAAAAAAGCAAACTGATGTTGTATAAGAATAAAACACTTTTGGACATGCTGTTATTGGAAAATACTTATCTTAACGTCCAGCCTTGGTTACTTATAAAAACCCAATAATAATGTACTGCAGCTTGCCGGTTTAGTACATTAACATTCCATTTACATTTATTCATTTTTATTCAGTCTTACAAGTGAGGCAATGTCACCATCTTGCTTATCTGTGCTTCATGTTGGATTTGTGTCTAAGCCTTCAGGACTGTTACCCTCCATCCTGACACTAACATACGACAACACAAATGCTGTATCATAAAAAACAGACACAAACAATAAAACAAAGCTATCATTTGCAATGCAAACTTTTTTTCTTTTAACATAGCTCATGGTTTTAAAAACACAGGTGCTCCTGGTATGAGTTGTTTGGGTGAAAAAACATTTCCAGGCAAAATACATCATCATTTAGCAACATCATCTGCAAAACATGTCTAGGTTTAAGCGGAAGCTGAAAGTCTCAGTCAGGAAATTAGCAATTCATCATAACCAAGTCCATTCTTCCATCGCTGTAGCAGTAGTACAAGGTCTACACGACTACAGAATCCTAAAGTGAAATTTGTCGTCCCTGTTCTGCTGTGCCTCTGCAAGGGCATTCTAGGACGACGCTGCCTGAATCTGGCCTTTGTGAACATACTCCAGAGCTGTGGCGATAGTCCTCATGTCCATCTCAATGCTGCGTGCCCAGTTCTCCACATCACCAATTTCCTGATTTCAAAATGAAAATACAGTAATGGGTAAATAGGTAAGGCTGATGAGTTTAAAATAAATACATTAATAAATAAATAAATAAATAAATATTATGTACCATATTTTCCAAACAGTAGGACACAATTTTCTCTAAAGCAGATGCTTGGCTGTTTAGGAAAACCCATCAGATGTTTTTTGTGGCTGAATTCTAGCAAACAATCAACACTGACAAAAAACTCTATCTTGACCAAAATTGTGTTTTTCTGCCAGTAATAATATAAGTTGACACCTCTACTTTGAGAAAACAAATATATTAGGCTACTTCTAACCTTGCCTTGGCTTTCTGCCTACAAAGATCATGTTGAGTAAGGAGCAACATGCGCAACAATAAAATGTCTTAAAGACGTCTAAATAAGATGTCTTCAAGCTTGCTAGCTAAGTGTGATGTTTCTCAAGATAGTTTTTGGATAGTTACATGTACATGCAATAGTGAAACAGACTTGGCACTATACAGCCAAATGTTCGTGGACACTTTACCATCACAGCCATATGCGGTTCTTCCCCAAAACGTTGCCACAAAGTTGTAAGCAAACAATTGTATAGAATGTCTTTATATGCTGTAAATTAAGATTTCCTTTCAGCGGAACCAAGAGACCCAAATATGTTCTAGCATGACCATACCCCTGCGCACAAAGCATGGTCCATAAAGACATGGTTCACCAAAGTTGCTGTGGAGAATCTTGAGTGACCCAATCCCTGATCTCAACCCTACTGAACCCCTTTGGGATGAACTTTGAACGCGGACTATGGACAAGGACTTCTCACATAACGTCAGTGACATCACTAATGCTCTTGTGGCTGAATGAGTACAAATCCCCACAACCTCGCCCCAAAATCTAGCGGAAAGCCTTCCCAGCAAAGGGGGACAAACTCTGTTAGTGCCCATGGTGTTGGAATGGGCACATATGGTGGTGATTGTCAGGTGCCCGAATACCTTTGGTCATATCGTGTAAGTGAATTCAGTTGTTGAAATGTCTACAATGTTCGTGCACTTATACACTCTCCAGACAACACACAATGTTTAAATGACATACATCATGATGAGCCAAAAGAAGATAATGCTTGTGTTTAAATTGAGTGAGTGACTTTTAGATGGTGAGAACTCATTTCCTATTGTGAATTCATAATTCTGTGACGTTTGGCAGTAATGTTGATTTTCTACAAATGGAGGATATAATTAGATGTAGAGGATTTTCTTTTCCTGTTCCTTTGCATGTTTGTCACACTTAAGTGTTTCGGAACATCAAACCAATTTAAACAATAGTCAAGGACAACACAAGTAAACACAAAATGCAATTTGTAAATGAAGGTGTTTATTATTAAAGGTGAAAAAACAAACAATCATCGTGGCCCTGTGTGAAAAAGTGATTGCCCCTTGTTAAAACATACTATAACTGTGGTTGTCCACACCTGAGTTCAATTTCTCTAGCCACACCCAGGCCTGATTATTGCCACACCTGTTCACAATCAAGGCATCACTTAAATAGGAGCTGCTTGACACAGTAAGGTCCACCAGAAGATCCCTAAAAGCTACACATCATGCCGAGACCCAAAGAAATTCAGGAACAATTGAGAAAGAAAGTAATTGAGATCTATCAGTCTGGAAAGGGTTATAAAGCCATTTCCAAAGCTTTGGGAATCCAGCGAACCACAGTGAGAGCCATTATCCACAAATGGCGAAGACATGGAACAGTGGTGAACCTTCCCAGGAGTGGCCCGCGCCCAAAATTACCCCAAGAGCGCGGCAACGACTCATCAAAGAGGTCACAAAAGACCCCACAACAACGTCCAAAGAACTGCAGGCCTCACTTGCCTCAGTTAAGGTCAGCGTTCATGCCTCCACCATCAGGAAAAGACTGGGCAAAAATGGCCTGCATGGCAGAGTTCCAAGGAGAAAACCACTGCTGAGCAAAAAGAACATCAAAGCTCGTCTCAATTTCTCCACAACACATCTTGATGATCCCCAAGGCTTTTGGGACAACATTCTGTGGACCCATGAGACAAAAGTGGAACTCTTTGGAAGGTGTGTGTCCAAGTATATCTGGCGTGAAGGAACACTGCATTTCATAAAAGAACATTATACCAACAGTAAAATATGGTGTTGGTAGTGTGATGGTCTGGGGCTGTTTTGCTGCTTCAGGACCTGGAAGACTTGCAGTGATAAAAGGAACTATGAATTCTGCTGTCTACCAAGAGATCCTGAAGGAGAATGTCCGACCATCTGTTCGTGTACTCAAGCTGAAACGAACTTGGGTTCTGCAGCAGGACAATGATCCTAAACACACCAGCAAGTCACCACCCCGAATGGCTGAAGAAAAAACAAAATGAAGACTTTGGAGTGGCCTAGCCAAAGTCCTGACCTGAATCCTATTGAGATGTTGTGGTATGACCTTAAAAAGGCCGTTCATGCTCGAAAACCCTCTAATGTAACTGAATTAGGACAATTCTGCAAAGATGAGTGGGCCAAAAATCCCTCCAGGACGCTGTAAAAGCCTCATTGCACGTTATCGCAACGGCTGGTTGCAGTTGTTGCTGCAAGGGTGGCCCAACCAGTTATTAGGTTTAGGGGCAATCACTTTTTCACACAGGGCCATGATGGTTTGGATTTTTTTTCACCTTTAATAATAAACACCTTCATTTACAAATTGCATTTTGTGTTTACTTGTGTTGTCCTTGACTATTGTTTAAATTGGTTTGATGTTCCGAAACACTTAAGTGTGACAAACATGCAAAGGAACAGGAAATGAGGAAGGGGGCAAACACTTTTTCACACCACTGTACATTTAGCTGTAGGTGTGTGTGGGTGTGTGTATTTCAGTGAAATTGGAACGAAATCTCTAAATATGATTATGTCCTTTTTCACTTTTGGGTGTAAACAGACTTTAAAATGCAAAAAGAGTAACATATTACTACTCCCAACTAACTAACTAACTAACTAACTATCTCTCTCTATATATATCTCTCTCATATATATATATATATATATATTAGAAAATGTTCACATTTGACCAGGTGAAGTGTTTTCTCAGGCCTCCCCACATGTATGTTTTGCATTAACCTAAATGCATCATGTCAGTTACAAGGCTTCAACATAAAAAAAACAGCTTGGGATGGATTTACTAGTAGATGTTTGTAAGGAGAGACAAAAGATCCTTGCAGTTATGAGATAACTAGTCCAATAAACCTAGAGGCATGAACCAAAAATTAGCAGATGCAGCAAAGGCGTAATTTAAGCTTTTACATGCAAGTGACAATACTGGGAATACAGTGGCACTTGAAAGTTTGTGAACCCTTAAGGATTTTCTAGATTTCTGTATAAATACGACCTTTATTTATGCAGAATAATTTAGATCAGATATTCACACTCCTCAAAATAGATCAAGAGAACCCAATTATTAAATGAGACAAAAATATTTTACTTGGTCATTTATTTATTGTGGAAAATTATCCAATATTACATATCTGTGAGTGGACTCATGAACAATAATATTAGCCAATGCAAGAAAAGGGTTTAGTTGCTTATAAGTTACAATAGGTTCCTTTGTGACCTTGCAGAATATTACACGGCTTACTCTTTAGGTTGACCACTCCTGGGGCTGATAACGATGGTCTTGAATTTCTACCATTTGTACACAATCTGCCTGATGGAGTTCAAATTCTTTCTGAGGTCCTCAGAAATTTGTTCATGCCATGATACACTTCCACAAACATGTGTTGTGAAGACGAGACTCTGATAGAGCCCTGTTCTTTAAATAAAACAGGGCGCTCACTCACACCCAAGTGTCACCCCATTGAATGAGAACACCTGACTCTAATTTCACCTTCAAATTAACTGCTAATCCTAGAGGTTCACATACATTTGCCTCTCATAAATATATAATATTCATAATAATATATCATTTTCCTCAATAAATAAATTACCAAGTATAATATTTTTGTCTCATTTGTTTAATTTGGTTCTCCTTGACTACTTTTAGGACTGATAATGTTTTAGGTCTTATTCATGCAGAATAATAGAAAATTCTAAAGGGTTCACAAACTTTCAAGCACCACTGTAAGTGCTTAGAAATAGTTATGTTGTTGTGATGCAAGTATTTTTTAATCGGTAGCTTGAAATATGCTATAATTATTCGAGCTTTCAGCTATAAGATTTTTTTTAATAGTTGCATACCTTTTAAAATACATTCCGTCCCAAAAATCTGAGAAATTGATCTTCAGCTATACTACTGAAGATCAAGGCTCAAACTTTTTCTCAAACGGCTAAATCTCAAATGGCTAATTTAAGTGTGCAATCAGATTGTGGGTGATTTACAAACAAATAATTGCGTAAATGAATCTGTGTGTCCAACATGAGAACGAATCAATATTTATATATTAGGCATTTGCTAATTATTTAATTGCCATGACTCGCTAGGATCTCTGCTTCTGCTAATGTTATCAGCTTGCACATTTTATGCTAGTGTTATCAAGTTTACATGTTTTTACAGACACAAGCCTTTACTGATCCCCTTAACAAGTCATTTTAAACAATACTCTAGTATAAAAGAAGTGAACCTTTTTAATTGTGTTACAATGTTATATTGCATTTTATATCATTCTATTTAAAAACAAGTTGCACATAGATGCCATTATATACTGAAAGCTGTGATATTTGGGTGGGGTTTTTAAGGCTATAGCCTGTATATAAACTAAACTGGATCCAGAAAACAAACAGTCAGTATTGATATCAAATCAAGACTAATCAAGTTATAATACATTTTTTTGTTTTTTGTTTTTAGGAACGTGAACGATCCTCAGAACTGACACAGGACAGTATAAAAGCTAGGTTTTTGCATGCTGTGCATAGACTTTGTTTGTTGGGAATAAAGTTCATGATGGATCTTGGCTGGAGCCAACTTTCTTACAAACTCCTTCCAGATTATTTAAAATATTTAGAATATGACACAATATTTCGAATATTACACAAAGCATTACTGGGGGAGCGCTTACTTTCATTTTAGTATGCATGACTGAAGAGATGGCTCTGTCGGCTAGTAAGGGATCTAAAATGGACATCTATAATTTCATATCAAAATGTAAAACTGTACACCTGAACTCATGAGAACAACAACAATGTGATTGCACCTTTAATGCCTGGTTGAAGTTCTCCACCATGCTGATCCACTGCGATGTCTGTTTAGCAAACTGAGCTGCCTGCACTTGCAGTGTCTTCACCTCATGGTCCAGTTTGCGCTGATTAACGTACGCCTGAGCCACTCTGGTAGTATAGAAAATATACAGAAAATATCTATGAGATATAATCAATATGTCTAACTAACCTTTGGATATGTTAATGAAGTGTACTCAATATGTAACCAACATTTAGAATTATTACTTAAGCATAATTGAATGATCAATATTGGTATAAAGGCATAATCTATATGTATAAACAATAGTTAAAAGCATAATCTAAATCCATAGAACAAGGGTTGATCAAGTTATATTCTGAGTGGATTTGAGTTCGATGAACACCATGTGTTACTGTACAACAAAAGTTCTTCTGTAAAAGCTGGCACTTTTCTACACAGCAATAAATTGGCATTAGACATTCACTTTTGTGGGAGAAACCTTTGAAGCCAGGTGCCTATAGAGCAGGAAGAGGGCCTCAGGAAGGGAGTGTGGTTCAAGGACAGAACAGACAAGCCTGAGTAAAACCTTCTTCTTGTAAAAAGGAAGAAACCTTGCCCTCATAAAACCTTTTCAAGAAAAACAACTAACTACGCATGCTCCACAAATTTAAGATAACATATAGACAGGAATAATTAATTAAGCCAATAGAGATTTTTTCCCATGAACAAAAGGGGAATGCCCAACCAAGGGATAATTTTACTGTTTTTAATGTTTGTGTATGTATAAATTCCACAACAGTAGGAGAGACAGATTGATGGACAGGTTAACGGGAAGAAACCTGATTGAAGAGACGAAACTGGCAGATGCAGTAAGTTCGCAGAATTCAAGGAATCGTACGATTAAGAGAACCAAAATAATATCGTCAAGACAATCTGACTTATTTTATTTCCCAAAGTGCGTTTAGAAATGGAGAAAAGCTGATAAAAGTGCTGTGCAGAGCAGATAGATTAATTAACAAAAAACATTTACAAAGAGATTCATTTAGTTTATTAATAGTAACAAGAAAATAAGCATAATAAATAAATATTACACATAAAACAAAAGAGAGGATGATATAAAAAGGTACATAAAAAAAACAGGATAAGGAAAATTTGTATCATTTATTAGAATTTTTTTTTAAAACCTTCATTCATAAATATTCAGTCTCGTAGTCTTAATAGTGCTTTTGTGTTATTTTTGGTGCTTTTCATTATAATCTTTATTACCCCACACAGTTTCTTCACTCCAATCCCGGATTACGATTATGACCATGGAGCCTCATGTCACATGCGCAGACTCATTCTTTAGGCTTTGTGCTTCTATTTATGTGCACTGGTTATACATAAATAAACTATTTGTTACTCAAACTAACTTCAAACTGTCACACTGACATCACAGGGAACAGCTCTATCGGACTCTTACCCCACATTCAGGTGGTCCACTAAGGCCTCCGTTAAACAGGTGGCGGCTGTGATGGCTTCACGTCGTCGTCGCTCTGTGTTAAAGGGAAACATGGAGAAAAAGCATGCAAAAGCAAAAGTTATTGAAAATACTACAACCCCAGCTCTGAAAAAGTTGGGACAGTATGGAAACTGCAAAAAAAAAAGTCATTTGAATATTCAGTTCACCCTGTACTACACTGAAAACACATTATTAACACATTATTTTATGTTATACTTTGTGAATGTCATTTTTTTTTTTTTAATATACAGTAATTTCAAATCTGAGTGAAGACACCAGTTTGTTAACTTTAGTAAGCGGAATTTTCCCCCATTCATCCATTATGCATTTCTTCAGCTGTGCAACTGTACTGGGTCTTCGTTGCCTTATTTTCATAATTCATAAAGCACCACACGTTCTTAATCAGAGACAGGTCAGGACTGCAGGCAGGCCATGCTCGCACCCGCACTCTCTGCTTACGCAACCATGCGCTTGTAATCCAGGCAGAGTGTGGGTTTGGCGTTGTCCTGCTCTGGAAGGCAGCATATGTTGCTCCAAAATGTGTACATATCTTTCTGCATTAATGATGCCCTCACAGATGTGCACGTTACCCATGCCATGGGCACCGACACATGCCCATACCATGACAGACGCTGGCTTCTGGACCTGACGCTGATAATAGCTTGGAGAACACGATGGCTGTTTTCTCCAAAAACACGATTCCACTGTGCTACTGTCCATCTCAGATGAGCCCAAGCTCAGAGAAGTGGGGGGTTTCTGGACAGTGTTGATGTACGGCTTCTGCTTTGCATAGTAAAGCCTTAACTTCCATCTGTGGATGCAGCGGCGAATGGTGTTGGTACAAGTCAAAGTACATTTACAAATCACTCCTCTTTGTTTATATTAGCATTTTACATACTGTCCCAACTTTTTCAGAATTGTGGTTGTAGTTAATGGCAATCATACAAATGCTACTGTTTTACGGGATGAAGATATGGTTGTAAAAACACTGGAATATTTCTTCAATAAACCAGCAGACAGAAAAGTGCAAGAGCCAACTACAAACAATCAAACTGTGACAATTATTACTATACCACAGCACTGTTGAATTAGCAATGGAAAAAAAAGACCAATCACTGATTACCATTGTTCCCAATAACCAATCACTAATCACTATTCATTTTTAAAGACCAATCACTCAACACTGCTATTCCCAATGACCAATCACTGATCACCATTTTTCCTAGTGGCCAATCACAGATCACTATCGTTCCCAATGACCAACGTTACTGTTCCCAGTGACCAATCCCTGATCACCATTGTTCCCAGTGGCCAATCACAGATCACCATCATTCCCAATGACCAATCACTGATCACCATTGCTCCCAACACAGATCACTATTATTCCCAATGACCAATCACAGACCACTGTTGTTCCCATTAACCAATCGCTGATCGTTATTTTTTCCAACGACCACTCGCTGATCACTATTGTTCCCAACGATAAGTCACTGACCACCACTGTTCCCACCTATGAACTTTGTCCGTTCTTTTAAACTCTCTTCTTGGCTAAATTTTTTTTGTTAAATTAAAAGTAATAAAAGCAAGTCATTCCATCCCTGACCATTTTCTCCTGTCTGGTTCCTGTCTACTCACTACCACTGCTAGTTCTAGTTATTATGCAAAGAAGTATGGGGCGCCATCTGGCGGCTCTTTTTTGAACACACATTAGCGACTTTCCCCTGCATGAGTCTGTGTTCGTGCTGTTTGAGTTACTAATAAAAGAGCAGCGTTAGGTTGGAAACATACCGGCTCTAACAAATCAGAGAACTCCGAGACGACTCAATATCTCATCACAGAGAAATGTAAACATCAGGCTTTATTCGCATTCTGCATACTGCAGGGAATACTGCAGCTCAACGCGTCTCTAAAATAAAAAATAAAAATACAATCATACCTTGAAGCTCTTTCCTTTCATTTTGTTTTGCTTGATGTTCCTTTAACAACCTCGATAACATGACTGGAACGATTACTGCATTAACGCTCTATTTAAAAAGGCACAATATTCTCGAGGAGGTAAAAAACACTGATAATTTGTTGACAGCGTTTGGGCCAAAGTCATGTGACAGATCAGTTGGAACACTTATGTGTCGAGCGACTTGTCAAATTAAAAGTCCCCAAACGTGTAGGTCGTGGATATGATACAACAATTGATAAGAACAAATATAGGGAATAAAAAAATGCAAACAGGAAACATTTTACTACCTCGTGTTATATTTCTTTGCTGATATATGGGGGCAGTTGTGGCTTAGGGATTAAGGCTCTGGGTTACTGATCGGAAGGCCCTGCACTGCCAAGCTGCCACTGTTGGGCCCTTGAGCAAGGCCCTTAACCCTCTCTGCTCCAGAGGTGCTGCATCATGGCTGACCCTGCACCCTGACCCCAACCTCTTAACATGCTGGGGTATGCGAAGAAAAGAATTTCACTGTGCTCTACTGTATATGTGACCAATAAAGATGTGCACACACACACACACACACACACACACACACACATTTGTGATGTAATTTGCAGAAATGTTGTGCTTTTTTGTGGAAAACTACTTGTGTTTGTGCAGTTTTTCAGAAGTGAAGATGGGCTTCAACGTAAAATGTTCATCAACGTAAATATGTGAAGACTATGAATATCTCATCATCTACAGTACATAATATCATCAAAAGATTCTGAGAATCTGGAGAAATCTCTGTGTGCAAGGGACAAGGGTGAAAATCAATACCGCATGTCTGTGATCTTCGGGCCCTCAGGTGGCACTGCATTAAAAACAGGCTTGATTCTGTAATGGAAATCACTGCATGGGCTCAGAAACACCTCCAGAACTCATCGTCAGTGAACACAGTTTGCCATTCACAAACGCTGGTTAAAGCTCGATCATGCAAAGAAGAAGCCATATGTGAACATGATCTAGAAACACTGCTGTCTTCTCTGCGCCAAAGCTCGTGGACTGAGGCAAAGTGAAAAACTGTTCTGTGGTCAGACGAATCCATTTTTGAAATCCAGAATTTGAAATTCTTTTTGGAAACCATGGACACAGTGTCTTCTAAACTAAAGACAAAATCAAGAAAATCCGACCATACCTCACCAAACAGGCTACACAGATACTAGTCCAGGCTCTTGTCATCTCTAAACTGGACTACTGCAACTCACTGCTTTCAGGCCTCCCAGCCAGCTCAATCAAACCCCTTCAGATGATTCAGAATGCTGCAGCGCGCCTTGTCTTCAACCAGCCCAAGACAACCCATGTCACACCCCTCTTCATCTCCCTCTACTGGCTTCCTGTAGCTGCCCGCATCAAGTTCAAGGCCTTGATGCTCACCTACAAGACCTTGTCAGGAACAGCACCCTCCTACCTCAACTCTCTCCTGAAGGCATACATTCCCTCTCGCAATCTGCGATCGACTAGAGACCGATGTTTAGTAGTTCCCACTCAGCGAGGCGTAAGGTCCCTTTCCAGAACCTTCACACATACCGTTCCCCAGTGGTGGAATGCTCTTCCGATCTCAATCTGGACTGCAGAATCTCTCACTATCTTCAAAAAACAGCTAAAGACCCACCTTTTCCGTGAACACCTAACCAACTCCTAGAGAAAAAAAAACACACACACAATGCACTTACACCTCTACTCTGTGCACTTTGCTTCCTCTGGTATTCAATTAATGGATCTTGTATAGTAGCACTACTTGTATTGTTCCCTGCTTGATATATCGCTTTGCTAATTTGTAAGTCGCTTTGGATAAAAGCGTCTGCCAAGTGAATAAATGTAAGTGTAATGAGGACTAAAGACGAAAGGGGACATCCAGCAAAATGTTCCTCCAGCTGCTTCTTTTTTAGTAACACTTACTTTTCCAGACTTTTGTTGCCCCTGTCCCAACTTTTCTGAGACGTGTTGTGGCCATGAAATTCAAAATCTTGAATTAGACATGTTTTTTCCTTAAAATGGAACATTTCCTCAGTTTAAATGTTTGATATGTTTTCTGTGTTCTATTGTGAATGACATACGGGTTTATGAGATTTGCAAATCATTGCATTCTGTTTTTATTTACATTTGACACAACGTCCCAACTTTTTTGGAATTGGGGTTGCACTATCTATCGTCCCAAGTGTGGAGTGTGTAAGATCCAATCTTTCAAACTCAGCATTCTGTAACGAGAGGGATGCAAACTGTTGTGTGAAAACGTAATTTAGACGTAAAGGAATAACCGGAGACAGTTAAGCTGAACAGAAGTCATTAAGTTCTAAACACTAAAACAATGAGTACTCCGGGTCCAAGGTGGGGATGACGTCATTTCGTGGCGCCAAAACCCGGAAACGAGTTAGCATTTGAGCCCTTCCGGTTCCGTTGTCAATGGGTATTTTGGTTAAAAGCCTGAAATAAGGTCTGACATTAAATACACAAGAATACATACAAGACATAAAATCCAGTAATACCCTACTCAGGATTTTTAAAGCTTCTAAGTGTATTGAAAAAGGCGTTTGCTATCAGGTTGCTAAATGGGACTACAGACGAAGTCGCGGACATTATACGTCATCAAGCCGAACAGGACGAAACTTTGCAGATAAACTGGTTCAGCTATGCTGTGCACAATCCCTCCAAAACCGTGGATGAATATTCACCCCCAGAGTAAATCCGTATTATGGACAATGTTTTTAAATCAAGTTTGGAAAAGTTGTCGGAAGCTTGGTGGTTGTGACGTCGAAGTCGAGCGACCGTGGTGTAATTCGTTTTATAGCCTACAGTTAGCTGTTTATTTCTGGAGATTGTATTTAAGCTTCAAACTTCATACAGGTTGTGTTCATTTCTGAAAATGTTCTCGATGAACAAAGCGTGTTAGTATTGCAAACGTTTGCCCATCACAGAGCTTGTGTTTTTGCGGAAATCCTATTGGGTTTTTGTCGAGGGAGTTTCCGGGTTCCGGTGCGAAATGACATCATCACTGTGCGCTCCATGAATAACAGGAACGATAGTCAGCTGTTAAGAGTTGGTCTTTAAGAGGACTTTAATTTTGCTAAATTCTGGTCATAGCGATGTTATTGTGGCTCACTTCCGCAAAGAGAATGCCAGCTCAGGGAGGATGCTGTATATCGTTAACTGTATTTGTAGTTGGTGCACATAAAGTGATGTCCACCGAGGTTACATTTGATGTATGAGTCTACGTGAGATGTTTGCGTCTGATCGGAGATCAGTGTTAAGTTTGGTGAAAGAGTGCTCTGTTATCTGAGTGGTCGTGGCCTTTCTCGGCGCCGTTCTGCTAGCAGACTGTGGAGCAGAACACCGGTGATGTGGAGGAACTCGGATGGAGCTTGTGTGTTCAGCGCTGTTCCTGCGAGCTGAAGCGGAAACGAAGCCGTGTTGGTGTAATATGTCAACAACATCATGAACCTGAAGAAGTCCAGAAATATCGCAGCTTCCTCCGTCTCTCTGGATGGGATTGGAAGACGAGGTAAATATGTGTCGCTGAGTGTCACAGAAGACATTCATAACGGTTCAGTATTTACAAAAATACAAAAGGGAAGTTCACCCTGGTTTCCCATAGGGGGCGCTCTGAAATATATATAATCTCCATATCCATCCATCCATCTTCTACCGCTTACTCTTTGTTCAGGGTCATGGGGAACCTGGAGCCTATCCCAGGGAGCATTGGGCACACGTCTGGGTACGCCCTGGACAGGGTGCCCATCCATCGCAGGGCACAATCACATACACACTCACACACCCATTCATACACTACGGACACTTTAGACACGCCAATCAGCCTACCATGCATGTCTTTGGATTGGGGGAGGAAACCGGAGTACCCGGAGGAAACCCCCGCAGCACGGGGAGAACATGCAAACTCCACACACACATGGCCCCGGTGGGAATCGAACCCCCGACCCTGGAGGTGTGAGGCGAACGTGCTAACCACTAAGCCTGTATACATACACGCGCGTATATATATATATATATATATATATATATAAATATATAAATATGTGTGTATTTATTTCCCCCGTATATAATTCCATATTGATAATCCTGACACTTGAGGTAAAGCTTCATTTACCCTTTGATGCTACCAAATGTTTATAAACCTTTTAACGTGATTTTGGAGTGATGTTAACGGTTACCTTTGTTTTGTTTTCGAGTTTGTAGACTCCTATAAGTTTGCGCCCGTGTGAAAATGACTCCATGTCAATATTAATAGCTTTTTTTTTTAAAGTCTACTCAAAAGAAAACCTCAGAAGAAAAACGACATCTTGGATAATCTCAAATGACGTCCTGTCGTGTATGTAAGTGCCCTATATAGGGTGTGAGTTAATAGCTCTTCCACCTGAAGACGTGGTGCATTATGTATTAAACAGGGAGGCATTTGGGATTCAGGCTCTGTGTGTGCCTAGGGTCAGTGTTTCGAGGAGAATAACAAGATTGAGGGAAGAGGTTAAGAATAACATTTCGTTTCATTTCACAATGTCTGTCATTGGCTTTCTGTAGCAGGGGAAACTTTTTTTTTTCTTTTTTCTCTCGATAATGTTGTGATAATATCCCTTGCACTTTTGACTGGCCGTAACCGTGTGGGCAGATGCTGACCCGAAGAGGAAGCGGAAGATGGCCGACATCACACAGGCTCTGAACGCAACGCCTGTCGACGTAGGCATGCTGAGGAGAATGGCCATCAGTGAAGGAGGGCTCATGACCGACGAGATCCGCTGTAAAGTCTGGCCTCGGCTACTGAATGTCCCTGTAGAGAACATCCCTGAAAAACTTGGTCAGTTCTGAGTGAGCTGAAGTTATTCGATATCGATACTTGGTGTTGGTAGTGTCACAAAAATCTTTCTCTGGTTTCTCTCCAGATGAAGTGAATAGAGAAAATAATAAGGACTACAACCAGGTGCTCTTAGATGTGCAGAGATCCCTGAGACGCTTTCCTCCAGGTCTGTAACACAAACATGCTGTAATATATATTTTTGTCTATTATTATTATTATTGTTATACATAACAGTGAGTTATACAGTGTCAGAAACCACATGTTGAAGAGCTTGACACAGATTGAGGCGAGTGTGTAATGATGGCATGCCTGCAGCTGTGCGGATCGGTAACTAGAATCTTATCTTGTTAGCCTTGTAGCTCCATTAAGAAAAAGAAAAAAAAACAAGCAAAAAAACTAAGAATGGAAACTTCAGACGTCAAACTTGACTTGATTGAATTTGGGGTAAGGGAGAAAAAAAATTGCGCGTGTTTCACTTTTGACCAAAATGTTGTTGTTTTTTTAAAAACTGTGGTGGTCATAAAACGGTCAGCTCTTCTCTACGTATCTTCATTGCCATATATTGCAGTGAAGGTTTCCTTTTTGCAGGTATGCCTGACGAGCAGAGGATGGGACTGCAGGAGGAGCTGATCGACATCATCCTGCGCGTGCTGCAGAAAAACCCCCAGCTGCACTATTATCAGGGCTATCACGACATCGTGGTCACCTTCCTGCTCGTGCTGGGAGAACGTCTCGCCACTGCACTGGTCGAGAAACTCTCCACACACCATCTCAGGTGGAACAGCAATGTCCTACAAATACATTTCACAAGTCCTACTTAATCAGGTTTAGTAGTAAAAAAAAATCTCTGTACTTGTGGAGTTGTCTGAGACAGTTTCCAAACTTTTCCAGGGCAAGGCCCCCCAAATTGCATTAACATTTGACCGAGGCCCCCCTTTTGCAAGATGTCTTTAAAACACATTAAAAATACAGACTTCTGAATATATCCCCCTTTTTTTATTAATAATTACATCTTACATCTTTATATTACATTATATCAAGAATTGATTGTGTGTTTGTAGTTGTCTGAGAGTAAGAGAGAAAATCATGTATTTATTTTTCGTACCAAATTGTTGAGGCGCCCCCTGGTGGCCCCCACTTTGAAAACCACTGGTCTGAGACATTTCATTTACTTGTACCACAGACCTCGTTTACAGCCGAAGCATTCATCCGTACATGTACACACACTCACTGCTCGCAGTTCTGTGTCGATGAGAGGGGTAGAAGAAGAATAGCCAGACTCTTTGGAGCTCACAGGAAGGCTGCAGTTACTCTTTACATCTGTGGTGAGTAGAAAAGCATCTCAGAAAGCAGAACATGAGAGATCCTGAAGTGGACGGGTTACAACAGCAGAAGACGACAACTGGTTACACTCCTGTCAGTCAAAGAGCAGAAGTTTGAGGCTACTGTGGACACAGGCTCATTCTAACTGGACAACTGAAGTTTAGAAAAAATGTCACCTGAATGAATTTCTGCTGCAAAATTTGGAAGAGGATTTTGGCATCAACAGCATGAATCCATGAACCCAACCTGCCTTGTGTCAACAGTTCAGGGTGCTGGTGGTTGTGTAATGGTGTGAGGAAACAAGTTTTCACAGCCTTCTTTGCACATATTTACCAAGGGTGCCAATTCTAAATACACTCAGCAAAAAAAAAAAAAAAAACGTTCTCTCGCATTCAACTGCTTTTATTTCCAGCAAAAAAAGATTCAACAACTGAGACATAACCTGAAGAAGTTTCACAGACATTTGACGAACAGAAATGGACTAACGAGTCCCTGAACGAAGGGGAAGGGGGTCAATATTAAAAGTAACAGTCAGTATCTGGTGTCCTCCAGCTGATTTAAGTACTACAGAGCATCTCGTCCTCATGGACTGCACCAGATTGGTCCGTTCTTGCTTTGAGATGTTCCTCCAGTCTTCCACCAAGGTCTCCATCACATCTGTAGGACACACGGTTACATGTAATTTTCCACTACAAGGACAATCGGCTGTCCTTCCTGTCTCCCTGTAGCACTGTCTTAGGCGTCTTACATTACAGACATTGCAGTTCATTGCTCTGGACACATCTGCAGTCCTCATGCTTCCATGCAGCAGGTCTATGGCATGTTCACGCAGGTGAGCAGGAACCCTAGACATCTTTCCTCTGGTGTTTTTCAGAGTCAGTAGAAAGGTCTCTTTAGTGTCCTAACTCATTGTAACGGTGACCTTAATCACTTAGCAACTGTAAACTGTTTGTGTCTGAAGGACTGTCCCACAGGTGCATGTGCAATTATTGTTTATGGTTCACTGAACAAGCATGAAAAACATAGTTTAAACCCTTTCCAGTAAAGATCTGTAAAGCTTATCTGGATTTTACAGGATGATATTTAAAATCTCCTGAAAAGGGGACATTTCTTTTTTTGCTGAATTTATGTTTTAACTGTTCCGAATAAAACACGTCTAGAGACTGACAGGGTCATGACTTGTTGCCAGATGTCTACACGTTTAATATCTTAATTCTTAGATCGATTGGTTGATTTTTCACGCATTTATGTATGTATGTATGTATGTGTTTGTTTGTTTGTTTGGTAGATAAATCGGTGATAAACCACATGCTTTTCTTTTAAGTAAGATTTCATCATTTGTCTTTGAGAACCGAGCCTATTTTCCCATTACAGGGACTTTATGGACCCCACCATGGACAACACCAAACACATCCTCAACTACCTTATGCCGATTATAGAGCGGGTCAACCCGGAGGTGTACGACTTCATGCAACAGTGAGTAAATCTATTGGATAGTTAGACGGTTATAAATAAAGTTTTCTTGTTTGGATATTTCTGAGTTGCCCGGGTCATCCTCATCATGAGTGTTGAATATGTGTTTAGACTGTTAAGGAAGGTTAAAATGATTTTCCAGTTGTGTCCGACTTAATGTGGTGTATGTGGAATTAAGCTTTATCGTAAATTTTAAATTACAATTTTTGTCATTTTGATGTCTGAAGTTATGATTATAATGGTAATCATGTTCTTGCCAAAATCGATGCTTTATTTAATCTTATTTTCCACATTTTATGATTCTTTAAACTGAAACGACGCTCTTTGTATTTTCTCTAGAGCCGAGGTGGGCACCATCTTCGCCCTGAGCTGGCTCATCACCTGGTTCGGCCATGTGTTATCAGATTTCCGCCACGTAGTGCGGTTGTATGATTTCTTCTTGGCTTGCCATCCACTGATGCCAATTTATTTTGCTGCTGTGGTGAGTTTGCTCACTCGGCTTACTGAATGTGTCTATGGTCAGACAGTGCTGTCTGGTTCAGGACAGGTATTCTTAGTCTCTGCTATTTTGGGTAAGCAGTGACAAGTTCAAAACAGGCTTTTATTGCGCTTTTGACAGCCGAGTTTAATAGGGCAAATATTTACAGCCCGCTGTGCTCGCTTTTGCAGCCGTAAGCACTTTGTGTTTGCTTGGGTGTATACAGTTTTATCAGTATTTCAGTAGCCAGTATCGAAGAGTGCTCCTAATAGACATGGCACCTGCGTTTGTTTTGTCTTTTAAATTGTGATCCTATGCAGGTCACTTGAGAAGAACAGAAAAGACTCTCAAACTAGTATTTGTAGTAATATCTATGTAACTTGCATTTCGATTCAAGATAGATAGATAGAGTATTACAGGATAGCAGAGAATGCTATGAGGTGGTTTATAAAACATTCTCAATTTTTATTTTTGAATTTCTGTAAGATACATTGTGAATTATTTTTTTTTCCTTTGGTTTGATTACATATTTTCATCCATCACGGATGGAAAAAATATTAGGCGTATTGTATTTCTATTAAGGTTGTCTGAATTAAATTCACTGTTTGACTGCTACTGAAGCAGTGTTTATAGATATCAATAAAAAAATAAAAATCAACAACAGTTACTATGTGATACATTGATGACTCTCCTGCAGGGGAAAATGTGTTCCCCATTACAAAGCACTGACGCTGTAGACTCCATCCATAAATATTACGTAAACATGTCTTGACCGAGAGTGTCATCATATCAGTGATTGTACATTTTTCTTTGTTAAGTAACCTTTATTTTAATCCGTTTCTTTTTAGCTTTAGATTATGTAGAACGTATACCAAACAAATCCCTGTGAACTGGCTGTTACTATGGAAACAATAACATCCAGCCTTGTCATAATATATTACGTTTTCAACAGGATAATTGCCTAAGCCTTAATTCTGTTTCCCGGTAATATAAAAAATGGTATATACTATATATTACAGATTAGAACCGTATAGTGTCTGTACGTATTGATGTAACCCATGTTCAACCCATTCCTAATTTGTTTATCGTGTGTGTGTATGTTCAGATTGTGCTGTATCGGGAGGAGGAGGTGCTGGACTGTGAGTGTGACATGGCCATGATGCACCACCTGCTCTCTCAGATCCCTCAGGATCTCCCCTACGAGACCCTGATCAGCCGAGCCGGAGACCTTTTCGTACAGTTCCCTCCATCCGAGCTGGCAAAGGGAGCGACTCGGGAGCGCACTCAGCAGTGAGTCACCTTTCCTGCTCCCCATTCACTCTTACTTCCCGCCTTTCTCTCACCAATATAGCACTTATTGCTTCAGAGTGGTTTTTTGTTGATGATGATGATTGTTTTTTAATCGTCTTGTATTTGGTATTTCATGTAAGCCTGATCATAATGCATCATAAGCATGTGCTCCTGGACATTGAAATCGATTAATAGTTATTCAAATGGAAAGGTCATTAGTAAGAGATATAGGGCGATAAGATGGCAAATTGCACTAAGGAGGAAAGTTAGGCCCCAAATGGAAGGTTTTTTTTTAATTAAAAAAAAAAAGTTTATAAAAGACTAAACTACATCTGCAGGTCTGTCTGACGTTACTGAAGGGCCAGGTGCAGTTTCAGGCAGATAAACCCCTATTTTTGTTAGTTAATTGTTAGTCGTGTAGCTCCAGTGCAAAAGTAATGCAAACATAATGCAAATTCTCTAAACGGTTCTTTTAAATAACAGGCAGATATGTTGATTTTGTGATGGTCTATTTGTGGGTCAGTTGCAAAGTGTCATGACGAGGATCTCGGTCTCTCTTCCAGAACGGCCGCATCCACCTTCACAGACTTTGAGCTGGTCTCAGCGCAGCAGCGGCCCGATACAGTGCTTCGCCGCAGGAGGAGAGAGCAGCAGCAGCAGAAGCATGGTGGTACCGACAACCCTCAGCATGGCACCGTGGCTGTGATTCGACCTGCTGCACGCCGACTTGTCAGACTGGCAGTGATGGGCATCACCGTGGCACTGGGGGCTGCTGCATTGGCTGTAGTGAACTCTGCTCTGGAATGGGCACCTAAACTCAACCTCCTGTTCCCTTAACATGAACTGAACAGACCTGTCTCTCTCGAAGCACTTTGAGATGGTCTGCCTTCATTTATTTATATTTATATTTGTGAGGCCTAATTAATGTCATGCTAAGAGAGATTACAGTAAAGTGTTTTTCCCCCATAGGTTTAAGCTGAGGATCTGGAATGTATGATGAGTAACACACTACTGAGCTATTCGAAGTATTTGTGTTGTTCGAGAGAAATGGTGTAAGTTTTTATTTGAACACGTTTGCCTAAATATGGAGTTGAATTGTTGAAAAGTTTGTACGTTTCATTATTCTGTAATTATTCATTTTGTACAGTACAAATTGTACAGTGGGTTTATACTTTACTCTTTTACTAACACTTTCTGGGCCCATCCACTTGCCCCTAGCCCTTTACCTTTCTGGGCCCATCCACTTGCCAACAACCCCATCACGTCTCTTAAGCTGATCACTTGGCCCAACCTCCTTACCTTTCTGCACCCATTCAGTTGGACCCAACCCTCAAAAACCCTGGCAGCATAACCAGGGATTTGGAAATATAGCATTAAGTAAGTAAGATTCGTAATAGTAATAAAATGTTTGTACCTATAAAACTGGTTATCGGGTTATTCACCTAATTGCAGATTCACAAATCTGATTAAGGATTTTCATAAGATTACATTGTTAATTTACGCATGATTATTTTGAAGTCCATCTAAATGTGCAGAGTGCACTGAATGGATATGTCCCTTATGAATAATATTGAGACCAAAAACCTTTATTGTTAGCGCTTTGATTTTTTTTTTTTGCAGTTAGTACACCTCATTAATTTCAATATGTGCTCTTTAACTGCATACAAATAAATTGTTACAGTTTGTATACTCTTTGTTTAGGCAAAAAAATATATTATATTATTATGGTATACCATTTAATAATTTGATACATGATACTGAAAACAGAGCTCCGAGTATAATCCAATGCTCGTTCATTGATCAGATCAGTCTGGATGTCTAATACAAATTCATTATTCTTGAAAGCCCAGTGATCTTTCTTCTAATGTTTTTACTGTACAATTTAATGACACTTAACAGCTACAATATTTTATGCAACAATCTGTTATGCACAATTTGTGTTCCATTACAGTATATCCTGTAAGCGGAGGCCTTATTACGTATGCGTATAATGTGTAAGGAGTAAACAGTGGGATCGCTTTAGTTACTTGATGGCGTGGTTATAGAATCCAATGTAATATAACAAACGGTGCATACAAACATGCAAATATCTGGTTTCACTATTTTAGATATCAGCACAGAATATCGTTATCACTAATCACTAATTTATAACTCGAGTCTGAACTCCACCAACACTCACTGGTCATACGTGTTGACAATCCGTGCTTAATCCTTTTTTTTTCCATACACACTAACCCTAAGTTATTAATAAACCATTTTTGGTCATTTATTTGCACTAAAATATATTCTTCGTGTTTGCTGGTTGCACTTTGCAATTGTGAAAATATGTCTCTGACTTGGTAATTCTTTCAATAATGTTTAATTAATCTGCAAAATATGTTGACCAACAAATAAACTTCTAGGAAACCATGAATATTTCACAAGTGATTTATTATTACAAATGTTAAGAAAGATCCATGTATACACACAATGCACATTTTTTCCATTCATGTCTCATAATTTACACATCATTAATGCACCATTAACATGTTGGATATGTACTGTATGTTTCCTTTAACGGCTAACTGTAGTATTTTGGGGGGTAACTTTATTTGAAGGCTAACTTCATATGCACCTGTATAAGAACTAAATGACATACAGTGAGGGGGGGAAAAGTATTTGATCCCCTGCTGATTTTGTACGTTTGCCCACTGACAAAGAAATGATCAGTCTATAATTTTAATGGTAGGTTTATTTGAACAGTGAGAGACAAAATAACAAAAAAAATCCAGAAAAACGCATGTCAAAAATGTTATAAATTGATTTTCATTTTAATGAGGGAAATATGTATTTGACCCCTCTGCAAAACATGACTTAGTACTTGGTAATGACTTACTAATTACTTTTCATTTTCAATACACTGGCTGAGGGAAGGAGGTTCTCACCCAAGATTTGATGGCCCCGTCCATCGTTCCTTTGATGCGGTGAAGTTGTCCTGTCCCCTTAGCAGAAACACACCCCCAAAGCATAATGTTTCCACCTCCATGTTTGATGGTGGGGATGGTGTTCTTGGGGTCATTCCTTCCCCCTCCTCCAATCACGGTGAGTTAAGTTGATGCTGAAGAGCTCCATTTTGGTTTCATCTGACCACCAGAGTTCAACTGGGTGAAAGTGTTGTGGTCAGTGATGTGGTCAGATGAGACCAAAATGAACCTCCTTCCCTCAGCCAGGGCATTGAAAATTAAAAGTAATTACTAAGTCATGTTTTGCAGAGGGGTCAAATACTTATTTCCCTCATTAAAATGCAAAATCAATTCATAACATTTTTGACATGAGTTTTTCTGGATTTTTTTGTTGTTATTTTGTCTCTCACTGTTCAAATAAACCTACCATTAAAATTATAGACTGATCATTTCTTGGTTAGTGGGCAAACATACAAAATCAGCAGGGGATCAAATACTTTTTTCCCTCACTGTACTTATAGAATAATGCACAAGTTTAATATGTAAAGCTCCCGACTGGCACCAGATTATCAGGAGATAACGAGTTCTAATCCTGATGATGCCATAGCCATCAGTGACCAGGAGTAAAGAAAGCAAAATTGGCCATGCTCTCTGGGTGGGAGGGATGATATACAATTTTTCAACCTGTCAATCACAGTGACACTGGCTAATCATGGACGTCTGTAGTGTGTCCTGTGACACAAAGGTTAGAAAAGAAGCAGGTCTGGCTTCGTGTGTCTCGACGGAAGCATGTTCTATCATGTACGATAGAGGAGAGCTACAATGAGAACTACTTTCTCATTTGCATATTCAACACCGAAATGCTACAATTATTCACTTATCCATCTAATGTTCTTAGTGCTATGATGCTTAATGTGCAAGATCTGCTTTGGTCATTACCCAAGAAAAAAAAATTGATCATCAATATATACAAATAACAAACCCCTATAACAAAAATGATCTTTTTTTTGTAAACAGTTGAAAGTTTGAAAATTGTGATCACATAGCCAACTGATGATTCGTAATTCCACTGATTGTGTTATGGATACGTGCTCACGGAACAATAGCATCAGTCTGCTAGTGACAGAAGAGGTTACTTCCTTACTCCAGAGTGTTAGTGAAAATATGGTGTGTCCTCACAGATTAGGTAGATTAGTGATCAGTGACAGTTTTGACAATTTGGGTGACAAGGGACACCGTTGATGCGACATTTACATCCACCCGAGACGTCTCCACTACCCTGAGGATGAATAAGAAGCCTTCGTTATGAAACAAGACATAAGGACAAAGGTTCAACAACAAAAGAAACATCACCGTCTAAGCAATAAAGACACCAGAAATCAGATTTAAGTATAAAATAAATTGTACAACCGAATGCTCAATTCTGATTGGTCACTAGGTGTTGATTTGTTTTTATTAGTAACAGGAGCTCTGACAGCTGATCCGACTGCAAGGTTTATATTAATGCGCTTGTTATAACATGTTATTGCTACTATAGTAACAATGTATTGCTGTTGTTCACGCTCCACATAAACAGTGCCTAAACAGTTGTTGCAACAGTCGGAGGAAAGGTTTTCCTTTATATTTTCCGTTATTGGAAAGCTTTCAGGGTGTAGGTGTCTCCGATTCCTCTGTAAGATTACAAGCTGGGTTTTTTGCATTTTTTTTATTCAAAAGAGAGATGGGGAAAAAAATATTTTCGATGCTGGTGAGGGTACGACTGGTTATAGCTGTTATAAGTAACTTGTATATAAGTAATTATTAGCAAATCAGTGTGGTATAAGAGGAACTAAACACTTATATAATCTCTACTTAACGTCAAATGGCATCACACATCCCGTCATTGATTATGTTTTCCAGCACGCCCAAGGTGTTGTTTTTTATGTATGTGTGTGTGTGTGTGTGTGTGTGTGTGTGTATATTATATATATATATATATATACCTTACTTATCTTGCTGCATATTTCAAAAGATTTGCTGGAAATGTATAACTTAAACCTGATAACTATACTCAGATTTTCTTATCTCAGTACAGCCATATCTGTGAACCCTCAAACGCCATGACTAAAGAAATGTCTTTGTAAGTCGATTACATGCTGAATTAAGAAACAAAATGCAGTTATACCTGAGGACCCCATCTGGCCTGTTTGGTCACCCAACAGATCTCTGTCTTACACATGAGGCAGCAGATCCAGTCACAGCCATCTTTCTTCTGGATGATCACTTTGCATTTAGGACAGTACATGGCTTCACCATTCTTCAACATCATCTGTAATAAACATTGGGCATGTTAGCAATCTGAGGATGTCTACATGTCTACATGTATACGTTTAAAGGGATGGTTCAGTGAAAAATCTCATTAACACCATATTTATACATATAGTTGATTAGCCAAGACATGTTTGCTATCTTTATTTTTGCACTAATTTACCTGACAAATAATAAATCTGATTCATACTACATCCAGTTCCTCGGTGACTTGATAAACAACAAACTATCACCATGTATTTGGACACTGTAATGATATATTTCCTTATCACCATTTAGTATCAACCTGCAAATGTTTGAAGGTGTACTTGTCCTGGAAGTAGTTCATGTCTTGGCTACATCAGAGGTAAGTAGAACATTAGACATCTACATTAGATTTGTCATTATATATAAAACGATTGTAGTGTGATAATGTCCATGTGTGTTTACATTTATATAGCAACTGTAGTTTACCGTACATGGTGTTTAAATGTGTTTTGGTTGGCTAACCTCGAGTATCTCTGTGGTTCGTTTGGCTGCAGCATCGTTCTCTGCCCTGAGGCGAAGGTCATCTTGGTACTCTTTACAGTTCATGCCTTTGTGAATGGCCTATAGCAGACACACACCTTTACAGTATACACACCTTACGCGTTATGTCTGCAATCACGTTATAATCATGAAAACAAACTAAGGCCCGTTCAGTATAGCTCGGGTTTCTCGCTCACCTTGCAAAGGAGGCAATTGGTCTCGTTGCAGATGTCGCAGGCAAACTCGTTGACATCGTCTTCAAATATGCACCAGCCGGGGCAGTCTGGGGTTTTACAGTGGTAACTGTTCTCACTGCGTGACTCGGCAATATTCAGCCTTAACTCCAAAAACTTCTGGTACTCGTCAGGTGACAGGAGCTGAAAGAGACATTTCAGCCAACAGCTGTGTGATGGAAATGTTAATCTGTGCCGAAAATCCTTCCACCGCATTCACCACTCAGCTATAGACGTGTTAGTTTATAGCAATAAATATGAAAGAAAAGGTCTGTACATTTCTTCGCGATACAGCTGTAAAATACCAGATATGTCCAAAATTTTAAGTGCAATAAACTAATTTTATTAGTATACTATTATATTATTATATTGTATACTATTATTATAGTATAATACTCCATTTATTGCCCACATGCTCTTCCCAGACATAATGCTGGGGTGTATGTGTAAGGAAGTGATGAAAAATATTGAAATGTCCATTAACATCACGTTTTAGTCTCAGACCCCAGGTCTGAAACCTTTCTCACTCTCTTTTTTTGGTGTCTGGGTGATACCTCATCATTGCATCTGATTTGTTATAGTTTACAGAACCATTTGAAGAAGTCATTTGGTTTGTGTACATGTGGCGTCCAATTGGTATTATATCTTTTCCACCAACAAGCTGCCACACCCACCGAGCTGTAAAATATCAGAAACTGTTTTAACAGTGAAAGTGCAAGCCAATCACAACAAAGTGGGGAGCGGCACCTTTTTACACACCGATTATTATCTGAATGTAAAATAGTATTTTTACCATCTTTATTGGAACAAAACATTTACAGTATAACGCAATTCCATAACGCAATTCAGCCACCCAGTAGTTAAGGCAGAGACTCGGCTGAGCTAATCGATGTGATGACGAGTGCGATGGCATTAATGGTGGTATTAGAACGAATGTTGACGCTTTGGAAGCTGATCTATTTATCCAGCGTATGAGGAGGTGAAAGAACTATCTAGACTAAATAGAGTAAACTGCTGCTGCATCACTCTCTTTAGGTGAAAATGAAGCAAGGGTTACTGAGGGTATTGAATGGCAGGGTAGTTGAATGGCATTTTGGGGAATGTAGCTGTTCATGGCAGATTATTCTTTTAAGTGGGGAATCAGTACAGAAACAGAGCTTGAATACAGATATCATTACCTTTTCCCATCAGTATGAAGACATTTTTTTAAATATATTTACTGCACTTTCAGTATCAGCACTTACTGTTTTAATCTCTCTGTCCAGAAGCTTGCAGTCACAGGAGTACTCCCCATCTGCATAAGGACATGCCACTTCTGCATCCAAACAGTTCAGAATGGTCATCTTCACACATTCTCTGTGAAAACAAAAACTCTCACAGTCACTTTGATCATGTTTATGATTTCCGCTGAAATAGTGGTGGTTATTTATTACCTGCAGAAGCTGTGAAGGCACTCTCGAAGAGTGGCGCCCTCTCCGGCAACGACCTCCTCGCAGCAGATGGGACAGCAAATCTCCTCTGTGTTACTAACAAGGTCATGATTGTCTGTCTCCAGCAGACTGAGGAAATTCTTCTCTCGCTCCTCTCTGATGGACTGAGAGATTTTAACAAAATTTAAATAATACAGAGACTCACTGAAAACAGAAACAGTGTATGATTGGTTGAATCCGTCATTTGTAGATGATTTTCCTAATAGTAGAATGATGTGTTTCAAATAATTTGGAGATATTTTTAGATCCCTTGACAGACTCCTTTTTTCTTGAAGGCCTTACAGAACTCTTTAGATCTTGGCATGATGACACCACACACCTCAATAGCAAGGGAACACCAAACACTAGATATGAGAGGGGTATAAATAAGACCGGTTCCACCAACACTCCCCAAGCAGGTTCTAATCACTGGCACCCAATCTTCAACACCTGATTCTAATTTTCTGGATTTGAGAGTGTGATACATGTAGGGGTGTACTTACTTTACTTACATCAGTCATCAGAAGTTATTACAAATTTTTAGCTAATGCTTATTACTAAAACGCATTATATAAACCGGAGATGACACAGTTGTATTATTCAAATCAAACTGATCTATTTTGGAGTGTGATCAATTGAAATACATTGGTGTTAAAAAGTATTTGATTTCTTCTTTTTGTGTATATCTCATACAAAATAGTTTTAGATCTTCAAATGAAATACAACATAAAACAAAGGCAACCTAAACACAAAACACAGTAAAAAAATATTGCCCCTTAAAATCTGGTTGTGGCACCTTTAGCAATAACTGCAATGAAACACTTCTGATAACTGGAGATCAGTTTTTCCACTTACTTCTAGGACTAGGACCTACTCCTATGCTTTGGATCATTGTCTTGCTGCATAATCCAGTTGTGCCTGAGTTTCAATTTACGGACTGAAGATCAAACATTCTCCTTTAGGATTTTTTGGTAGAGAGCAGAATTAATGTTTCCCCTCAATTATTCTAAGTTGTCATGGCCCTGAAGCAGCAAAGCATCCCCACACGATTACACTTCCACCACCATGCTTGACTGTAGCTATGAAGTTCTTTTTGTGGAATTCTGTGTTTGGTTTATGTCAGATGTAACGTGATCCCTGTCTTCCAAACGGTTCCACTTTCGACTCATCAATCCACAGAACATTCTCCCCAAAGGTTTGAGGATCATCAAGGTGTGTTTTGGCAAAATTCAGATGAGGATTAATGTTCTTCTGGGTTATCAGTGGTTTTCACCTCGCCATTCTTCCATGGATGTAATTTTTGCCAGTATCTTTCTGATAGTGGAGACATGAACAGTGACATGTATTGATGCAAGAAAGGCCTGTAGATCCTTTGATGTTGTCTTTGGTACTTTTGTGACTTCCTGGATGAGTAGTTGCTGTGCTCTTGGAGGAATTTTGGAAGGTTGGTCACTTTTGGGAAGGTTCACTACTGTGACGAGTTTTTTTCCATTTGGAGATAACGGTTCTTTGGGAGTCCCAGAGCCTTTGAAATATCTTTTGTAACCATTCCCAGACTGATGTATTTTAATCACCTTCTTCCTCATCATTTCTGGAATTTTTCAATTTTAGCTTAGTGTGTTACTGGGTAAGACCTTTTAACTTCATGCTGTTGAAAAAGTTCTATTTAAGTGTTGATTTGATTGAACAGGGTTTGCAGTAATCAGGTTGTGTCTATTCCAGCTGAACCCCATTATGAGTGCAGTTTCACAGATTTGGGGAATTAGTATCTATGGGGGCGAATACATTTTCACACAGGCCCAGTTGGTATTGGATAACATTTTTACTTCAATATATAACATTATCAATTGAAAGATTTATTATGTTTACTCAGGTTGCCTTTGTTTTATCTTATATTCTGTTTTAATTTCTGAAACAATTTAGTATGAGATATACATAAACAGAAGAAATCAGGATGGGAACAAATACTTTTTCACAGCAATGTATAGTGGAGTTTCCATTCACTTCACGTATTAAAATAATTGACTACATATATTTTAGTATGCCCCTAAGTTAGTTTAGTAATAAGTCAGTTTCCTTCCTTCTCCATGTAACTGCGGATCTTCCAGCAATTTCAGTTAAGTATTCTCTAGAGTTAGACAGAATGTGCAAAATAAATAAATAAATAAATTTTATATATATATATATATATATATATATATATATATATATATATATATATATATATATATATATATATATATATATATATATATATATATATATATATATATATCTCCAGTGAGAGGTAGTTCTGATGGTCCAAAAGCCTTCTTGACAAGAAAGGCCATAATGTTTGAAGTTAACAATTCTGCAGTACCTTTTTACAGCTGTGCTGAGCAGAGAAGCATCTCGGAAACACACAACATGCCGAATAGAATAATATGAATAATATAAAGGCTTTTATAATAGAAGAATAAAAGTCATACCTGTTGGTACTGTAGACTGGCCAGCTCTTCTTGCTGAATTCTACGCGTTTCCTCTTCATCTGGTAGGTATATATCGGGTATTTGATAGTTTTCTGGTCTCGAAGCACTGCACATTGCGCACCCTGGCCGTGTGGGTTTGTTCATATACGTGCACTGCAAACACGACCATCCTATCTAGAACCACAACACGGACAAGCCATTCATGTGATTCATGGTGAAATCATGACGATACAAACAAAACAATAAGACGTAAGTAATCGTTTATATGCTCATCTACACTTTTAGTTCAAAGTACTTTGGATTATGTGCGAAACATGTCAAAAAATACACTCATTTACACACAGAAAATGACAACATGGAGAGAATGAGCAAAACTCCCTACAATCTTTTCTCACACTTGTCTTTCTGCGTTTTTTAAAGTCTAAATTCTTCCATTCTGTTAATTTTTTAGCTTGCGAGACATTTTCATTTAGGATATTTATACTGTACTATGTACCTAGCAGGGTCTAATCTTCGTGTCACTCCCTTTACTGCACGGTGTAAACTGATGAGACTCCTCACATACTATCTGGAGAGTTGTACAGTATGTTTATGGCTTTTATGGTTATGATCAGGAATTTGAACCCTCACAATTTTGACGGAAAGCATAGTGTATGTAGAACAACACAGCAGAGACATGTCACTACAGCGAGTCAATGAAATGAATCACATTTCAACAACACACTAGTACTACAAAATAAATGTACTAAAAAACATAATAATAAAATGTAATAATATAAAACGTAAACGTAATAATACACTCAAACAAGAATTTAGTGGGTTGTGGATTGTCCATATAGATTCATATCCCACAGGCTTTTAATACATTTGATACTATGACTACTTTATATTATGGAGGAAAGGATGGTTCAAACCTCACCACTGGTTTAGGAGGAATCTCTGGGAGAGTTTTTTGTTTAGGCGGTGTTTGAGGTTGTTTGCTTCGTGCTCCCAACTCTGCTGGACCTCTACTGAGCACCTCAATGTTCTCAATTATACCTTAAGACAGCAATAAAAGCAATTTAGGTGGCATTCAGGCTGATCATATTATATATATATATATATATATATATATATATATATATATATATATATATATATATATATATATATATATATATATATATATATATATATATATATATATATATATATATATATATATAAATATATAAATATATTAAATGTCAATAATGTTGATTGTCAAACAGCAGGGCAGTATGACCTTTTATAGTCGCTTTTATGACCTATAGACTTGAACTGCAGTCATACGAACACTTTTTCTAAAATTCATGAAATATACATTTAAAGCAGTAATATGATGCATATGCAATATGCAATATGATGTGGTATCATGCACAGTTCAAGAATAAGCTTTAAGGAGTCTGCCTGTCCTTCAACTTTGATTCTATACAATATGATTTAATGTCCCAGTAGTTCCAGCAGTCCCAGTAAAGGAGGCACAGTCTTTGGCTTTGTAAGAAGGTGTGGCCTCCTTCATGGGACTGATAAGAACATAGTCCATGCCTCTTTTACTGAGACTGGCAGGCAGAGAGGCCACACCCCCTTCACTGAGACTCAAGGATATTGTCGCAAATTGTCCACTGCAAAGGTTATCGGATTAATTCAGTTACAATCCATCTATGTTATCATTAAAAAGGCTACAATAATGAACAACAATGAATATACTGCATTGCAGTCCCACTGCAAATACAAAATGCATACAAGTCATGTCAATACATTTCAGCCCTACCTAAATAGTCACGTCACTTTTTTATTATTTATGTCATTCAGCAGTTTTACATTCTTTTTTTAAGTTGCTGATTAACTGTGTTACAAATCACATGACTGACTGATTACTCTGCAAAACCCGATTTCTTTCATACCTATTTAGTGATATATGCCACGCTCTCACACTCCTGTCCTGAGCAAATGTCAAGGTATAATACATAATTCATCAGGCTTGAATGACCTTTTACAGTTTCTGAGTCCAGATTATAACATCCACCGCTGAACTGGATTTATTTGGTAGTTAAAATCCATCCAAAAATAAAATGTACAATTTTTACAATTGCCCAGATAACTCAAATGTAGATCAGCCAAAACATGTTTGGTGTCTGTGTGTTAAATTGTTGTACACCGCATACCTAATCCGTATCTGGGCAATGTGGTTTGCACAATGCTAAACTGGTGGCTCTAAGCTTCCCTAAGATGATAGCTACATTACCTAGTAAGTGAAAGAAACAAATCTGTTCAGTTTAAACTTCTCAGCTAACAAAGAACATTACCAGAACAATGTTTTGCATTGTTACAAAAATGTTCAACTAATGTTACATGTCAGGTAAGTTAGTTCCTACAACTAAAAAAAGTTGCAGAAATGTCGTAGGACGTTATATACAGGCGTTTTCAGGAGACCTAAGATTCTAAGAACCAAATGTTTAATAACATTCAGAAATCTGTTAGCTGGATAAAGGGTTAAAAGAACAGGAAGAAGTATTTATACCGCCTATCTTCCTGTTCTGCTCCTCTTGTTTCTGCTGTTCATGGCTGAGATTGGCAGAATAGGCAGACTTGATGAAAAGAAATGCCTGATCATCATCAGTGGTCACATTGTGGCTGAACAGGGTGTCTCCATCCTTAGCAAAACGCTTCCCTATGATCCAGCACTGTAGTGACGGATGGAAGCCATAGTCTCGGCTAACCTGTGAGTAAAGGGGAAAAACAGATACCATCAAACAATGACATCATGGACAAGAACACTAATGCTTAAATGGCTGGAGGATTCAGGAGTCTGAATTACATTGAAACAACAGACTCAGTAGTAATAAACATTTGTTAATTACTCATCAAAGTCATAATAATAGATAAGACGTAAACCCTTGTACTTAACTACTGGGAGAACTGCCTTAAGCAGCAAACGTTTATTATAGTTGGACATAATTTTAGAGCATTTATTCTTAAAAACAAACAAACAAACAAACAGAACTGTTTTAGTTCATCAGTATTTCTGTGATTTTTCTTTTGCATGAACAGTCCTTTTCAGGCCATGGCATAGAAACTCAGTTGGGATAATGTCTGGAGCATTAAGCTTCAGGTGTCAGACCTCTCCCGACATTCTTGTGTAAAGAATTTTAGCACAATTTTGAATTCAGAATAGGTTCTGAATCCACTCCAACCCTGACCAGGATAAAATAAATACACTATCTGATTGAATTAATGAATGTCAGTGATTTTAAGTCCCAAACCATGACGCTCCCACCACCATGCTTCACTGTTGTTTTTGTTGTTGTGCCATGCCCTTTCATTAAACAGCTTTGCGTCAAAATGTTCTACCAGAAAAGTTTCATGTTTCCCCACAACATTGTTTCAAAGTTGTTGTGAAATGTCCAGTTAATCTTCTGCAAACAGTAGCGATGTTTTTCAAAACAGTAGTCCCACATCCCAACTATGCCAAAATGATGTAGGTTATTGCTGCTAAATGTGATACTGGAGAAAGTTGAAAGTTGAAACTTTGCGTTCAGTGAAGACATCAGAATACAAAAATCTGTGTGTGATTACTTTGTTTGCATATTAGGATGACATGAACAAAGATCACACCAAATTTGATGATAAATTCAAAAACTTCATGCATTTATAATTAACTGCATTTGAGCGTTTCTTTCTATACATATGTGGAGTTTGTGACAAAGCAACACACACTTATATGCTCTTACAGTAGTCACTTTCATTTTCATATAATGGAAATTCCCATGAAGACCAACTGCATTCCAGAAGCAGTGATGAACCGGAGTTACTATTACCACCCTGAAATTCATTTTTTTTCCCCCAGTAACAACATGTCCTGAAGTATTTTATGTCTCTTATACCACAGCAATTTAGTTCCTGTTTTCACTTATGCTATAGTAGCTATAGTAGTCTTTCCCTCATCTACCGCTCTATTTTTCTCTCTCTAAATTAATAGGGGAAAATGCACCTTGTCATGTTACAAAGAAACCACATAGTGTGCACACTTGAATACTTTCCTGTGTTAGAAAACAAGTTACAGATTTACCTCTGTCTCCTACAAAGCACTAACACTCAGAGTGCTAGTCACTCTCAGAAAGAAAGTTGTCCTGACCATTTTTCCAGACTACTGAACATTGTCAAAAGGTCTGTATAGCATTACAGCAATAATTCACATTTACTGCCATTAATAACATTATTTCAAACCTCTGGTCAACCTACAGCTTCCACCTGTAATAAAGTCTAAAACCTGAACAAATGCTCAACTGTAAATATCTCGGAGCTGCATTACACCAGAAACTGAATACCAAAGCAAAATAAAAGAAAAATACCAGGACGGGTGAGAGAGCGCGGCAAATGCGGATTACTCCTGTTGCGCAACACCTGCATTTCCCGAAGAGGAAACATAATTCAACTGTCTTACTGACAGAGATGAAAACAGAAACAGTCAAACATCCTTTACTTTGCAATACATTATTATATGGCTCTGCCAGTAAATTCTCTGTCAGCTGTTTTTCAACTCCAAATTTAGCTGTGATAGCTGAACCAGCGCTGAAATATGGACATTGGCCATGTTCAACAATATTTCAAAGGCTCTTTCAAAGAACTGGCAAAATTAATTCCCTTGTTCTCATTCAGTTATTTAAGATGAGGGTTTATATGGTAGAAGGCTTGAGGAAGAACCACTGAACCATTTCAGTCTGTTCATTTTTCTAGCAATTGACATGCCATTAACATTATACTACCAACCAATGACATAACAGAAGCAGCATAACAGAAGCAATCATAGTCTAAACAACTGACAGAACACACAGTATTGCAGTGATGCAGTAATGACCCCATGTTACCAACACTGTGTAACACCATTCCAATGCATTTGAATCTACACTGATCAGTAGAACCGAAACAAATCCCTCTACCTATCCTTAACTAAATACTTCAATTCATTGAATGTTTCATTGCGCTGCAGTTTATTAAGAGACACACACTACATGAATCCCAGCACAGTGTTATGATAAGTTTGTACCTTCTGTTTCAGCTCGGAGATCGTCATGCCAGGAGTCACCAGCATTGTGATGTAGGCGTCAGACAGCGCATCTTCAACACCAACTCTCAACCTGCAATGAATCAGTGGAGCACTATGTTCAGCTCTTAGAATCTCCGGTCATGATGAATGGTAAATCAGAAGGATGTTGTGAATCTACCTGATGCACTCTTGGGAATAGGCCTCCGGAGTAAGTCGCATACACACAGGCACGCTCAACGTAAGGAGCTGCTCTACACATCGAATGGCCTCGGCTTTGTCTCCTGTATTGATGGCCTCACTGAGCAACTGACCAGTCTCCTCCGCTGGGATTCACACATCACAAATATCAGACCAGTCAGATGCCGAGGTTTCATTTACACAAACATTTTTAACGCTGAGGATTGACCAATAATAAAAGCAAGAGCACTCCTTTCTAACTACAATGAATATTATTGAATATATATTAAAAGTAAAAAAGTATGTGTATGTGACGTCACAGTGAGGTCCAAATGTCTGAGATCACGTTGGAAATATGGGATTGTTTGTTAGGCTTTTGTTGTTTTTTCCCATTTAAAATTGGAAATAAACAATTACAATGTAAAAGAATTAGACGTTTTGAAATATTTCAAACAAAGAAAGTAAATGTTCTATATAATAAGATTCTGCATTATTTAGACCCCTACTTAAATATAATCAAAGGTATTGACCGTGTTAACTGCTTTGTACAAAAGGTCAGATTTTCCACATGACTAATCTCTTCTATTGAAGCATGTGTTCAGAGGACACTCTGATGGATTTGATCTAAAATGGATCATAAGGTTTTGCACAAACGTGTGAAGTAAATGTGAACTTGAGTGCACTCTGTCATTAAAGCAAAAAGGGGACATACCAAATACGAAGAATCTCAGTTGTCAGTAATGTATTTTGTATTGTAAGGTTGTATTAAACTAGTCGTTTTTGTAGTGTAGTGGTCTTTCTGTCTGTCTATCTATCATATATTATATTAAACTAGTCATTTTTGTAGTGTAGTCATCTTTCTATCTATCTGTGTATCGATCTATCTCTGTATACACACAGACACACACACACAGTCAAATCCACTGGAGTGTTGTGTTGTACTTTAATGAAATGAGACTCAAGGAAAACATGACCTTTTGTGCAAAGCACTTAACTCGGTCAATATCACACATTTACATTAAATACACAAAGAAACATTTCTGTTTATTTCCCATTTTAAATGAGAGAGAGAGAGAGAAAAAATATTGAGAAATATCCCAGATTTTCAACATGGTCTCAGACTTTTGGATCCCACTGTATATATTAAATATAAATATATTTAATAAGAGAGGAACGATAACAATAATTACAATAACAAGGGTTTATCATACACGGCTTATTATTGTTGTTTTCATAATATTCTAAATATATTTAAGTTCCACTTATCATGTACTACACATGTTGTTGCTATATAATAATTTCCAAATAAGATAATGTTGTTTGTTTGCTTTTTGTAGTAGTAGTAGTATTAGTAGTAGTAGTAGTAGTACTATTTGAAATCTTATACATTTCCAAATAGATATAATCAGAAACATCAGTAACATTAGAGTTACCTTTCCTCATGGTGCTGGAGGTGAAAGGCACAGCCATGCTTTAACTTACATGGAAAAACACAAAATAATGAATGGTGGTTAATGATGCTCATCCAAAATTCTTTCAAATACTTAAGACGGGTCATGGACAGTCCAGTATAACATGACTGAACTCTGGTAGTACTGTGGGTTCACAAGAAGCGACATGCTGAGTGTTTCTCCAGAAGAATGAGGAATATAAATCTAATTATAATCCTAGGCGAAAGCTGCAGTCAAGGAGATGAAAGTGTAAACATTTAAACAGCAGTGAGGACACATCACAGCAAGCAGCACTTCATACAGTCCACCAACAGAGAAATTTTAACTCACCTTCATGTACATAAGGTTGGAGCCGCTGTAGTTTGAGCAGCACCCAAACGAAAAGTGAAAGAAAGGAACCTTTGAGGAAGTAGATGAGGTTCTCACCCATCCCACTGCTGAATTAACTCTTACTGTGACTGTACATTCTCACGACTGGGAATTAACCCTGACAGTGATTTTCATTGAAGACAGACTTCATGTACTCAATTTATTTGAATGGGAAACAAATATGCATATAAAGTGTGTATTTTTAATCTCCAAAACAGGTCTGGGACATATCATTCCGTCGTTATTATTCCACATGTATCCCATGTCTCTTTTCTTCATGCCATGCAGAACATTTTTCTTCTTAATAATGATTTGAATGAGTTCTTTATCGTCATTGTTAACACTTGTGAACAACATTATTAACATTATTAACATTATTAACATTATAAACACTATTAACGCTATGGAGGTCCCACTCGACTGCGCTTTTTGAGCGCACCCGGGAAGCTCGCGAGTGCACCGCTGTAACGCCAAACGTGCGCATAGTGTTGCGCAGGCTGAAGAGGGGACACTTTGAAGGTAGCGATCAGAAATGATTCTGGAATTATTCTCTAAATCTGCATGTCGATAACTGCACGTCGTACACACACATTGTGGAGTCTATACGAGTCGACATGGACGTTGGGGTAGTTTTGCTAGGTGGACGAACTAGCTAGTTAACATGCTGCCAGTTACAACTGTGCTGGATGTCACAACGTGATACTATCTGATTGTAGGCGACAAAGTTCCTATGTCCGTGTGATACGGGTTTCTGCGCTTATTTGCTAATTAATTCGCTAAACCTGTTATCTGTGAATGCTACGGTAACTTGGCCACCTCTGCTGCTATTCAGTATTTAGTGAATTACGTTAAAGGATTCAGATGATTCGAACTCTGATTTGGTTCATGAACCGAGGTGGTCCTTGATTAGACTGTATCGATGGATTTAAGGCATAGTAATTGTTTTGGCTCGTTTCAAATTATTCGTAGACCAAATACTTGTAGATTTGTGTAGCCCCTTTGCGAGAACTATGTGTTGTTGTCTTACTTGTGAATGAATTGTTCTTATGAACCGTTTCTTTGTAGTGAATCGTTCAAACCGGTTTACAAGTTCAACCGAACTCCCTAACCCTCCAAACCCCGAACTCTCTAACCCTCTAACCCCCGAACTCTCTAACCCTGTAACCCCCGAACTCTCTAACCCTCCAACCACCGAACTCTCTAACCCTCCAACCACCGAACTCTCTAACCCTCCAACCATCGAACTCTCTAACCCTCCAACCCTCGAACTCTCTAACCTCCGAACTCTCTAATCCTCTAACCGCCGAACTCTCTAACCCTGTAACCCCAGAACTCTCTAACCCTCTAACCCTTGAACTCTCTAACCCTCCAACCCTCTAACCCATGAACCCCCGAATCCTCTAACCCCTGAACCCTGAATGAGCCGAACAGGACTACAGACATTAGGGCCCCTGTGTAAAATATACAGTATTTGGTATTGGAAGTATTGGAACAGCAAGGCCAATTCTTTTGTTTTTGCTATACACTGAAGACATTTGATTTTGAGATGAAAATGAGATGATAGATCGGAATTTCAGCTTTCATTTCCTGATATTTATATCTAGGCGTGTGAACTTGGAACATGGCACCTTTGGTGGCAGGCCACCCAAATTTAGGTGAGAAAAAGTATAGGCACATATTAAAGCAAATTAAAGTAATAGCATGTAATATTTGAATGCTTAATTGGGTTAAGGTCTGGTGATTGACTTGGCCATTCTATTTCCCCCTTGATGAAGTCCTTTGTTGAGTTGGCAGTGTGTTTTGGGTAATTGTTGTGCTGTATGATGAAGTTTCTCCCAATTAGATTGGATGCATTTCTCTGTAAATTGGCAGACAGAATGTTTCTGTAGACTTCTGAATTCTTTCTGCTGCTACCATCATAAGTTATTCATCAATAAAAATGAGTGAGAATGTTCCAGAAGCAACTATGCAAGCCCAAGCCATGACACTACCTCCACCATGTTTCACAGATGAGCTTGTATGATTTGGATCATGAGCAGATCCTTTGTTTCTCCAAACTTTGGCCTTTCCATGACTTTGGTAGAGGTTGTGGCTTATCTCTATATTTCTTTGTGAATTTATAGAATCTTTTTTTTTTTTTATCTCTGTAAGAAATAAATTGTATATGATTATGACTTAATTAAATTAATTGTTCAGTTTTTGGTTTTGTTTTACTCTCCGGCATGCTCAGTCTGTACAGTTATATAAATCCGTCTTTGACTAGCTTTTTATCTTTATTATATCTCTAGCAGTGTGGTGTTATGGAGGAGAAACCTGCATCTTACGAGCGAGTTGTTTACAAAAACATCTCGGAGTACCACTACATGAAGATCTGCCTGTAAGTGGAAACTAACTGTTGCTGTTGAACTTGGTGTGCTTGGTGTCTTGTAGCCTACTGTTTTTTTGTTCATAACACATCACCAACTAACAGCTCCGGCACCAGCTGTAGGTGAAACAGACAAGTTCCAAAAATACGGTTTTGAAATGAAACCACATGTGTCTCTAACACTGAGTGAACTATTAAGACACAGTGAGTTTGTTTTAATAGCAGTGAAAGCATCTGGAAACAGGAATGCATTAAAGCAGTTAAAATGCAGAATATAAAGAAACGTTAATTCAACAACAGCATAAACTCAGGTAAAGGGGCCAATATTTTAGTCTTCAGTTAAAATACATTGTTTATTAGACCATATTGATATCCAACAAAACACGAGCATCATCTGTGGCCAAAGCGGAAAGTTTCTACACTATGCACTTCTAGCCCCATCCCATCATTATACCTGTGTAGGGAACATACAAAATGAATACAAACCATTTGGGATTTTTTTTTCTAGAGGTCGATCAGTTTTGCCGATTAATTGGCACAGATATCCGGCTGCTGGTTATCCGCACTTATAGTTTTCCCGGTTGTGTCCATTGCGGGAGCGGCTGAGAAGAGTCCGCTGTCGTTATACAGTACGAGAGCAGTCTCTAGAAGTGAAATAAAAACTGAAATCACTGACCAATTTTGTTGTTATTTGAAGTGTTTTTGATTCATTTGGATTGTCTCTATTTTTGTTTGTTATTTGGAATGTTACTTTTTGGTTCAGTTTGCATGCATGTCTTTTATTTAATATTTATTAGTTAGGTTTAAACAGAACATTTTCATGCTACAGCCAGTAGTGTTTATTTTGTAATAAAGTTCAGCAATATTTTATTTTGAGAATTATGTTTTCATTCAGTATCAATTTTAAAAACTATCAGTCAATCAATCGGTTATCGGCTGGTACTTAGTTATCGGTATCTGTAATATCCAAACAATTTGTAACCAAATGGTGACAGATTTTGGTCATGCTAAGCAATGTAAAATCAGGGTATATAATGTCAAGAAAACACGACTTTGTGTAAATAAATGACACGGAAACCCAGACCTCATTCAGTCTTAAGCTGGCTATATATACTAATAATGGAGTGCACAAATTACACTGATTTTGGCATTTTGATTCACTTCTGAAAGTTTCTGTAGCCTATTGCCTGATCTTGTCGCATACTGTTTTTCCATTCGTGCTCAGAGTTTTTGCAAACCGCAGCAAAACCCTGAGTCCAGAACAGTTTAAGCAGTTGATAATCTCTGGAGTCAGAGACCTATACGGAGAGGTAAGGACTCAACTCCTCAAATTTAAATTTTAAAATGTATGCACTTTATATACAGTAGTTGCTATTTTCAAGTGTTTTTCATATCATTGATGAATGAGAGTATTAATCACACTGATGCTGTGTTGTGTTTTAGGTTGGAGCTGCTTTTCCCTTTGATTTGCTGACATTCGATCAAAGTGCATTGTCAGCCATACTGCGTGTGTATAACAGGTACCCTACACTTTGTTTTGTGGAACCTTCAAACTGTTTCTAAAAACTTTAATATTTAAAATGGGGGGCCCAGGTGGTGCAACGGAAAAGCATGTGCAGGTCGCCCAGAGATCACAAGTTCAAGTCTCGATGATGCCACAGCCGTCTGTGACCAGGGGCCAAGAGTGGGAGGGATGTTATGTACTATCTCTCTCTCACTTACAGCAGCACTGGCCAATCCTAAGTGTCTGAGAGCACATGGATGCAGATTAGGGCAGCTAGCCCTTTCCTCTGAGTCTGTTACACTGCCCTGTGACACCGCAGCAGTTTGAAAATATGTGGAGGCTGGCATCACTTGTCTCGTAGGAAGCAAATACTAACCGGTTGGTAGATGTTGTGTGATAGGGAGAGAGAGTTAACTAGTAGGTGGGGCGATCAGACAGTAAAACAATGTAAAATAGTAAAATAACAAAAGTCTCTCACACAAACCAGGTCCATAAACACATGCCCCTTGCTTTAAACAGCAACGAGCTACAAAACCTAATTTTTGTTTTAGTGCATATCTCCTACTAAATAGATTTAGGTCTTCAAACGAAATACGACATAAAACAAAGGCAACCTGAGTAAACACACAATACAGTTTTTATTTATTTATTTATTTATTTATTGAAGCAATACAAGAAGAAAAGGCAAATATTTCCTTTCCTTTGCAATTAGTGTAACTTTGGCTAAAAGTGTACATCATTCTCACAACATTGTAATTTTAAAGAATCAACTGCTGTGGTAATTTGATGATTTAAATTCCATTCTTGTCTGATGAACAGAATTGTATTACTTTGATGGCATCCTCAAATTTGTCCGCAGTACGGGATCTAGTAAGATGTCTGTCCTTATGTCACTGATTTATTTCAGCTTAATTCAGGAGCACAAACAATGCTCAGATTCTGCCTTACGAGGCAATATCCTACCGAAGGGAACGTAGCGGAAGTGATAACAGTATTTTGCATTTTAATTTGCTTACGATATATTGTATTACACATTATCTGCACATGCCTAATATATACTGTATGATTTTTTTACATTTCCAAATTCATTGATTTTATATTCTGCCAGGGGTCTGGTGAAATTGTGGAGTGCACTCACACTGATCGGAGAGTACGAAGACGAACCGTGTGCGTTTAGAGTCACACAGGTAGGTTTGTCATTTGATATTGGAAACAACAGACGTTGGCTAATTATATAAGCCGTAGTTATATTTACTAACTGCTGTAGTAGTTTTAAAGTATTTCACACAGATATGTAAATATGGTTCTAGTGTAATGTTCATGGCACTTTATGTTCCATTGTAATTGGGTTTCCATAATGGTAATATAATTCACAGTAAATCTGTGACTGATATTCAAATCAGTAATTCAACCGTTTTTGAATATTTATTATGTTATTATTCGAGCCTACAAGCCTACAAGTAATGCTAGACAATATATTCACTATATTCTGCGTACAGATGAAATTTCTTGTAACAGTACTTTAAACTCTGGATTTTCACATTTTTGGGAACATGTTTACACTATTTATATGTATATTCACAAGCCACTTTATTAGGAACACATATACAATTGCTCATTCATGCAGCTCTCCAACCAGCAAATTATGTCTGCTGTACAATGCTTAAAATCGTTCAGATGCAGGTTGAGAGCTTCAGTTATTGTTCACACATGAGAATGGGGAAAATGTGACCTCAGTGGCTTTGGCATGGTTGGTAGTGTCAGATGTGCATGTTTGAAGTATTCCAGAAACTGCTGATCTCACGGGATATTCACGCACAACACTATATAGAGTTTAAAAAGAATAGTACGGAAAACATCCAGTGAGCAGCAGTTCTGCAGACAGAAACACCTTGTTTATGACGAGAGAGGTCAGTGGAGAATGAGCAAACTGATTTGAGCTGACAGGAAGGCTACAGTACCACAAATAACCACTCTTTTCAACCCCAGTGAGCAGAAAAGCATCTTAGAACACATTGAATCTTAATGTAGATGAGCTGGAACAGCAGAAGATCACATCATGTTCCACTCCTGTCAGCCAAGAACAGGAATCTGGACCGTTGAAGATTGGGAAAACATGGCCTGGTCTAATAAATGTACAGTGCCTTGCGAAAGTATTCGGCCCCCTTGAACTTTTCAACCTTTTGCCACATTTCAGGCTTCAAACATAAAGATATAAAATTTTAATTTTTTTGTGAAGAATCACCAACAAGTGGGACACAATTGTGAAGTGGAACGAAATCTATTGGATATTTTAAACTTTTTTAGCAAATAAAAAACTGAAAAGTGGTGCGTGCAAAATTATTCGCCCCTTTACTTTCAGTGCAGCAAACTCACTCCAGAAGTTCAGCGAGGATCTCTGAATGATCCAATTTTGTCCTAAATGACTGATGGTGATAAATAGAATCCATCTGTGTGTAATCAAGTCTCTGTATAAATGCACCTGCTCTGTGATAGTCTCAGAGTTCTGTTGAAAGCGCAGACAGCATCATGAAGACCATGCCGGTCCCTAATACTGTTGTGGAGACGTTTAAAGCCGGATTTGGATACAAAAAGATTTCCCAAGCTTTAAACATCCCAAGGAGCACTGTGCAAGCGATCATTTTGAAATGGAAGGAGTATCAGACCACTGCAAATCTACCAAGACCTGGCCGTCCCTCTAAACTTTCAGCTCAGACAAGGAGAAGACTGATCAGAGATGCAGCCAAGAGGCCCATGATCACTCTGGATGAACTGCAGAGAACTACAGCTGAGGTGGGAGAGTCTGTCCATAGGACAACAATCAGTCGTACACTGCACAAATCTGGCCTTTATGCAAGAGTGGCAAGAAGAAAGCCATTTCTCAAAGATATCCATAAAAAGTCTCGTTTATGGAGATATTGGAGATCCAGATCCCCTCTGCCTCTGGATGAGCCCAAATCTTCTGCTGGGACTACGGCTGCTCCTAAGGCCATACTTCTCATTTTTCACATTATCTGTGTTACATTCACATTCTGTGTTACCCAGATGAGGATGGGTTTCCCTTCTGAGTCGGGTTCCTCTCAAGGTTTCTTCCTCAAAAAACATCTTAGGGAGTTTTTCCTTGCCACCGTCGCCACTCAGTGGCTTGCTCAGTTGGGATAAATTCCATTTGTTTTCTACCCGTTTGTCTCTGTTTAACTGTTCCTGTTTGTCTCTCTTTAGATGTTTCAGACTTTTTATACCTGTTTTTTATTTCTGTAAAGCTGCTTTGAGACAATGACTATTGTAAAAAGCGCTATACAAATAAAATTGAATTGAATTGAATTGAATTAAAGTTTGCCACAAGCCACCTGGGAAACACAACAAACGTCACACCAAACGTTGAGAAATGGCTTTCTTCTTGCCACTCTTGCATAAAGGCCAGATTTGTGCAGTGTACGACTGATTGTTGTCCTATGGACAGACTCTCCCACCTCAGCTGTAGTTCTCTGCAGTTCATCCAGAGTGATCATGGGCCTCTTGGCTGCATGTCTGATCAGTCTTCTCCTTGTCTGAGCTGAAAGTTTAGAGGGACGGCCAGGTCTTGGTAGATTTGCAGTGGACTGATACTCCTTCCATTTCAAAATGATTGCTTGCACAGTGCTCCTTGGGATGTTTAAAGCTTGGGAAATCTTTTTGTATACAAATCCGGCTTTAAACTTCTCCACAACAGTATTACGGACCTGCCTGGTGTGTTCCTTGGTCTTCATGATGCTCTCTGCGCTTTCAAAAGAACCCTGAGACTATCACAGAGCAGGTGCATTTATACAGAGACTTGATTACACACAGGTGGATTCTATTTATCACCATCAGTCATTTAGGACAACATTAGATCATTCAGAGATCCTCGCTGAACTTCTGGAGTGAGTTTGCTGCACTGAAAGTAAAGAGGCCGAATAATTTTGCACGCACCACTTTTCGGTTTTTTATTTGCTAAAAATGTTTAAAATATCCAATGGATTTCGTTCCACTTCACAAATGTGTCCCACTTGTTGGTGATTCTTCACAAAAAATTTAAATTTTATATCTTTATGTTTGAAGCCTGAAATGTGGCAAAAGGTTGAAAAGTTCAAGGGGGCCGAATACTTTCGCAAGGCACTGTAGTTGGTATCAACAGCATGAAACCATTGGTCCAACCTGCCTTGTGTCAACCTTTTTAGGCTTGTGATGTGTAATGGTGTGGGGAATGTTTTCTTGGCACACATTGGGCCGGTTAATACAAATCTAGCATCATCTGAATGCCACGGCCTATCCGAATGACCTGATGACCACTAGCATCTCTTTATGACCATACTTTACCTGCTTTATAATGGCTACTTAAAGCATGATAATGCACCATGTCACAAAGCAAAAATTGTCTTAAACGTAAACTGGTTCCATGAACATGAACGAGTTGGGTACTTCACTGGCCTTCGCAGTCAGCAGAATCCAGTAGAGCACTCTGGTATGTGGTAGAACAGGAGATTCACAGCATGACTGTGCACATGACAAACCTGCAGAAATTTTGTGACACAATCATGTCAAAATGGACCAGACTCTTAAAGGAATGTTTCCAACACCCAGTAGAATCCATGCCATGAAATACTCCGTGGAAAAACTGAGGCTGTTCTAAGAGCAAAGGAGGCTCCTACGTAGTATTACAATGCTTGTGATAAAGTGGCGTGTGAGTGTAATTCTCTTATATGACAGCCTAATCTTCTCACATTGCTGTGTGTTCTGTAGAATCATCTGCTATACCACCCTTTTTGTACCAGATCCCATAAAACATTGATATACCAGCAGATGGCAGTAACGAGCCTTTCTGGGAAAGGGATGACTCGACACAAATTTTTTATGTGCATGGTGACCTATGAGAGATGTTTACATCCTGCTTCTATTCAGCCACATTATTGCGACACTGTGGTGTCATTTCACAGTAATTCAAAAACCTTTTTGTGAGCACGATTCCTTCGTCTTTCATAAACAACTTTTTCTCTCATGCAAAAATACATGTGCACAGATTTTCACTCATAAGTGCACATTAAGGCCCAGTTTATATCCATGCATGACTGCAAACATGGAAATTGAATGCATATATCTTTTGTACAGTATCTCACAAAAGTGAATACACCCCTCACATTTTTGTAAATATTTAGGGGTGTACTCACTTTTGTGAGATACTGTACATGCAAAGAATTAAGTGACATCCACTAGATGGCAGATCAGAAGAAAAACATTCCTATTAATCAGGTTTCTATGTTGACTTTTAAAACGCCATGTTTGTCTCTGTGCTGAGGAACGGAGATAAAACACACAGACATGCTCTTCAAACTTCTCTTTCAAACGTTCCATTGTTGTTGTGATTGTTGTTATGAATTACGTCTCAATACCAAAATATGCCCTTACATACATAAGTATTTACTACTCTATAAGATCCAGTATATTAATACGTAAAACAGATTTAGGTTTTTTTAGTAGGCTTGAAGTTTTTTTGGTTTGTTTTTAAACTCCAACACTAACAGTGATTTGGAAACATGTTCATGTTAATACTCAAAAACTCTCTAGAATAGGGTTCTTTGGAGCCGGGCATCACTTATCCGTAATTTAACTTTCATGGACCCTCTCGTTAAATATTGTTAAAAGAAAGTATAAACTCAGCTAAGGTGGGTTTCACACACATTTGTCAAACTGCATCATTTACATCCTATATGGAAAACAGCAACAAGGCAGACAAAATGCAGCCACTATTAAACAGTTAGTGTTGGTGTTTTGGGCATATCTGGTATGTGCTTTGTTTTGAGCATAACTGATTAACTTGTGTTTAGAATTTTTAGCTAATTAGCATACCTATTCAGCTGGAAAGCAGAAGCAATTATAGCATTGTTGTGGCCACAGTGTCCATGTCATGTGAGCCAGGTGTTCATGCCAGGACCTAGTGTGAAAGCAGTCAAGCACGAGAGATTAGAGAAGAAAAAATTATATGAAATGGCTGGGGTTGAGAAGTCATAGGTCATTCGGTCTTTACTGGGACCAACAGGCCCAGAGTCCATTTCCTCTTCGCTTCATCTGAGAACAACAGAGGCAACTACCCCTTAAATGAGGTGCATCTTTCATAGTAGAAGGAATCATGCTGATGTTTTACAGTAAACACACAACACTGGATTATGTTCATGAATATCACCACCTTTTATTCTCTGTCCTTCTAGGTCTCACCATTCTTGTTAGCTTTATCTGGAAACAGTCGTGAGCTGGAGCTGTACTAGTTTGCATGTGAAAATGGCCTTCATTCTCAGAAGAACCCTGCTTGGGAAAAGCGTGCACCATGTTCTGAGTACAGCAGTATTTGGGACGTCAAAGCTCTTGATGCCAGAGTCAAGCGCTCTCCGACTGCTTCATGTTGGAGCCCGAGCCTCACTCACGAGGGTTTTCAGCGCCAGGGACGTTGAACTTTTCGCTGAGCTAACAGGAGACACGAACCCGCTCCACCTTGACCCTGAATTTGCCAAAAAGACCTCTTTTGAAGCTCCCATTGTTCACGGCGTGTTGATTAATGGCCTCATCTCAGCAGTTTTGGGGACCAAAATGCCCGGCAGAGGCTGCGTGTTTCTCCACCAGGAAATTCGCTTCCCGGCACCTTTGTTTGTTGGGGAGGAGGTGGTGGCTGAGGCAGAGCTGAAGAGGATCAAAATGTCATTTGCTTTCATTTCCGTTTCCTGTACTGTCAGAGACAAAGTGGTGATGGAGGGGGAGGTGATGGTCATGATACCGCAGGGCATGCAGGGGGCTTAGTTATTATGAAACTTAATAAACGTCTTTCATTTCTTTGCATGAAACTCTTTTTTTTTTTTTAAATATAGTCCAAACTGCACAACCTGTTCTGTCTTAAAGGAAGAGATAAAATAAATAAAATGCACACAATTTCCCCAATCTTCCAGAGTCGTTCATCAGCCTAGACATGTTAGGTGCCTGGAGTTTGCTTTAGTTTTATATTGCAGTTATAAAGCCAATGTAGCTAGCTAGTAAATTAAATGTATAGCTAACAGGTGCAAGCACCACATTTTGTTATCTTGTCATTTCTGTAGTAACAACTTACAAAGGGATTTGTAGGACAGATACTCCACATTAGATAGTGTAAGACAAAAAAAAATCATTTGTTATTTAACAACAATTTTTTTTTTTGATGTGGTGAAGTTTTCTGTAAGAAGACGTTTATATTAACATTTATGGAAGGAGCCTTGTGGGTCAATGTGTTCTGCCACAGAAAAGTCTTCAAGACAGAGTAGTTTGCTCTTCCTGGTTTTTCGGTAACAAGACTTTTTTTTTCTTTAAATGTCAAGTTTTATTACTGTCAAGAGACTGGGGGGGGGGTTCACTGTTTCATTGATGTTCCATGACAATAAACGTAACTATAAATGGTTAAAATTTTGTTACACACAAACACTGGCTTATGATCTTGCTTTTAGTAATTTGTGTTTGAAATGCAATGGAGTTCATTCCCCGTGCACCCTGAATCAGTTGAGGTTGTTTTCCTAGGTGCTTGCACAGGCAGGATCTCCAGGTGAGTAAGTTTGTGCACTTCTGCATTACTCAAAAAGAGATGTGAAAACTATATATAGTCCATTCAGAATGTACTCAGACCCCTTCATGTGTAAATGTATTCAACAGTAAAAAAAAAAATGAAATACCACATTGGCATAAGTATTTAGACCCTTTGCTATGACGCTGAAATCCTAAACTCTCGTCCCATATCTGTCAATCTCAAATCCAAATGTCTTTGATGTATAGCACAAATAAATGAATTGGCCTTGCCATTCCAATGGTTTCAGAAGGTGCTGTAAATCATATTCTGTGGCCTTAACAGTCACCAGATTTCAACCCAATTGAACACATATGGGAGATTTTGGACTTATTTATTAGATAGCACTCTCAACCACCATCATCAAAACACCAACTCAGGAAATATCTTTTCAAAGAACGCTCTTAATTTCTCTAGTGTAATTGCAGAAATGCCTAAGTGCATTGATGCTGTTCCTGTGGCTCGTAGTGGGCCATCACCTTACTAAAACACTTTTTTTTCTGTTTCTCACATGTCTGTATATGTGTGCTTGTACTGTATACTCTGTGTTTCTATTATAGTCCTTCATTTTAGATATACAAGCTGTGTTTTTGTATTTGGTAGAGCTTATAAAGCAGATTGAATGAATTCCAGCAGTCTATAATATGGCGGCTTCGAATAACAAAGGCTAGTGCCAAGTCAAATAGAAAAAGAAAGTGGCTGAAAACCAATATTGTTGTCAAAAAATCACCGTACACTCCCCAGTTGATGTGTTACAGTTACATTATATAGCACTTTTCTAGACACTTAAAGCTATTTACATTGTATGGGGGAGATCTCCTCAACCACCACCAATGTGTAGCATCCACCTGGATGATGCGACCGCAGCCATAGTGCTCCAGAACACCCACCACACCACCAATTGGTGGAGAGGAGAGGAAATGAGAGTGGTGTAGCCAATTCAAGGATAGAGATTATTAGGGTGTGTATGAGTGAAAGAAAGAGATTTGTCTTTTCAGTCTGTGAGAGGAGGTTTGGGGAGAGTAATGGAGCGTCAACTCACAGGCAAAAACACACACACACACACACACACACAAAATAGTAAAGAAATGCATTTAAATTCATTGTTCCTTACAAACAAAACAAGGACACATCAATATATGTTCAAATTAACTGAACCAAAGTGTGTTGGGGGCTGTACAGTTGTGTAGTGGGCAGCGTTGCTGTCTCACAGCTCCAGCATCCCTGGTTTGATCCTCAACTCATGTTACTGTCTGTGTAGAGATTCACATGCACTCCCAGTTTCTGCGTGTGTTTCCTCCATGTTTATTAGGATTTTAAAATAGATCATCTCCAGGTTGTGGTGTTAGGAAAAGAGAGAGAGAACATACACAAGAAAGAATGCGCCCTCAACCCGCCACACACTTCCCACACCAAGGCCTTGAGAGAGTTTGCCAAATGACACACAGACACACAAAGTTCAAATGGTAAGACCTCTCATTTATTCCAAGAAAGACAGAGTATATATCATGCTTGACACACAACAGAGACAATGGTTCAATTACTGATTGGCTAAGTGGAAGGGCTTTTTTTTTGCATAAAGCAGGAAGCATATCAATGTAGGACAGGAACAAATCCATTTATGGTTTTAAGGAAGTGATTGGAATACAGGCAAATGTTATTCAGGAAGGTATGTAAATGTGCACAAAGGAATGCACAAATGGTGAGGTGCCAACACCAGGAAACAGAGACGGGGGGATTGGTTTAACAGAGAGGGCAGAGTGTTCACAGTAAACTTATCAGCGTTCCTCCCATCTCCCTCAACGTGCATTGGCTATGCTAAATTGACTGAAGCTGTGAATGAGTGTGTAAGCATGGTGTCCCATCCCAGGGAGCCTGGAGCCTATGGGACTACAGACAACTGGAAATGCCAGTCATGCTACAATGCATTTCTTTGGACTGTTGAGGAAACCGGAGTATCTGGAGAGAACCCCTGAAGCATGGGGACAATATGCAAACTCTGCACACACGATTTGGAGGTGTGAATCGAACCCCCAACCCTGGAGGTTCAAGGCACATGTGTTTTTTTTTTTTTTATATCAGTTCAGTCATGAATAGAAGTGTTGTTTTAGTATCACACACTTTTAACTGAGGAAGACTCACACCTGTTTGAACCTTCGCATCTGTTTACGTATTTTACGTTTTCATAAGAGGCACCATCACAAATCATGTGTGTGTGTGTATTTGTGGTGGAAAATTAGGAAAACTGCTTTTTTTGTTACAAAAGCAGCAGTTGTTATTATTAATAATAATTATAAAAACGAAGAACCAAAAGTAAGAGTTAGATGTAGGTGTAGCATTTATAATTATGTCAGTAGAAAGTCCTCACAAGGACAGTAAGTGCGCGCGCGTGTGTGTGTGTGTGTGTGTGCGCGCGCGCTCTCCGTATTCTGGGGCGGATCTCTGCGGATGAAATACATGTCCACCTCTTCGCCTCCGCCACAATGACAGCTGAGGCGGGTTTAAACCGGAGGACTCTCTCCTAGATGTGGTATATCTCATGATTGCGATCTGCTAACACCAAGCGCACAGCGGGATGGCTTTAATGGAGAAGCCGGCGGCCGGGAAGCTCCTGCTGGACGATACGGTTTCCCTGACCGCGATAATCGAAGCGAGTCAGAATTTACAGTCTCACACGGTAAGAGGAATCCACAGCCTCGTAGTACATAATAACCGCAAACAACACTTATTATTATTATTATTATTATTATTATTATTATTATTATTATTACTACCGTAAATCAGGGGTGGTGAAAGAGAACCCGTGTACTAGTCTGTACTACAAACTGTCGCAAAACAGTACACCACCAAGACAACTCTCGGTCCTCAATGCCCTCCTTAGTGGAGTCGTGTGCGGTTTGGAACACAGCTCGTGTGACACGTTCCTGTATCCCTGTACACAACACTAGGGTTTAGATAATCTTCGATGTATATCTAGGTTCGAGGGCGGTTACAGAATGTATATGTTGAAAATATGAGTTAGTTTTTTTGTTTTTTTTAATGCTAGCTGTCATGGAGAGAGCTAGCGACGTCATGTGAGCGCGCTACAGTACCTAGCATGGTCACGTGTTTAGCTCGCTTGGTAACCATGACGATTCACGGAAATGAGCCGCGGTGGTACGCTTTCTGAACCAAAACAAACATAAAAGTACAGCTGTTTTAGCTGGGTCAGTTAGCAAGCCAGGTCTTTTTAATACAGTTATGTGGGCTTGCTGGCCGAAGAGATGATTTCAAGGCTATTTGTGTCACTTTTGTTTGTTTGTTTGTTTGTTTGTTTGTTTCCCAACAAGGATGTGACGTTCGATATTCGCGGACATTAAGGGACCGTCTCTAAAGTTACACACGACGTTGTTACACACGTTCTGACTTCAATAGCGTTTGAAGGGAGTGACGTACAATTACACAACCCCCTGGAAAGTGTTCATGTAGGTACACTCTTAGATTTCTGATACTTATCCAAATAAGCTGTTAAATGATATGTAAATATTGCCGTGTATTTTATTACTGCATGGGCTCATACTTTGTGTATACCATACTATACCATCATTTCAAGCACGATAGCATTTTGAAGGGAATGACTTTAATGGATGACGTTAAATGTGGTTTTAATAGTTTAACAAATCTCAAAAAATCTAAAAGGTGTCCGTTTAACTGTTGGGTATAACGCACACCTTTTAAAGATTTTTGATATTTGTTAAACTAATCTGTTGAATCACGTTTAAATTCATTCATTAAATTCAGTCACACAACTTAACACCTAGTCAAACACCTAGTTGAACACTTTCCGGTTGGTTGTGTGACTGTAAGTCATTCCCTTCAAATGCTATTGAGCTTGAAGTGATGGTCTATTTTGTGTATGAGCCCATGCAGTAATAAAATACATGGCGATATTTAGATATGATTTAATATTTTATTTGATAAAATATCAAAAATCAAAAATGTGTGCATCATTGCTGACACCTAGATGAACACTTTCCGGTTGGTTGTGTGACCTAACACCTAGTCGAACACTTTCCGGTTGGTTGTGTGACTGTAAGTCATTCCCTTCAAATGCTATTGAGCTTGAAGTGATGGTATATTTTGTGTATGAGCCCATGCAGTAATAAAATACATGGCGATATTTAGATATGATATTTTATTTGATTAAATATAAAAAATTGAAAAGGTGTGCATCATTGCTGACACCCAGATGAACACTTTCCAGTCGGTTATATGACTCTAAGTCATTTCCCTCAAATGCTATTGAAGTTAGAAACAGACGGTCCCTTAATTTCCGCATATCCGCAAATATCGAACGTCAAACCGACTTTATTCCAGTTCCTAGCTGCAGTATATGACATTCACATGATTAGCCTGCTGGAGCATTGTGATGACTAGCTAACTCTGAGGAAGCTGTGATACAAATCAACTGCCACGATGCTACCCAAAAACTGTCATATACAGTATGGTGCAACTCTTTATTGCTGTAATAAAAACATGTAAAAGTACAGATCACAAGGGTGATCTGTACATTTAGGGTAGAAAACATCACTTTATTTTCAGTAATAAGAAAAGCCACTTGTTATTTGATGTGGTTTTGTTATTTAATTGGAAACATACACTAATAAATTGTGTGAATGCCTTCAGAAATGAATCCAACCTACCCAGAGCCAAAAAAGGATAAAGAAAAGGTTGTAAACTTCCAGATGAAGGAAGCCCATACCACATTAGAGCCTGTTATATTATAACTGGACTTTGACCTTCAATTTATCCTGTTTTCTCCCTCTTCTAACTCCTGCATGACCATGCCAAATGCGTCACAGTCCCAAATAAACATTATTACACGTTTGGTTAAAGGAACAGGTTGGCAAAAATCAAATGTTTCTGATCTCTACAAGATCATAGTCTGAAGTTTGCTTCTTTTCCATGCATGCACTATGTACTGTGTTTGCTTCAAATGACATTGAAAACCTACATAATCTCATTTTCAAACCAACCATTTTTGTAAAGTATCAGTTACAGATTTGAGTTTAACATGGAACGATGTTATTGTCTGCATAACGTCAAGGTTTTCAGCACAATTCAGCCTTCAAAACAATGACACTGAAGAATTTCAGGTTGTCCGAGATGGCTACCTTTATAACATTACAGAGAGCATTATGTTTATAAGTAAGAAGTAAAACACCACAGGCCATGCGGTTACAATATAAGCCATAGTGGGAGGTGGTGATGTAATCCAACGCAACGGAAAGTTACTGTTATTACCCCAAACATTTATCATTTTCACCATTCCCCAATGAGTTTTATTCCTCCTGTACCACAGCAGTTTATCGACGGTAACACTTTTGCTTTAATTACAGTACAACATATACTTTTTATCCATTTATAGTTACGATTAACGTTGTGTAATGTCCACGAGACAAGATAGTTCCTGTTATCGCCGATTTATAGCAGCTATAGATGGTCATTCCTTCACCAGCTTCTCTTTTTTTTTCTGCTCTCTTGAAGTTAATAAGACATAAATATGGCATTTCATGTTACTGTATAACTATAAAAGTACAAAGTTTGTCAGAAGACTTACAGATTATTACTAAAGCACTGACACTGGAGACTGTTTCAAAAAATGTTAAATAGACATTTTCCTGCTGAAATTCTCACCATATCAACGATTATATGTTTGTTAAATGGCAATACTTTTGTTGTTGTTGTTTTTGTTGATAAATAAGCTTATTTTTAAACCGTAGATTATGTAAAGAGTTTGGTTAAGTCACTGTGAATGAGCTGTTACTACAGAAATGATAATGTATAAGAATGAGTGCAGTAATATAAATATTAACATCATAGCTACAGGGCAAAACTAAAGCAGGAAATGTCAAACATTAAACATGTTTCGGCATTTCAATGGAAATTATGCAAATGTCTTCTTAGCCAATTAATTATAACTACAACATATGCAAATAACTTCTATGTGGAAGTAGATATTTTCCTGACACACATCATTGCTTGTGCATAGTTATTACCATTCACACATATCCTTATGACTCTGTGGGATTTTGTTTAATTCTGCTCTTTTCATCACCAGGAATACATCATCCGTGTGCAGAGGGGAGTCTCTACAGAAAACAGCTGGACGGTAAGTTAGTGTCGAGTTAAGAGTCTATCTAGCATTTTTCTGTTTGAGTCGTGCGGCTGTAGCCGAAGTCTTTGAGGTCGCTGGTGATCGAGAACGTGTGAGTTAAATGTCACGAATGCATGTGATTTGACTTAAAGCACACTGTCAGAAAACCTGAGACATCTTACATTACTTAGTATAAGTGAGAAAAAGGAGACTCAGCAAGTTGATGATTAGTAGCTCACCATCCTGGCACCCATGGATTGCAGTTATGTGATGGAAATCTGGGGATGGGCTGTACTTCCGTTTCTCCTCAGGTTTATCCCAGGATGCACAACTCCAAATAAAAGGATGCATCAGTTATATACTTATCCCACAGTGCCATTGAATTCTCTAATCTGACTGTTCAGAAGATGTTGATGAATCTTCTATAACAACAGCTCTGACAGTAGTGCCGACTGCACTTCAGGTTTATATTAATGTGTTTGTTCTAATACATTGTCGCTTCTATAGTAACAACTCCTTTGAAGGGACTTGTAAGGTAGACCTTCCACGTGATTTAAGACTATTAGCAATCAGATTTATAAAAATGCTGATGTTTATCAAAGTACAGAGTGTCCCAAAAGTCTCCATATATAGGGGACTATGTCTGTGAGCACCACATCGGTTGTGCAGTCGGCAGTGGATATTTGTAGACGTCCACTTCTCGGTTGGTCCGTAACACTTGAATTTGTTAATAAGTTTGGCAGCAATGTCATATGTGTGTTTCCTGTTAAAGTCCATCGCAACCTTGCGACAGCTTCCTGATCCAGCCATGAGAACGATTTCAATACATTCCTCTTTTGTCAAAGTCGTTCTTAAAGGCTATCTAGAAGAAGATATATATAACAAGTATGGAAATTCTTAGAAGTAATTTTGCTAAATAGTGTTAATAATTAAAAGTATTATGAGTTTTGAGACGCTCTGTATAATCGTTTACGTGGTGAATGTTTCTGTAACAAGTTGTATATTTAGTATTTATGTAAGGAGTCTCAGCACCATGTAACAGGTCACGCTGTTCCTTTTTTCCTGTCCAATTAACTTTGAGAGAAAGTGAGGAGATGACTGTTTAAAACTGCTATATTGTAAGTGATAACAGGAACATTTTTTCACAGATGTTCAACATACAGGGGTGTCAAACATATGGCCCCAGGGCCGGATACCCTGTTGACACCCTTACTGTGGAAGCTATTTAACATAACTAGGCTTTGTTCTTTGTTTGACCACATCAGTCTGGTTTAGAATAATTCAGTAATAATCATCTTATTTGTACAAAAGAACTAATTAATCCTTTAATCCATCAGTTTCCAACCATGGTCCTGGAGAACCTTTAGTAGCTAATCTGTTTCTGTTTTGCCTGCTTTAACACATCTGATTAAACTAGCCGGTTCATGAAAGTGATAGTGGTGAACACAGTCAGCAGTTTTTCCTTTATCTTAATATAGTTTGATTTAGTTGTGCACTGGAGCTGCAAGGCAGACATAATTAACATATTGTTCAGTATCTCAATATCAGTTTGCTTCTGTGGTTTCTGATACTGTAGGACACTGTTACTTATAACAGAGGACAAAAGGACATACAATGGTGCTTCGAAGTTTGTGAACCCATTAGAATTCTCTATATTTCTGTATAAATATGACCATCGGGAGTCCTAAAAGTAGATCAAGTGATCCCAGTTAAACAACCAAGACAAAATTAATGGATCAATTAATGGACCTTGTATAGTAGCACTATTTGTATTGTTCCCTGCTTGATATATTGCTTTGCTTATTTGTAAGTCGCTTTGGATAAAAGCGTCTGCTAAGTGAATAAATGTAAATGTAAAATGCCTCTCACAGTTATGTACTATTGGATCATTTTCCTCAATAAATAAATGACCAAGAATAATCAAAGTATGTGAACCTTCACTTTCAAAGGTTCCTTGTGCCCCTTGTGCAGCAATAACTGCAACTACACATTTCCAGTAACTGTTGATCAGTCCTGCACATCGACTTGGAGGAATTTTACCCCGTTCCTCAGTACAGATGTTGGTTGGGTTTCCTCACATGAACTGCTTGCTTCAGGTCCTTCCACAACATTTCTATTGGATTAAGTTCAGGACTTTGACTTGGCCTTTTTAAAACATTACCTTTTATTCTTCTTTAAACATTCTTTAGTAGAACAACTTCTGTGATTAGTTGTCTTGCTGCATGACCCACTTTCTCTTGAGATTCAGATCACGGACAGATGAACTGACATTTTCTTTAGAATTCGGTGGTGATAATTCAAAATTTATTGTTCCATCAATGATGGCAAGTCGTCATGGCCCAGATGCAGGAAAACAGGCCTAAACCATAATACTACCATCACCATGTTTCACAGGTGGGATAAGTTTCTTATGCTGGAATGCAGTGTTTTCCTTTCGCCAAACATACCGCTTCTCGTTTAAACCCAAATGTTCTATTTTGGTCTCATCCTTCCACAAAACATTTTCAAATAGCCTTCTGCCTTGTCCACGTGATCTTTAGGAAACTGTAGACAGCAGCAATATTCTTTTTGGAGAGCAGTGACTTTCTCCTTGCAACCCTGCCATGCACAACATTGTTGTTCAGTGTTCTCCTGATGGTGGATTCATGACCATTAACATTAGCCTTTAGTTGCTTAGAAGTTACCCTGGGTTCCTTTGTGATCTCATGGACTATTACATTGCTCTTGGAGTAATCTTTGTAGGTTGAGCACTCCTGGAGAGGGCAACAATGGTTTTGAATTTCCTCCATTTGTATACAATCTGTCTGACTGTGGATTGGTGAAGTCCAAACTCTTTAGAGATGGTTTTGTAAGCTTTTCCAGCCTGATGAGCATCAACAATACTTTTTCTGAGATCCTCATAAATCTAATTTCTTCATGCCATGATACACTTCAAACATGTGTTGTGAAGATCAGACTTTGATAGATCCCTGTTCTTTAAAAAAAATAAATAAATAAAACCAGCGTGCTCACTCACCTGAATATCATCCCATTAATTGAAAACACCTGACTCTAATTTCATCTTGACCTACTAATCTTCGCATACTTTTGACACTTACAGATATGTAATATTGGGTAATTTTTCTCAATTAAATAAACGACCAAGAATGTGAAAGTAAAATAAAGTAAGCAAATCTTCAGTTACCTGTTAGATAAACTTGACTTGTAGTTCTACTTGTAAACTAACAAAATGGACTTTAGGCATTAAAGTCCCCATGAAGTGCCTTGAAATGCTCAGCGTTAATCACTGTGTTGATTGTAATTTCCACTGAAACAGGAAGTCAGAGCAGGACATATCGAGTGGTTCCTCCGCTTTTTTAAAATCGCCAATAGCATTTAGTTTACCTCACTTTACCTCTAAGCCATACTTGACAGTTAGTACCATGGACGCGAGCCCAAGCAATAATAATGTTTTAGGTTCACTTGTGGAGGATTTTTATCCACCTCCTGAATAAAACGAGCACGTTCGAACAGCCAAAAACACATTTATGACCCGTGCTTTCTGATATGATTTCACAACGGCAACTTCAGCAAGGTGATTTTTTTTATAATGTTTGGAGTGGGACACTTCAGATTCTAGAGAGCATTTGATTGGACAGAAATTGTGATGAGAAGCTGAAGTGCAGAGTGATGTCATCAAAACTATTGACCTATATTGGTGGTAGAGAGAGACTGTAAATTTTGAATGCATATATCTTCTAAATGCGAATCTTGTCATTGGTTTGGAGCACACCAGCTTATAGATGAAGCGAACATATTCATGCTAAAAGCCACAAAACTTCAATTTTGATTTCATGGTGACTTTAAATGTGTCTTCGTTTATCGACTACATTTGGGTTAGGGGAAAATTATGCTAACATTTACTGTCTGGCCAAACAAGTATGTAACAGTAACAAGTTTCCCTGAGCCAGAGTGTGTGCTATAGCTGAATAAACCCCCCCCAAAAAAAACCCAAAATATGAAGGACATGAGTACTCTAGGAGCAGAGCTGGGAACCACTGAGAGATCTTTGACTCAGGATGTTTTTGCTTTGTGATCCTTGCAGGTGATCAGGAGATACAGTGACTTCGACATGCTTAATAATAGTCTGCTGGTGAGTAAAACCATCAAATATTTCATATTTTTGTAACTTGAAGTTCCGGGAATTCTGGCCACAGTGTTGAAAACATGACCAAATGATGTTTCAGCATTTTTTCGCTGACCCTCTACAAACATTTCCTATTCAGTCACGGAAAGTGTACTTTCCAGTAAAAGTGATAGTAGGCATAATTTTTTCTGTCTATTCTATTCATCGTCGATTACATATTTCTTGCCTCAGATCTCGGGCCTGAACCTGCCACTTCCTCCTAAGAAGTTAATCGGGAACATGGACCGTGAGTTCATAGCAGAGCGGCAAAAAGGTCTGCAGGCGTATCTGAACTTCCTCACGCAGCACCACATCCTCTCCAGCTGTGAACTTGTCAAAAAGTTCCTCGACACCAACAATTATTCCGCAAACTACACAGGTATGTAGGTGTGTGGGGAATTTGGGCAAACATTACATGTGACGCGAACCAGTTCATTAATGAGGATTCAGTATCAAATGACACTGTTTTCATGAACAGATCTATTAAGTGTATGCAGTGTTATGATGAAATGCACTAATTTGCAAGTTTTGAATTTGCAAGCGGTTTGAGTTTAATAAAAGATAATGGCTTTGGGGAGGAGTTGAAGGCCACACCCCTTCACTGAGATTGACAGGCACAGAAAAAATTTACAGAGGAAGGAGAGAAAGAGAGAGGGCAAGCATAGTGCCTCTATTAACATGTATCCCTGTTATATATCTCCATTTATCCTGCATATACTTTATCTGCCTCTGTTAACATTTATTACTCGTCAATTAACATTCCGGCATAATAGAACCCCTGTAATAAAAGGAATAGCTGTGTGTATCACACTTTGATACGATTTGCTCACAACTGCCACCCAATTTTTGCCTAATAAACACTGTTTTGAGATTGGTGAACTAATTCTAATCAATGAATCTTTACATCGCAGGGTGTTTTGTGTCTTCTTATAGAATTAATTTGTTTGGCTTTCCTCGTTTTAGTGCCCTTTAGAATTATAGCACAGAACAACAAAGAATAACACATGAGGGACCATGTTGTTATGTGAAAATAATGTAACTGGAGGGTGGGGGGGTTATGATGTTCGCTTTGTTATGAATGACAACCTGTTTTACTAGTTTATGGTTAGATTTTATGTTGTGGAAGTTCGGAGAGACAAGTTAGTTCCTGTTCTTTCCTACGTTATTGCCGGTATAAACATTTATTGCCTCACCAGTGTGTGTCTTTCTCTCTCTCTCTCTCTGTCTCTGTCTCTGTCTCTGTTTGTCTCTCAGTCTCTCAAAACACACAGCCTGTCATTTTACTGAGAAAAAGAACAACCAAGACTGAGAGTGCATACAACAGAGACTCCTTCCATAGTTAAATTAATTTCTCCTAACAAAAATCATCACATTATAATCATAACGAATTACTTTGTAACAGAACACCACTTTTTACAGTCCATAAAGGATTTCAGAGAGGAGTTTTTTTTTGTGACCGTTGCAGCTAGAAATGCTTGATTTTGCTGCTGCTTTTTTCAAAGTCTGCTGGTTTTTGTGCCTTTTTGCGGAAAACTTCTTGAATTAGTGAAATCGCAATTGCACAACACGGTTTCACAGTGATGTTTGTTGGTAAATGAGACCTTTTAGCACCATGTAAATGAAGACTTATAATAAACAGTCCTTCCATGATTTTGCAATCTGAGAATTGAATACAAATTCAAACCAGCTCTGTAATTGTTTAAAATCACCGCAAATTTGCGCCGAGATGCGTCATGGGACGTCATCACAACGCACATTTAGCCAAAGCCCTCTTCGATTTGCGTGCGTCGAACACGAGTACAGCGTCCACCGTACAAGTCCTTATGTGTGAGCTGTTACTATAGAAGGAATAACATAGTACAAGGAGATCAGTAATAAATGCACATCTTCTCAACAATCAGATTCGAGCATTCAACTGCACTGTGGTATAATTGGTGTATAATCTAACCATCTTCATTTATCCTTTTCAGAAATCGCCTTACAGCAAGTGTCCATGTACTTCAGATCGGACCTGATATGGGAAGTGGTTGAGCCTTTAAAAGACATGGGTAAGTCAGAGTAGATAATTTAGCTATTAATGCTGACACTGCAGAAAACCATATAAAGCCATTTACCGATTCAGCTCAGATGAAAACAAACTGCATGCACACTCAGGATTTATCAGCGTTCGGTCATTTATAGAGTGTGAAATATCTGATAGTACATACTACTCATTCCTGTCAGATGAAAATCCATAGTTATAGTGTGACTTCAGAAATGAATTCAAAGAATGGAGCAATATTTCCAGTAAGACATTTTTGAGTGTTTTAATTGGCTTTGTTTCTGTGGTTGTAAAAATATTTGCCTTGTTTAAAGCCTTTTAAACTTTGTTTAAACACCACATAAATTTCCATGCACATTTCTAAGCACTTTTCAAAGAGGTTGTACTTGGCATACTCAGGCCATGGCCACAAGAACATTGAGGGTGAGCTGGCATTTAAGCTGGCAATTTTCTATTGCTATTGCAGCATTTTTGTAAGCTACTTGTGGAGGAACATTTACTATATTTGGCTTTGCTGTGCATTGCTCCATTACGCAGATTAATATTAGGACTACACATTTCCAAGGCAGATAGATGCAAAGTAGCTATCTAAAATACTGAGTAGAGAACAAAAATATGACCTCCGGTCACTTCCGAACTGTGCTTTTATTTATTATTTTTTTATAAAAATTATTATTATCCCATCTGTCTTTCTCAGTGTATAATATTACCTAATATTTGTATTTTGTTAGTCAGCCTGTCAAAAAATATATAGGTTCAAGTCTGATTGTGTTTGCGTACTATCTAAAATGCAGCAATAAATATACAGACAAGGTCAAAGAGATGCCCTGTATGACTCTCTCACATCCTATAGAACCAAACCATTCTCACTTTCTGACTCCCATTTGCTTTGTTTACTCTCTCTCTCTCTCTCTCTCTCTCTCTCTCTCTCTCTCTCTCACACACACACACACACACACACACACATGTTCTCTCACCTGATTATCTGCGGCCTCTTGTCTGTCACTGTGAAATTGGACTTCTTTCATACCTAAAGTTAGGGCATGATTACGCTTGATGGATCCAAGCTGACCTGTGACGAATGTTTACAGATTAACCGCCAATTCTGACCCAGCACTGAATCACTATTGCAGGACGACTCGCAGCCGTTCAAGAACATCATGTTATACGATAGACTGTTATTCTTGTCCCGTAACCCATGTATTATTTTTTTCCCTTTGCACTGTAGCTTTAAGTTCATACTTGCTTTGCCTCTTTGTTTTGTATAAAAAAGAAAAGAAACAATCCTCTTTTTCCAAGCACTAATTCAGACCGTCAAATTTAGTGCTTAATGTTAATGTATTTAACCAGAAGGCCAAGTATGAACTCGATTATACTCGATTATCGAGTATGAACTAATTTTTGTGTTTGCTAACACTTTATGCAATCAAATTAAAGTGAAAGTTCCAGAAACAGTGACTCGCTGAGCTTGGTTTTGATGCTCCTCACAGATGCTAGCAAGGGTTTAAGGTTGGAGCCAGAAGCATGTGCAGTGCCAAAATAAACAAGCAAGTTCTTATTTGGAAGACTCATCCAAACAATCAATACGCTCAACGCATGAGTACGATAAGCAATTAAAAAATGTATGCATTTTGTCAGTCCTGGTGAAGGAGATGAGGCATCCTGTTCCTCAAAGCTGACACTTTATATGCCCGTGCCACTGAGTGGAGGAGGCATTTATGTTTTCGGGTTGTCCGTCCATCTATTCTTGTTAGCCTGATATCTCAAGAAAGACTGGTTGAATGTTTGTAGGATTTATAAGGAATTATCACTGTAACCAGAATATGAACTAATTAGATTTTGGAAACAGAAACAAGGTCACAGCACAGCCAAACATCTGAAACGTCTGTTCCTTTCATTAGCTTCCTTCCTGTTTGTCATACAGAGATGTTACTTACATGTTCATGTTCAGGAACTCAAAGCCCATTGTCGACTAGCTAAAGTTTTTGCCATTGGTCTGTTTGTGTGTCCGTCCTTGCATCTATCCATCCACGTGTCTCTTCAGGATTTCATTAGAGCCATATTGGACTGGACATTTAAGAACAGGTTGTACAGACCTGTACAGAGTTGTACAGAACAGGTTGTACAGACCTTAAGAAGAGACACTGAACCCCAAGTTGCTCCAGGTGGCAAGTTAGATCCTTGCATGGCAGCTCTGCTACCACTGGTGTGTGAATGGGTGAATGAGAGACAATGTAAAGCGCTTTGGATGAAAGCGCTATTATAAGTGCAGACCATTCAGGCCAGGTTGTTGAATGTGCTTAGGATTTTCATGATATTATCATTGTAACCAGCAGATGAACTCATTAGAGTTTGGAATCCAAAATGACCCAGCTTCCCACAAGACATTGTACTATTTGCAGTTTATACCCCAAACTAAAATTTGTTCAAGAAAACATTTAAGCCTGTCTGATGAATTTAACTTGAGACCTAGAGCCAATGATAAAAAGCCATAGAACAGATTATATGTCTGAGCTTTACTGACTTGAGTTGGAACTGGTTTATTTTAACCATTATTTCATTTATTTAAAAGAAAACGAGGCAAGCCTACACTTGCTGGACTGCAGTCCATCAGTTTGACATTTGAGAAGTAGTTTATGGTATTATAGCATAAGAGTGGAACTTGAGAAGCATCAGAGATGCCTTCGTTTTTTTTTCTCTCTCTAATCCCAGATTCTGACTATTCTCTTTTGTTGGATATTCATTTCCATTTTCAACAATCTGGCTTTTCAGTGAACACTTGAAACATGGTTCAAGAGAACGGTCACCCTGTTTATGGATATTGAAAATGTCTCTTCTAGGCCAGCCTAGAAATCTGACTGTAATGTGCCACTGTAAAACCTTTTATAAAGTGTTTTTTTTTTAAATGATTAAATCTTAATGCAAATTATTTTGATTGTACAAAAAGTCAAATAGTGAAAACTGTCATTGAATTGGTCTTGTTGCATACTTTTATAAAACTGTGACATGTGACAGTGAAGTGATATTGCATCATACATTGTCAGAGCCAATCATGTGTCAGTGTCAGAGCCAAACAGGTTGGAAAAGGCAGGATCATGGATATTGGGTTTCATGTTTTTCCAATTTGCGTATTCATATTCATAAATTGTAGCTTCGTGGTGGCGCAGCGGTTAGTTCTTTACCTCAAAGCTCCCGAGTCCCCTGAGCTTGGGTTATGTATGGTTTATGTGCTGGTTGTGTTTCCCATGGTCTTCCTGGGTCTCTGAGAATTTTCTCTGCGGTTTCCTGCAGATCTCCCATAAACATGCCGGTATGAGGAATGGGTACGCTAAATTGCCACTAGGAGTGAATGAATGTGCACATGGTGCCCTGTGGTGTATTCCCATCTCATGCCCATTGTTCCAGTGGGGTAAGCTGTGTAGACGATGAACCTGACAACCATGACCCTTCAGCATATTACTGAAGATGAATCAATAAATGAATGAATATTCATTAAACCTGGAGGCACTTCTGCACCTTTTTGTAATCTGAAGACATTTTTACTTTGTAGAATTTTCATGTCAGGCGATCTAACATAGCAAATAAATTGTGTCTTACAAAACAATCTATGGGTGGCTTTAATATCCTTTAGTCACAGTGTTTTCACAATATTATATATGAAAACACACTACATTTTAGTAGCTTTAAACCACAATTTTACTTGAGTAATCTCGAGGATCGAGAAGAATAATCTACATAACAAACTATGCGAACTAATGGCTGAAGAAAATATTATATACAACACGGACATTCGTAATTAATTAATGGATTAATAGTAGCAGTGCTCTTTTGATCCTTATGCTGCGGTCATAATGGGACTCCTTACTTTCACCCTCTTTGTTTATAATGGAAGGCAAGGGGAGTGAAGATATTTTCATACTGATTTGATGTTCTGGTTAGTGACATGATTTTTCAGTTGTGCTTGCTCTTTATAGACCATGTAATAAAATGCTGCATTTTTGACAGGTTGGAGATTACGAAAGCGGTACTTCTTAGTTAAAAACAAAGAGCAGCCCAAGGAGCGACAAGTCTTAAGCTGGGTGAGTGCTGTTTTTAACCCAAACATGCAAATGTATGCACAAACACACTTTCCATCAACTCTGTGTAATCATGTACTGTGGTCTCTTATTGCTTAATTCTGCTCGTTGTGTAACCTTGATTTCTCTCCGAGCCACTAAGGATATTTGTAAATCACTATTTGTTTGTTTCTGCATTGATTCAATACTTGACTCATATGCAGTTTTCTCATAGATCTTTTTACATGAAGGTGGGGGTGTGTGTTGTGTGTGTGTGTGTGTGTGTGTGTGTGTATGTATGCATGTGTGTACATACATATATTTTTATATATATATATATATATATATATATATATATATATATATATATATATATATATATATATATATATATATATATATATATACTTTTTTTTTTTTAATCCAATTCCTTTTTTTTTTCCCCTGATGTATTGTTTCTGCCTCTGATTTCAGGTCGATTTCGGTCCTGATAAGTTCTTATCAGATAAAGATCTGCAGTCCATGATGAAGCTGCTTTCGTCCCTGGCTGTAAGTCTTCATCTTGAATCGTGTGTTAAAATATCCCACAGATACCAAACTGAAACTTTCTTTAGTTTCTGTGAACAAATCTGGGGTTTCCCTACAGTTGTGTTCAGCCAGTTAAACTTTACACACTGATATTTTCAATTGGCTGCAGATGAGGCCGATCATGTCACTTCCTGTTGGGCCTCTTGTGCAATAGATTTCTGGCGCGCACAAGATTGTGTAGGCATGTGGATAAACACAAGTCTCTGGATGTGACTCAGAAAAGCCTGACTCTTCACAACAACAGTGGGGTAAATTCCTTTGGGATGGTAGTGCTGACGCAGAATCACATCAACTCATTATTGAAATTTGAAGCTAACTAAGCGAGCTAAGCTATTCTCCTACAGCACAGTCCTGCAAGACAGTAATCCCAAAGTCTTAACGAACGTTTGAATTAAAATGGGTGGAGCTATCATTGGGAAACGCTTATGTAAAGTCACTTCTTACTCTCACATGGTTTTTAACAAACCATCTACATTTGTGTGATCTCTCCGAGTCAATCCTGTCTTTTACCTTTATTCTAGGCAACCCAGAGAATAAAACCTAGTAAGGATTGACCAATAACACTTCTCCGTTATTGCGCTATTGTGTTTTAGTTCTGCTTGAATCACCATTCTCAGGGTAGGAGGGACGCTAACCAAGTGTACTTATTAGAATATTAGGCCATGCCTGGAAAGCAAATTGGTCAGATCAGTGAATTCAGCTGGTGTTCAAGTAGTGAATTGTATATCTATGTTGTTGTTTGTTTGTTTGTTTTTTAATTCAAAATCTTTACCATTATACCTCAGTGCTGTTGAATTCTCAAATCTTATAGGTCATAAGGTATTCATTGCTGAAAGCTGCTGAATGTTTTAATTCTCTGAATCTAAGCTGATTTATTAAACAATTCTAGGGTTACAGACACTATAGTTATAACTGGGCTGTATTTTCCTGTGCCCTAAAGATTTTTCTGGATATGCCTATACTTTTATTATTATTATTATTATTATTATGACAGTTCAATCCTCCATCTATATAGTCTTCAGTCCATCTGATCATGTGAAAGAATGAAGGGGTGGAAAACCTCATGACTGTGTTTGATCAGATGGATCAAAAACACCTTTGTTTTGCTGACAAAGAAAAGGATTAAAGGAAACTTTTCTTTCAGTGCAGCCACTTTCGAGCCACACATCCTGTCCTTTCAAAATATAATGGTCAGTCTCAGTGAAGGAAATGAGGCCGCTGAGTGTGTCTCAATTAAGGGGATATGGCCTCTGTCAGTCTCAGGGAGCAAGGTGTGGCGTGGCCTCTGCCAATCTCGGTGAAGCAGGCGTGGCTTCTGTTAATCTTGGTGAAGAGGTGTAGCTTCTGTGAGTGTGTCAGTTTCCATAAAGGAAGTGTGGTGTAGGAAGGAGGTGTCTGTGCTGGTCATGTATCAAACTGAATCATTGGCTGTTTTCAATTCAATATTGACCGATTGACGCCTTTGAGGAAAAGATATATAATGCACAACCCTACGATTCAACCTCTTTTATGTAAAAATTAAGAATGTAAAAATGTTGAGCCTCTGCTATGTATAACTTTTGCTTTTGCTGTCTTTTTGGCCTTTTAGCACCCATACATCTGTCCAGTCACCTATGCCTCAACTATCGAGTCCTCAGCAGTAGTAATCAGAATTTTTAATGAAAAAGGCACACTTAGGGATCATATTTGCAAGGTATGTATCATTATAATGTATGTTGCATTTCTTTATTGTTGTCAAAATATTTATAACTTTCAGAGGGTTCAGTTACAACTATGCCATGTTGAGTTTTGTTTTTAAGCTTTAATTATTGTTTTAATGTCTTGGGTGCTAATATTTTAGGTAAAGCCAAAAGAAGCCTTCTTGAAGAAGTACTGCAACCCCAAAAAGATCCAGGGTCTGGAGCTGCAGCAGATCAGGATGTATGGGAGGCAGATTTTGGAGGTTTGTCTGGATTAAATTTTTGGCTCATAATTGAATCAAGGGTAACTATTGTTTACAGTGCCCTCCACTAATATTGGCATCCTTGTGGTCAATACTTTGTGCTACCTCTGTTTGCCAAGATAACAGCTCTGAGTCTTCTCCTATAATACCTACATTTACATTTACATTTATTCACTTAGTAGACGCTTTTATCCAAAGCAACTTACACATGAGAAAAATACAAGTAAATACCTGATGAGATTGGAGAATACATGGCAAGGGATCTGATACCATTCCTCCATACAGAATCTCTCCAGATCTATTGAATTTTGGACTCTCCTCTTCAGTTCACCCCACAGGTTTTCTATAGGGTTCAGGGGACTGGGATGGTCATGGCAGGACCTTGATTTTGTGGTCAGTAAACCATTTTTGTGTTGACTTTGATGTATGTTTTGGATCATTGTCTTGCTGGAAGATCCAACCAAGATTTCTGGCAGAGGCATTTAATATCTGTTGATATTTGATAGACTCCATGATGCCATGTATTCTAACAAAATGTCCAGGTCCTCTGGCAGAAAAAAAAGACACAAGACATTAATGATCCTCCACCTTATTTTACTGTGGGTATGAGGTACTTTTCCATATGGCTACCTCTCTGTGTGCGTCAAAACCACCTCTGGTGTTTATTACCAAAAAGATCTATTTTGCTTTCATCTGACCATAGAACCCAATCCCATTTGAATTTCCAGTGTCTGGCAATGCTTTAGTTTGTTTTTGGATAAGAGTAGAGGCCTTTTTCTTGAAAACCTTCCAAACAACTCGTGGTGATGTAGGTGACTTCGGATTGTAGTTCTTAGAGTTTCTGACCCCAAGACGAAACTAACTTCTGCAATTCTTCAAATGTGATCCTAGAAGGTTTTTTGGCCACTCCAACCATCCTCTTCACAGTACGTAGAGACACGTGTCCAATTCCAGGTTGAGTCATAACATTTCCAGTTGACTGGAACTTCTTCATTATTGCCCTGGTGGTGGAAATGGGCATTTTCAATGCTTGCGCTATTTTTTAATAGTCACTTCCCATTTTGCGAAGCTCAACAGCCTTTTGCCACACATCACAGCTATATTCCTTGGCTTTACCCATGGTTATGAATGACTAAGGGAATTTGCCCTATGTGTTACCTCATATTTATACCCCTGTGACACAGGGAGTCATGGTTGAACAATTTCCTGTTCCGAGTCACCCGGGTGTACTAAAAAAAAGATGTAAAATATCAGTTGGAATTTACTTCAAATACATTGTTCTCATATGAATTCATAGGGGTGCCAATAATTTTTGCACACCGATATTTAACAAAGATAATTTTTTTGATAAACCTGTGTTTTGTTTGCCATCTATGAAAGCAGAATATTTTTGTGAATGTTTGGAAGAAAACATCGAAAGGTTAAACAATAAAGACAATGTTCACAGCGGCCTTTGCTCATATTTACCATTTGTGTAAACTATGCAACTATTGAACAAATAATTTCACTGAACAGACACTTATTTACACTTACCGTTTACTGTCGAAATGTAAGTATTGGCTAACCTTCCGGTGTAATGGCAGCTGATTTACACAGCTACATACATTTATCTGTAATATCTTACTTTGTGGCACAGTAAGCTAGCTAAATATTTATGTTTATCCAACATACTTTTTAATTGTAATGCTAGCTAGCTTACTTAAAACGAGCTAGCTAGTTTCGCCAAACAGTTGCCACTGTTTTCTTTGCCTAATTTAAAGAAATGTTCATTTAATTTCATTCTGCCAAATAAGACGGCTACACTGGGCAAAATTGAAAGATGAAATGCCCAATAGCTGTTAACCGACTGATCCTGCTTATTAGTTGTGCAGCGAAATCATTTATATAACCAACAAAGATGCATTAGTTGTGATTTTTGTCATTCCCCCATTCTCGGCCATTGGTTCTGTTACACCTACATGTCCTGATACCTGGATAATGCAGGTAGAATTACTACGGATTACATTGCATTTTAATCTATTCCAGATATGGTCTAAAACCTGAAGCCTCTTGTTTGACCTTCTGGGGGAAACCCTTAAATTTTGTACAAGAAAATCATACAACGTATGGTTTCCTTTCAGACAGTGGAACCACTTTAGAAAGATGGAACTGTTAATAGTCCAAAAGACTGTTTGAATGTATACCTGTTAGATTCCCACTCATCTCAGGAATCTCTGCTTTTGTCTCCAGATCTCCGTCATGCTTTCTTTAGCCTATTCGACCATTCTACATTTATTTACTTTACTTCTATTTACTTTTAGTTCTGTGTTGCTATGAGCTAGAGAGTGTGGTTTTCCTCAGAGCATTTCAGATCGATCTGGGGAGCCCAAGTGAACACACACTGACACCTGCATGCTCACATCAACGTCCCATTTATTCATTCAAAACAGAAGTATTTATACATATTGATAAGAAGCCGTGTGTGGACGGTTTCTACTGGTCCAAGTGTCAGACAGATTTAACCAAAACACACAGCACATAATCATAATACAAAATAAGTTCCATGTCAGGTTGACACAGAAGTACATCATAATAATCAAGGATAGCAGTTGATCATCTTATTCAAAGAGGTAACTAAATGATTACATTCATCATATATTTGAGAGCAGTTCATAATATAAGAGGGTACATAATATAAAATATTAAATGATAAAAGAGAATTTCCTTTCAATACCATAAGCAAACAACAGGACTTACATTGACACTGAAGCAGGAAAAGATATTATTTATAGTGTCCACACAAATGTGTTGTGGGTATATTTTGACACTGTCTTTTTTCCAAAACACAGCAAGGTAGATCCTGATGTGATTAAAAAAGAAAAAAAAGAAAAGAAAAACAGTAGTTGGTGTTCTGTAAGTATGGAAAAGGCAAATATTAAGTAAGAGTTTTCTTTGGAGCATCATCAGGCAATTATTTAGTGTTCAGATAGCATCTGTCATTTACAAGTTTAATCATTTTACTTCAGTATCTTAATAAACCAGCTTTTGTTAGATCACAAGTCAATAATCACAGCAAGAATAATTCCGCCTACACAGTTCATTTATCTCATTCCTGTAATTCAGTTGAACTCTTTGTTGGTATATTTGTGCCTCTTGTTTGATTATCTCCCTTCTCTATCTTGATTTAGGCCCTGAAATTCCTCCATGATAAGGGGTTTCCATTCGGGCATCTCCACGCCTCAAACGTTCTAATTGAGGACAACACGTGCAAACTGCTGGACATAGAAAACTCCATACTGGGACTTCCCTCTTACTACCGGCCTTATGTCACCCAGTTCAGGAAAATTAACGTAAGAACTTGCTTGCAGTTACACAAAGATAAAAAAATTTTTTTGGTCATCAGTGTTGTATTTTTTTTTAAAATGATTTTGGTAATGTTACTTTATTAAAATATCATACACACTCACATTCATATGTCCTGATAATATTTTATGCAGTGTACTGCGGTATTTATTATGTACAATATTGCTATAATGGACATATCCCTACTCTCGTGGTCCAATTTTGGGCTAGGCTGCTTATTTAGGTAAGTTTCTTGACAGCATTTGTGATTTTGAAATAAACGCTGGCCAATTTAAAAAGCAGGAAAAGGCCAGTTGTTTTTTTTTTTAAATAGGACTCCTTATTTTAGACAAATTTGAAGGAGCATTAGGTATACAGTGGATATAAAACGTCTACACACCCCTGTTAAAATGGCCGGTTTTTGTGATGTAAAAAAAATGTAACCAAGATAAATGATGCCTGAACCATTTCTAACTTTGCTGTGAAATTTTAATGAGTATCTACTTAGAATTTTCCCACTGCTGTAATACTCGAGCAAGTGCCTAGTCTAAAACCGTTTAAATAAATAAATAAAAATTCCCCTGACAGTTCCGTTCTGTCATCACTATTTTATGGTTTGGAAACAAGGAACAAGTGATGTCATTGGTTACGATTGGGGTCAGTTGGTTGAAAATAGCTCAAGTTATTTGTATGATCACCTTAAAAAGTGCAAATACTTTTTTAACAAATAAAATCCAGTTAATTTTCTGTTACGGTCAAGATATTTTGGACTGAATTTCCAATTATTAGCCCTTCTCATCTGTGGAAAAGGCTGACCACTTCATAAAAGGTTTGCTTGATGGCTTCCCAAGTGGCACAGCTGTTTAATGTTTTATCCTGTAGTCAGGAGATCAAGTTTGAACACTGACTTCAGCACTGCCCGGTGGAAAAACATGTTTATTACTGTACTTCAGTTATACATGTAGAAATGGAAGTATTTTAATGCGATGTACTGTACAACCCCCATTTTTTAACCTATATATTATGTTTATTATTCAGACCACAGAGAGCATTGACGTCTACTCATTTGGTCACTTGTTGTACGAAATGACGTATGGCAGGCCTCCCGATGCCGTTCCTGTGGATCAGTATCCCTCTGTGCCCTACACTTCAGTCGGTCAGTTAGGGAAAAAAATCAGTTTACTCTTCTTTTTTTTTTTTTTTAATTTATTTATTTTTTTTAATAATTCTTTTTAGATTTTTAGTACACATGTACTGTAAGTGTGGTGATGACCTGTCTGTATTTCTCTTAGTCTCGGTCCTGCAGTCCATCCTGTCCACTGAGGCATGTAAAACAGGGATGCCCACAGTTTCTCAACTCCTACAGACACCGTGAGTAGCAGTCCATTGTTCTGCCACTGTTGTGTAATTGGCATTGAGAAAAATGACGAATGTCTGCTTTTCTGCCCTTACAGACTATTCAGTGATGTTCTGCTGTACAACACAGAGAAAGCTCAGTTTAAGGTAATTGTACTTTTTAACATGCACACTTAACATTCAAGTATATACTCTTTATTTATAACATCACTGTTCAACTCTCCGATTCTGATTAGTCAGAAAGTGTTGATGTGATTTTCCTACCAACTGCCATGGTAGAAAATCAAAGTTATTTCGCTTGTTTGAATACATTTTAACTCTGCTCTCATAGAGATCATACGATGGCAAACACAACACAGGTTTCTAAAAAAAATCTATTTTTGTTAAATATAGGTGTGCAACAGTTATTGGCACCCTTATGAATTTATATGAGGAAAATATATTTGTTTCACAGGGGTATAAATATGAGGTAACACATAGGGCAAATTCCCTTAGTCATTCGTAACCATGGGTAAAGCCAAGGAATATTGCTGTGCTGTGCGGCAAAAGGTTGTTGAGCTTCGCAAAATGGGAAGTGACTATAAGTAAATAGCACAAGCATTGAAAATGCCCATTTCCACCATCAGGGCAATAATTAATTTCTAGTCAACTGGAAATGTTATGACTCAACCTGGAATTGGACACATGTCTCTACATACTGTGAAGAGGACGGTTCGAGTGGCCAAAAAACCTTCTAGGATCACATTTGGAGATTTGCAGAAGTTAGTTGCGTCTTGCGGTCAGAAAGTCTCCAAAACTACAGTCTGAAGACACCTTCATCACCATAAGTTATTTGGAAGAGTTTCAAGAAAAAAGCCCCTACTCTCATCCCAAAACAAACTCAAGTATTTTCAGTTTGCCAGACACTACTGGAACTTCAAATGGGATCAGTTTCTATGGTCAGATGAAACCAAAATATAGCTTTTTGGCCATAAACACCAGAGGTGGTTTTGGAGCACACAGAGAGGTAGCCATATGGAAAAGTACCTCATGCCTACGGTTAAATACGGTGATGGCTCTTTAATGTCCAGAGGACCTGGACATTTTTACTAGGATACATGGTGTAAGGGTCCACTCACTGGTCCCACAACGTTATCCAATGATGTGGTAGAAGAATTCTCATGTGTTTGTCTTTTCGAAGCGATGTGAATACATTTAGATTATTACATTTGTCGTTCCAATTCTGTTTGACGCTTTCTTAAATTAAGTCTGACTCCAATTGTAAAAACCTCAATGTTGTATTTGTTTCCTAGTTATTTGTATTTTGATACTTTTAATCTTTTACATTTGATTAATTCTAGTTTATTCTATATTTTAAATTGTGCTCATTCATTCGGATTCCATGTTGAGTCTCGCGCCGTCTGTGTACACGGATCTCATGGTCACAAACTCGCCAGTCTTGGCCATTAGCCAGAGATAATTGACTAATGCTATTTAGATGGCCGCCTATGCTTGCCATTTTCTAAAAAGTAATTTGTTTAGTCCCCTTAGTTAGTAACACTTAATTATAGTAACTTTATCTCTAGTCAGAGGTCATGACCACTAAAATCTACAGAGATAGACCAATAATATCTTAGATAAAATTAGCTTTATATAATCATACCATAGTTTCCTATGTACACATTAACTAGAAAAATATTACAATAACCAGAGGTTTTAGTCTTGGTTGATCAACTTTACGTTGTCCTAAACGGAAATTCCATATCGAACTTGATTGCACTAAGTACACTTAACGCCAAGTTGTTAGCTTGGACTCTAGAATCTCAGTTGGCGTGCCCCAATGCTCCACCTAAACCTGGATTTTAACCCGTACTAACCTCATCGCAGATTTGCAGTCACAAGGACTTAATGTAATCTACTAGAAACAATCACTTCAGAAGATAATCAAGTCTAATAATTTATTTAACCAGGTATGAACACATCCAAATCCAATAATACTTAATAATAAGAACAAAGAATTACCTTCAGCATTACATTACCAATCAAATTCAAGACATAGTAAAGCAACATAAGAGATTGAAAACTTACATACCTGGTATAGAAAACTACACATGGTGATCGTGTGGGAGATCTATCTACAGATTCCCTGAATCTTTGACCAGCTCTCTCCTAAATACCCAGATGCGCTGTGGGTCAACCAAATGGTGTTGTTTGTGATTATTATTATTTGGAAGGATGTACCTTATTTACATACAGGAGGTAATTTGAGTCAGGGACCCTGGGAGGGTATGCCTTTAACGGCTTGCAATATTTTTATTTGAACTGCTGTTGAGGGATTGAGACCATATTTTCCAAATGCACTGAGACCTTTTGTATGATAGCAAACATATGTAGTCAGCATCTTATTCAACTTAAAACATGTTATGTAATGTATATAGACCTTGGATGTGTTAAAGGTGATCTTGACACAGAGAGAGAAGGTTGTGAGGAGGAAGGAAACAATGTAGTGAGGATCTCCTAGTCTCCACTCAGCAGGATGTGCTAATTCAGATGGAGATGCTAATTCTGTGAGGGAGAGATCAAGTGTTCATTCTTGTAGTAGTCCTTTGTCCTCAGAGAGTACTTCTCTCCAGGTTCAGACATATCGGGACCAGTCTTATAAGGATCTTCCAGTCTCCACTCAGTATGATGTGCTAATTAAGATGGAGATGCTAATTCAGATGGAGATGCTAATTCTGTAAGTGAGAGATTGAATTTTCATTCTTGTAGTAGTCCTTTGTCCTCAGAGAGTGATTCTGTCTTGGTTCAGACATCTTGGTACAAGCCTTACAATGGTATCATAGATATTAAATGAAAACCTGACTGCCTCTGACAGAAAGATTAAAATGGGCCGTGGTTGGATCTTCCAGCAGGACAATGATCCAAAACATACACATCATAATCAACACAAAAATGGTTTACTGACCACAAAATCAAGATCCTGCCATGACCATCCCAGTCCCCTGACTTGTAACCCATAGAAAACATGTGAGGTGAACTGAAGAGGAGAGTCCACCAGCATGGACCGTGAAATTTGAAAGATCTGGAGAGATTCTGTATGGACAAATGGTCTCGGATCCATTGCCAGGTATTCTCCAACCACATCAGGCATTATAGAAGACTGAGCTGTTATCTTGGCAAAGGGAGACAACACAAAGTATTGACTAAAAGGGTGCCAATAATTGTTGCACACCTATATTTAACAAAGATATATGTTTTTTATAAACCTGTGTTTTGTTTGATTTGGATATTGTTTGATATCCATGAGAGCAGAGTGTTTTTGTGTATTTCTTAAAGAAAAGGTAAAAAAAAATAAAGACAATTATTCAGTCTTCTTCGCTCATATTTAACAAGGGTGCCAATATTAGTGGAGGGCACTGTATGGTGGATGCTCCACATAACCTAAGGCTATTAATAAACATTAAATGTTGTTATTGTGTCGTTATTGCTGTCACATTTGTGGAAGGAGCACAGTGGGTTTGTAACATGTACGTTTTTTTTAATAGGAGAGTCTTTAGGACAGAAAACTCTGTGCGTTTCATGATAACATGACAAGCTGAATTTTTTTTGTGTGTGTGTCTTGTTAACTTTGAGAGCGAACAAAAGAGAAGCTGGTGTGAGAACAACTGTTTATAGCTATTATAACAAGAACTAACTTGTTTAAATGAAAAATTGGAATCATTGGCAGATCATTGTAGTATTAGAGGAATAAAACCCTTCAGAACACCCCCCCCTGTCATTGATTATTTTTCCATAACAGCACTCACTGTTGTGTTTTGTTCCTTACATATACACATATTTATTAGGTTTACCCTTCTTGTAGCGTCACTCGTTGGCCAATTTGTCTGTAAACCTAACCTAAGATAAACCTAACCTTTCAATAAAAATGAAACCTAAGATAAACCTAACCTAGATAAACCGAACATATAGGTTGTAGGTATAAAATTACTGACAAGCTGAATATGTTGCTATTCACAAGTTGCCTGTATTTTCAGTAAAGCAGGAACACTGACATTAGCATGAATCACCACACAAATAATTTTAAAATAATATCCTTATGATATCTGTTCCCTATGTTTTTTTTTAAACTCTAAGGTTTCATGGTCGTTTTTGATAACAGTGCATTAAACAGATTATGGTTATTTACACACAATTACTTTGTCAGAAACCCTTATCCAGTGTCTGATTGTGAGAATCAGGTGATTCTGATTAAAGCTGCAGCAGTGTTTGGAACTTTTATCTAAGACATTACCGAAATGGGAGAAAAGCGATAAAAGCTTAGTTAGATAGAAATCTCTAGCTAGAAATCCAAACGTTCTCCAAAACACAGCTAAAATAAAAATACTGATGTTGGAAGTATGCTCAGAAAGAATTTGCTGATTTATATTCTAAAGTTTAAACGTAAATGAGGGTTATCCCAAAACCCTTATTGTTGGATTCCCATTTAAGTACAGTAACATCACAGCCAAAATAAGACGTACTTTGACATGGTGCTCTGCTGTTTTTACATAAACGCTAAACCCCAGATTTATGCGAGCAACATTAGTTGCCTAAGTTCTAAATTGACCACAAAATTATTATAATTGTACATTATATTCATATATAATGTTTTTCATCCCTAAAATATAGATGACCTCCAAATTGAAAGAGGCCTTGAAATTGTCCAAAGAATGTTTGGAAAAGCATCTGCAAGAGGAACAGAGAGCGGTTAGTGTATTATGATCTTTTCATTTTGCCTGAAGTGTGGAACACATAATTACACGTAACTTGATGGCTGCGTCTTGTTAGTGCTAACCAGAGCAACGGCGCTGGTGGTTTTGTCTGTGCAGATTCAGCAGCACAGGAGGCTGACACGGGCACAGTCCCACCACGGCTCTGAGGAGGAGAAGAGGAAGAGGAAGATCCTTGCCAGAAAGGTACGCACACTAGTGATGGAAGTTCAGGTCATTTTACCGACTCTGATCTTTGAATCCCGTTCAGCAAAATGAACAAATCTCCCCCCACCCCCCCCAAAGTCATTTCATTCACTTCATCAGAATACAATTAAAAGGTTACACGTTAAATTCCCCAACACATCTAGTACTTGATAAACTATAGGCTAATACAACCAAGGCAGACTTATGAGAGACAGAAATGATTAATTCATTGTTTAACTGGGACTTCAGGGTATACAGTCTGTTAATTCACCTCATCTCCCGATCAGTCGTTCTTTGTCACATCACATTTGTCGGAAATAGAAATGATCAGTTCACGTCTCAGGTCCTCGAAATCGTGTCATTCTTTCATCCCGTTTCCGGTACTGCATGGTGTATTGCATATGCTGCGGTCATCGTAAGAACGAACGACTCGAAGCCGAAGGCTCGAGAGGTGAACTCATCCTTTCTGTTTCCTGTACGAGACCACTCGTTGTTCCAGAGTCATATTAAAGATTCACAATGAACAAATCGTTCATGAATGACATATCACTAATTCAAACGGCTACCAGAAAGTGTTCTTTTAAAAGAAATATATGGATGGTGAATGGAAATGTGTATACACTACAGATAAATCGTGGGGTTTTGTTTTGTTTTGCACTGTCATCAGAAATCCAGACAGTCTGCCTATGAAAATGAGGAGGACTTTTCTGTCAAATACAACAACAACTCTGGTAAGTCAAATAATTTAATGCTTTCACCAGTGATTCAAATGGTATAAATGTTATCCATAGAACATAGCCGATGACCAGACATGACCTCCTCCTAAAAAGAACACAATTCGTACTCATCTCTGTTTTGAACAAACTGCACCCTTTTATGTTCGCTTCATCTATACTCTAACTTTTCACCTCAGCTAATCCTGCTTTTATTTTTGCTATATGTAGATGTAGTTTCTTTTAATTTCTGGTGTTTCTTCTACTTTAGATGTAGTAGTCATCGATGTCAGATGGGTACATTTGGGGAACAAGAGTGAAAATTTAGGTTTTACAGTTGACCCTGATGTCTGGGTAGAACGACGCTAACCAATCACAGCCATCTGTAAGCTCATGTATACGGAAGTGGGCAGTTAGCTGTTTCTTCCGAGTGTGTACAGCAGTTTGAAAAGATGCAGTGGCTGGCTTCACAGGTTGTGGAGGTTGAGGTTTCATGTGTATTCTGTAGCATCTCTTCTCTATAAAACAAAATGGCTGACCTTTATTACGTTGCTTGTTGGAAGTGCAGGTTGTTCTTGATCATTAGTACATTATAGAATATTACATGTATGTCGGCTATACCTGTGCTGGGAACTCAATAACTCCCAAAACCACTGCATCTTTGACAAGTCATTTTATGCTTCTTGGAGTGTCTCCATACGTCACACAAAGCACAACGAACAACATTTCAATTCGGACAGGATCTCTATTACCTGGTAGGCATTATTTCTATAGAAGATAAAAGATGGCATAACCTTTCCAGACACGGAAACATGATTCAGACAGCAATTCCCAGGTTTACACTGGTAATAATTTCATTATTATGCACATTACTTCATGTAAAACACATAAGCTGAACATCTACCAACCAGATGGGTTCTAAATAAAGTAACACTGCACAAGCCAGTTCCAGCATGTTCAATTACAAACAGCTTGTAGAGCTTAGCATATGTAAAAACATGATTTCTGAATGGAAGTTTCAGTCAGATCAAGTGTTGAAGTGTTTTACCTGTGTGTGTTCTGTTTTCCAGGTTCAGGAGCAAGTTCTCCACCAACTTGTCCTTCTTCTCCCACTCCTCAACCTGCACCAGGTATTCACCATTTTACAGATTTTTATATTTCTGAGCATGCACCGTTCATACTGGTTGTTACGAAGTGAAATTATCCCAGTCATCTCAATTGAAAGTCACACTTCAGGTACTATATTTTCCGGACAGTAAGTCTAACCTAGGTTAGTTAATCCAGTTTGGTGTTTAGTGCCATAGTTCAGAGCTGTTTTGTTTACCGAGCTGAAAACTTAATAGAGGGAAACTCTATATCATAATATAGGGAATCTATATGACACAATGTTTATTTACGTTAGTGTTACAGTTAATCGTTCTTTTGCACCTTGAGCTGCAAACTACCGTAATTGCTGTAGTATCCCACCTACCGTAAAAACTATAGCAAATTGGCATACTACAAATATCTACAAGCAGCTAACTTTTGTAAGTCATATTTTAATACTTCTTGTATGAAAATGAAGAGTAACATTTATCTGCCTCTTTTTTCCCCTCCTACGCTGTCTTCAAAATAGAGCATGCACCATATTGAACATGTTTGGGGTAAAGTAATCCAATACTAAATTACTTCTGTTGTAAAGTTGCTGTGTCCTTCCTCAGTAGCAAATAAGGAAGAAAATAATGGCATAAGTGATACTCAGAGTAAATGTTGCTGTTCATCACCTCAGGTGGTGTTTATTTTACTCAGTGCACTGATTCTGTGATTACAAATCTGACCTACTGGGAAGGGTTACTGCAACTTTAAGACATCACAATCTGCAATGGCCTGCTCAGTTGTCCTTGACTCTTTAAATATTCTTTATAGCAGACTGTGGAATATTTAAAATTATTGGTATTTGTGGGATTTGACTGTACAGCATGTTTCTGAGGTTTTGTTTTTTTTTGGAAACATCACCGTTAATTGTGGTGGCTTAGGGCATTTTTAAATATTTTACGTATTTTGCTGGTATGGTTTGTTGTACTGTAGAATAAAATAAATCTTAATCGGGGCATCAGCAAATGCCTGCCTTCAGTTTTTTTGTCATAATTTAATGGATCATATTGGGACAGAGAGCACTATTACAGGTTGCATGACGGCTACTTTGTACTCACATTTAGCACTACGTAGTGCTTTGCTCACTTCCTGCAAAAGAAAAATATCCTTGCATACTTGTTATGAAGGTTTCATTGTTTCTGCTTGAATTTTAGCCCACATGGTAAGTGCACCAATCTGCTTAGCTTTAGTTGTGGCATGCAGCTGTGTTCAGTCCATAAGCTAATTGTATTTGTTGCAACAAATGCGCCCTGCGTTCACATTAGCGAGCGTCAAAGCAAACTAGCTTTGAGTCCTCACTGTGATTCTGGAAAATGAACCGATTGATATTTTTAAGATATTTCAAGACAACCAGACTGAATCTGGGTACAAGCCTAAAACTAGCATTCGGAATGTTTTGTCATGTGATGTAGTATTCAGTAGTGCAGTATTGCATTTCTCATGCTCTGCATTTTTGTAATTTTGTCATTGTTGTTGTATTCTAAAAATGGGAGTCACTTACCATGATTAATCAGTCATGATTGCTAGCAACAGAAATAGACAGGCAAAAGCTAAAGGTGTTCAACCATATCCCCCAAAAAATGATGATGATGTCATGACATTGTTAAATATCTGGCTCTTAGCCACTCACTGAACACAAAATTTATCCCAAATGGGCATCATGGGCTGCAGCCCAGAGCCCAGAACACTAGGGGACCCCTGAGAGGATTCTCTTTTGCATTTTAAAAATGACACATTTTGGTCCAGGTAATTATCCGTACACAGAGCAGCTTGGACACACACACAAATCACAAGTCGTGATACAGGTTGACATCATCTCAAATGTCAGAAAATATGACTGTGGCACTAAAAAGAGAAAAGATCAGCAACAGAAAAAACAAAGAAATTAAGAAACTCTAAGCAAAACACCTAAGCTCACAACTTTGTTTAAAAAGTATATAGAACTCCTAGATGTTGATAAACAACAATGAGGCTAATTTTACTAGGCTACACCAACTACAATATCAGCCGCGGCCGGGGGGTTTACTGGATAGTGCTTTTCTAGACGTTCAAAGCGCTTTTCGTTGGATTGGGGGAAATCTCAACCAACACCAGTGTGTAGCATCCACCTGGATGATGATATGCCCCCTCCTTCGGCCAACACTTCTGAATCAGGTGGTTCAAAATTGGGGCTTATAAAAAATAGACTGAGGACCTGAGTGCATGAACATAGGCTTAACTGTTTGCCAGTGATGTCAAGTGAGTACGACATTCTGCGTCAACTTGATTTTAAGGATTTTATCAAGGAATTCTCTTTGAGAAGAAGCCCTTTTAGTGCTGAGTGAGATTTAATTCATTTTATTTGCTGGGCTGTTTCTGATTTGTAAAATGATTTCTCGATACCATTGTTTCATTTATGTGGATATTTTTTAGCCTATATGGGTTGATGATATGCTCTCTGTATTTCTCTTTATTTTTATTTGATCAACAAATTTAATGCAAGTGTTCACTATGTGCACCTTGTTTGAGCATTTTGGAATATTTTTTTTGTTTGCAGAATACATTGTGCCTTTAGTCTTTATGGTTCTTTGATTGCGCATTTGATTTACCAGTTGATGGAATATAACTGGCATATAACTGGGGTCCCAAGGAATGCATTAGCCCTAGGCTTAATGCGGCACTGAATGAACAGAACAGACGCAGAGAGAGGTGAGAGTACAGCAGGAAAGCAAGACCTCTCACTTGCAGGACAGTACTGGCGACATTTGGAAAGTTGCAAAGGTTTGTCCAAATAGCCGCCAGAACTGTCACTAGGTAAACCTAGCCCCCCCCTTTTTTTTTAAAGGAGTCTGAAAAGTCACTAAGTTGGCAGCACTGGTCTGCACTAACAGTTAGATAAAAGGCAGGCTAAGCTCTGCCTCTTCCCAGCAAAAAGAAAATGCAGAAGTAGAGGGAATGCAGGGTTTTTCATTTATGCACATTATATTTGAAAAGCAAGAAAATATACCGAGTACCCAAATGATGCCCTGTCTGTGTTTTTTCTTGAAAACACCCCTGGTTGTAAACCACTGCTCTATGGGATTCAAGTCAGGCGAGTTGGCTGGATTTTACAACAACCTAAATCATTTGGTTACTGTAATTCTTTATTTGAACGCTAACTGGATCAGTCATGCCCACATGTGTCTACAGTAGCGTTCATGACACAACAGGCAAAGTTAGGCCAACATGAACAACTTGTTGCCTTCTGATGTGAACGCAGGGTTATGTGGGTTATTTGTGCATCCTTGGTAATACTAATATTTGTTATTTGGTCATTACAGGTGCTCAGCCAGTGACCCTTCCACCACCTCCTCCACCTCCTCCACCTTCTATGGGGATCGAGTCCAGCCCTCCATCCCTCCATCCTCCTTCCGTTAATGGCAAGGGCCGAAGCGCCCTCCTGAGCTCCATTCAGACCTTCAGCAAAGGCCGACTGAAAAAAGCGGTGACCAACAATTGCAGCGATCCACACATCTGAGCAACACTCTGTACGGTTCTTAGTTCTTATCGTGTGCAATTTGTCCTTGGCCCTCTTATCCAAGGCTTCCAGGATCTGATCTTCAGGAGTGCAGAGATGTTTTAAAACTGGACTGCTGGGGGAAACTATTTTTAATATTTCACTCCCAAATCGACTTCAGATCAGCGATGGTGAGGCTAAAGTGTGTGGTATCTGTGCTGCTATACAGGATATGACCTTGGAAAGTGCATTTCAGCTGTCAGGTTTATGAATTGGACTTGCATATTTGTGGTAAATAATCCCACACACCCTCATAAAATCAGCCTCCAGCTGCAGCACATTCATCATGTGGTGTTTTCAACAAGCTTAGAAGAATTTGGGTTGTGTTTCAAACAGATTTTAATGCTTTGACTTTCACTTTTGGGTTTTACGTAAAATGTTTGTCTTTTTAATCCGTTACATAATATTATAGTATGTTCAAATCGTGCCGGAAATGCTTCAGAACTTGGTGACACAGAAGAGGCCTATGTGGCTATTTTGACATCTACAATAGCTAGCATGTTGACTAAACCAATTTCAATGGTTGGTTTTAAGATGGAAAGCTAAGTTCTGCAAACAGTAATGCTAAACTGGACTCTAGTATTTTATTAGATAATTCAGTAAGCCCTTGAGTCATCCTGGAAGTGAGCACTACCATCACGATGAAAATGTTTCACAGGAGGATAAATGTGGTCCGTCAGAATAACTTTATATTGGGTTCCTGAGTGGCGCAACAGAGAAGGTCATATCCCCACATTGCCACAGCCATCTGTGGCTGGGAGCCATGGGAGCCAAATTGGCCATGCCCTCTGAGTGTTGGGGATGGCATACTCTATCTCCCTTGTCAATCATGAGCATCTGTGAGATCACCCCCCCCCTCCTCTCTCTCTCTCCTCTCTCTCTCTCTCTCTCTCTCTCTCTCTCTCTCTATATATATATATATATATATATATATATATATATATATATATATATATATATATATATATTAAATAAATAAATGAATAAATAAAAAAGGGGGGTGTGAAACCACAAAGTGCTTTCATCTCTGCCCAGTGTGATATAGCATGAGCAGCGGTTCATAAAGATGCAGCAGCTGGCATCACATCTCGGAGGAAGCACATTTGACTTCACCCTCCCCGGGTGTTCGCTGTTGTGTAATGTGAGAAATAGTTAATGGGTGGGAATTGGCAAATGACGATGGGATTTTAAAATGGGATTCAAAAATGTTTTTTATAAGAGAGAAAAACTTTACATTGATTTGCCTAGACCCTTCCCAATAAGTGGACCGAAATGCGTCTAACAGCATGATGTTTTCCCTGATGTTTGTCCTTTTATAAGTCATAACTCATAATTATTGTAGCCTGACATGATGTAAACGCACATAGAGAGTGGTTCTTTAAAAAAAAAAAAGGAAGGAAAAGGAATGAAAGTTAAAAGAAGAAGATGAAGCATGTTGGGGTTTGTGCCACATTTTAACCATTGTGCCTATACAAGACTATTGCTAGAATTCCCATTGCCAGATTTAGGAGCTGTGTATCTCATTATCCTCTTGTGTAGTACAAAAATAGTGGATATTCCATCTGATCAGAATGCTAATGCTGAAACAGTGCACTCAGAGTGAATCTTTGTAATATGCAGAGTGGATAAACTTCCAGCTTGTTGGTCAGGTAATGTATTTGTGACCAGTACAGAAAAGGATTAGTGGAACATGTACTTTATTTTTTTTTTTATTGCTTTTTTGCACCTTGTGCAAAAGCTCCAGTGCAGAACGAACATAGCTCACAAGTAGTGGAAGTCTCTCGAACCCAAAATATTTTCCATAGTAATATCTGCCTCAAAGTACACACAGTTCTTAAGACCTATGATTTACTGTATGATTTACTGTAATCTATAAACAGGAACAAGACATTTTGTATTCCTTAGTACAATTTGATATGCCATACCCTGGACCTCAAAAATTTTTTTAGCAACAAATGTTTAAAAATGTGATTCAAAGATAAAGGTGTGGGAATCAGGAATGGGAAACCGCCACCCTTGGATCCAGTTAAAAGTCACTGGAATGGGCGGACACATTGAATAACATTGATAACAGCATACATTCATTCATCTTCAGTAACTGGTTTATCCTGCTCATGGTTACGGTGGATTAATTGACAGATTTGTTCATATTTTGGGAAAAAGACCTATCAAATTTCATTAAATTCACAAGCAAGTACAAATATAACTGCAGATGTTGGCACAATTGATCAAACTTTCTGCGGGAACAGTCCGGAGTGGTCAGAATTCATTCGGCAGCAGGCAGAAGCACAAGTATCCCCTTCCCGTTTGGACAAAATGTCTATGGGGTATAGTCATACCTGTTCCAGCTTCTCCTACCGGGGCAGAGTCAAGCCAAAAGTCCAGGAGGTGGAAACAACTCCGTGTGTTTCAGGCTGGATAATTGTGTTTAATGTGTTGTTTCATGTTGTACAGCGTTATGGGGGTTAGGGTTTGTATAAGGCATATAGGAGGAGTTAGATCAAATCCAGCTCCACCCCCTGGAATTTGGGTGATTCTGCAGCCAAGACTATCTCAGCAGAAGCAGGCTTTACAATCACATCTAATTTTTAAGCAAATATATGAAGAAATGAACTATGATATATGGAAAGTATTTGGGGTGTGATTGATGTCTATTACTTGTTAGTTGCATTATCCTTGTAGCTTCAGTGCAAAAGTAAGGAAACAAATGTCAGACTGGCTGACCAACTACATTTAGGATGAGCAAAATCCTGTTAATTCTATTTTCTTTTGGTTTTTCCCCCCAAATGTTCCTTATGAAAATGCCACATATTCAGATTTGTACAAGTAAACAGGCGTTAATGTTCTGATAAACCATAATTAGGTGATTATCATTGGACATTGGACATTATGGCCCCTGCTGGACTGCACAATTCTAACTCTCGGCCCATCTGTATACACACCCATACATGTTGCACTGCAGACTATAAAACATGGAGAGTTTTTCAGTGATACCCACGGGTTACGTGTGTTTAGCGTGTACATAAACCCTACCAAGGAGCAACATCGGTTTCTCTGCAGCACTTTACCACTTTTTATTGGTGGTCTTTGAAAAGAGGTATAACGTTTACAGTAGATTTAATTATGTTGAAAGACGGTATGACTAGCGAGACAGTTTGATTATATTTGATAAGAGTAATGAACACTGCACATTTGCCACAACCACTGCTGCACACACTGAAGGTGTGCATCCTGTTTTTAAAAACAGAAATGTTTTTGTCCCCCCCCCCGCCCATTATAATAAGTTGCGTTGACAATGCTTTATCTGTGATATCGTGCTTTTAATTGTGAACTTTGATGTAAAAACAACAAAATGTTCTTTAATGTTTTGCAGCTGTATGTCAGAACAGCTTTTCCTCTAATATATATATAGTTTATCAAAGCACATGTGATTGTATTGGATGTGGCGTTTCATTTATGACCGTAGGGGTGAATCTAGGATCCGACGTTTAGGGTTGCTCAGCCCTTAATGAGTGTTGCATGTAAACTTGCAAAGCACTAGCTGGTTTTCATTATGGGAGCCGATTGATTAGTGATCCAACAAATAAACTAAAAAAGGGGCTGTAGAATGAGAATGAAGGTGCCATCCTGTACCATGGACAAAGCCTGACCAAATTATGGTCTTTTCAAGTTTATAAATGCTGTGTGTGTGTGTGTTGTGTGTGTGTGTGTGTGTGTGTGTGTGTGTGTGTGTGTGTGTGTGTGTGTGTGTGTGTGTGTGTGTGTGTGTGTGTGTGTGTGTGTGCATGCTTGAGCATAACTAAGGCATTTCATGCTATAAACCTACAAAAGAAACCATTGTAATTGAACGGTTGTCAAAGTGTTCAGGTACTTTTCTGTTGAGCTTTTTAGCACTGTAAATAAAATCTTGATTCCACTTATACATCAAGTATTCAACTATGTGACTTGAATAATACATGCAAAGCAAAACAAACAAAAACAAAAAATATCACCATGATCTACGGGTATCAATTATCAAATAGAGGCTTGAGCCATTGATTTGCAGTTCTGAGAGAGCAAGTGTGTTCAGGGTTTTTTTCCCCCCATTTCATGCTGATAATATAAAAATAGAACCTTTTTTATATATATATATATATATATATCTCACATGTGCTCTTTTTCTTTTTTCTTTCTCGCTCGCTCTATCTCTCTAATAACTGCATGTCAATGGTTCAAGCCTCTGCTTTGCCTCGTGGCCTCATTACCACCTCGGGTGCGCATTATTTTGCTAATAATTAAATCCCTGTCGTCAGTTATTACTTATTTCTGGAAAATCTAAATTGTCTTTTGTCTGTTGTTAAATGTGTGTGCTGGGGTGGACGTTATCTCAGTTCACTTGGCGAAGTGATATGGAACTGTAATGCGGGCAAGACCCAACTGGAACTACTTTAGCTGTGCATTTACTGAAAAATAATTGCACACCTCAGAACGTCTATCAGCCAATCAGAATTCAACAGGGTTGTGGTATAAATCTGCATAAGTTTTACCTAAAGCATCATAGGATTTTTCACACAAGTCCAAAAGTAGACAAAGAGGACCCAGTTAAACAAATGAGATTATATTTGGTCATTTATTTAATGAGGAAAATGATTCATTATAATATATCTGTGAGAGGCAAAAGTATGTGAACCTCTAGGATTAGCAGTTAATTTGAAGGTGAAATTGGAGTCAGGTGATCAGTGGGATGACAATCAGGTATGAGTGAGCGCTCTGTTTTATTTAAAGAACAGGGATCTATCAAAGTGATCATGTTTGTCGAAGTGTATCATGGCATGAACAAAAGAGATTTCTGAAGACCTCAGAAAAAGTTGTTGATGCTCATCAGGCAGGAAAAGGTTACAAAACCATCTATAAAGAGTTTGGACTCCACCAATCGACAGTCAGACAGATTGTGTACAAATGGAGGAAATTCAAGACCATTGTTACCCTCTCCAGGAGTGGTCAACCAACAACGATCACTCCAAGAGCAAGACGTGTAATAGTCCATGAGATAATGTTCATGTGTCCACCATCAGGAGAACACTGAACAACAATGTTGTGCATGGCAGGGTTACAAGGGCAAAGCTACTACTCTCCAAAAAGAATACTGCTGCCTGTCTGCATTTGCTAAAGATCACGTGGACAAGACAGAAGGCTATTGGAAAAATATGTAGTGGATGGATGAGACCAAAATCAAAATTTTTGGTTTAAATGAGAAGCAGTATGTTTGGCAAAAGGAAAGCACTGCATTCCAGCATAAGATCCTTATCTGTGAAACATGGTGGTGGTAGTATAATGGTTTGGGCCTGTTTTGCTGCATCTGGGCCATGACGACTTGTCATCATTGATGGAACAATAAATTCTGAATTATCACCAGCGAATTCTAAAAGGAAATGTCAGGACATCTGTCCATGAACTGAATCTCAAGAGAAAGTGGGTCATGCAGCAAGACAACGACCCTAATCACACAAGTCGTTCTACCAAAGAATGGTTAAAGAAGACTAAAGTTAATGTTTTGGAATGGCCAAGTCAAAGTTCTGACCTTAATCTAATAGAAATGTTGTGGAAGGACCTGAAGCAAGCAGTTCATGATAGGAAACCCACCAACATCCATCCATCCAACATCAACAGGTTAAATTTCTCCAAGCTGGTGTGCAGGACTGATCAACAATTACCACAAATGTTATTGCTGCACAAGGGGGTCAAACCAGGTCAAATACCTATCAATCACATGTTCTGATATTTTTGATCACTTGAAAAAAAATGGTACATGTTCTAAGTTATTTAAATCTAGATGTGTTAAACAACAGTAAATGAAAGGTGAAATTCGGATCCACCGTCTCACTCATCTTTTGATCTCAAACCCAAATGTTTTCAGTGTGCACCCAAAAAAATTTTTTTAAATTAGAATTGGCTTTTCTATTCCAATACATTTGGAGGGGACCGTATGACAACTTTTTGAGTGAGTAGGCGGGAGTGAGTAATAGCGCATATTTCCTCTATTTATTTTTTATAGACTTCCGGTTCAATTCCACACATGCTTTTAAGCGTAGTGACGTATATGTAAACCCATCAGAGAGACACCAAATACATTAGGTGTGGCCAAATCAAGTATCTGCTACATACCTAAAAAGAAAGAACGCACTGGTGAGTGTCAAAGTCAACAATCAAGAGGGGCCTTCACCAGAGTATATACACAGGGTTTACCACCAGATGTAAAACATAAGTAAGACTCAAAAACAGGAAAACCAGATTAGAGTTTACAAAAGAAAAGAAAAAGGCTGTACAGTTTTGGAAAATCTTATGGACAGATGAGAAAAAAGCCAAATTGAATGAATGTTGGGAGAGTATGCAGAAGGAAAAGAACTGCTCAGGATCCAAAGCATACAACCGGACCTTATGGTGTGGGAATGGATGGCTGTTAATGGAATCAGTTCCCTTGTATTTATTGAAGATCTGACTGCAGACAAAAGCAGCAGGGTGAATTATCAAGTGTATAGGGCTCTATTATCTGCTCAGATTCAGTCAAATGCTTCAAAACTCATTGGGTGGCACTTTCCAGTATAGATGGATAATGGCCCTTCAAAAGCAAGCCAAGAATTTCTTCTTTTTTTAAAGCAAAGAAGTGATAAGTCCTGCATTGCCCAAGTTGCTTGCTGAAGGCAAAAATGGAGGACAATTTTAATTTACGATTATGTTTGTTCAATTATTTTTGGTCGACACATAAAGTGCTGTTATTCAATTCAGTGTTCACCTGATTTGGATGTAAATAACCTTATTTTCAAGCTGAAAGTCTGCACTTTGTGCTCATGTTCATGAATTGATTCAACTCCAATAAACTGTGGTACAGCTTAAACAATAATAACTTTGGCCGTGTCCAAATATTTATGGACCTGGCTGTATATGTGTCATTATAATTAAAGAGGTTGCGGTTGAAGTAGGTGCGTGAAAATCGATGCTTTATACATTTTTGCATACATTTTAAATATAAAACACTAATTCGTTCAATGACTCGACTAATGTAAAAAAATAAATAAATAAATAAATAATAATAATAATAATAATAATAATAATAATTAATAAAGATTATTAAATAAATAATTACAAATAAATGCAAAATCAACGTGCGCGAGCTTCTTATTTCGTTGAAGGCCAGTGCCCTTGGCGTGACGTACGGCTTCCGGTTTACTTCCGACAGCTTCCAAACGCCTCTCTGATTGGTTCTTATTCAGCAATCAACCTTCTCATTGGATATTACGACATCACCTGCTACGCCTTCAAACGTCTGATTGGTTCGAATTGATGAACCCACTTTGCATTGGATAACAGAATTTGACAGCCCCGCCTCCAAATAGAGGACAGTGGGACAGTCTAAAAAGAAAGATGGCGTCGTTGAGGTGTTTTCTTCGCTCTGGGAAGGTTAGTAACACGGATTATTTTAAAATATGAATAATAATGATAATAAAGTCAATGGAAGCCGGTTTAAATGTTAACCGTGTTGATGTTTACAGAGTGCCGTTTCAGTCGTCCTCCGGAGGGAGTTCCACAGGACGCCGTCTGCTGCTGTGCAGGTTATTGTGGAGTTCTATTCAATTTATTCATACTTCATATTATATGTATTTACAATATTACTTGGCAGTGTAGATAAATAGCTGACGTGGAGGTTTTCCTCCCCAGTGTAACCCCTCTAATCTGTACAGTCTGTGTGAATCCCAAATCAGAGTCCTCTCCTGGGACACTGGAATAAAGTTGCTGTGACGTTCGATATTCGCGGAAATTAAGGGACCGTCTCTAAAGTGACACACGACATTGTTATACACGTTTCTGACTTCAATAGCATTTGAAGGGAATGACTTCCAGTCATAGAAGCCACTGTACAGTGTTCATCTTGGGGTCAGGTATGATTCACACCTCCTTAGATTTCTGATATTTATAAAAATAAGCTATTAAATCATCTATAAATATTGCCATGTATTTTATTTCAGCATGGGCTCATACACAAAATATACCATCATTTAAAGCTCAATAGCATTTGGAGGGAATGACTTAGTCACACAACCAACTGTAAAGTGTTCGTCTAGGTATCAGGAATGACACACACCTTTTAACCTTTTAGATTGTTAGTTATCAAAATAAGCTATTACATTTATTCACTTAGCAGATGCTTTTATCCAAAGCGACTTACAAATAAGCAAAGCGATATATCAAGCAGGGAACAATACAAGTAGTGCTACTATACAAGATCCATTAATTGAATACCAGAGGAAGCAAAGTGCACAGAGTAGAGGTGTAAGTGCGTTGTGTGTGGGGTTTTTTTGTTTGGTTTTTTTTTCCCACTAGGAGTTGATTAGGTGTTCACGGATTAAGTATTATTTATATATGATGAATAAATATTACATCATATATAAATATTGTCATGCATTTTAAGGTTAAATATCAAAAATCTAAAAGGTGTGTTATACCTGACGCCTAGTCGAACACTTTCCAGTTGGTTTTGTGATAGTAAGTCATTCCCTTCAAATGCTATTGAAGTTAGAATCAATGTCATGTGTAACTTTAGAGACGATCCCTTAATTTCCACATATCCACGAATATCGAACGTACAACTAACTTTATTTACATTTCCTGAGAGACTTCCGCAATCACCGAACAAAGCAACCGGAAATGCTGAGTACCTGGTCGAGGTGTGCTGGTAGGAGTCCCGAAATATGCCCTGCATCCCAATTGGCATACTTATACTATGCTCTAAAAGTATGTACTCTTTTACTTATGAAGGAGAGATACATACTTTTGAGTGTTTATTTATTAAAAGACTTTGCGAGTACTGGGATGTACTAACACGTTGTGTAACGGAAGAGAACACCGTCACCATAAATAATCTCACGTTTCAGCTCTCATTCCTTTGTTATTCCTTTATATAATTGAAAACTTTTATATATTTGAATTTATCGTTCCCTTGATTGATTTTTCCCCGTTTCATTTTCATCTCTCTAAAATGCATCCTTGAAGTCGGTGAAGCAAACCATGACAAACTGGTTGTGGGCGATATTGGCTGAAAAAGTGTCTTCGGGTCCACGCTTTGAGAATTTACCGGAAATACTAGACCAGACTAGGTACCTTTCGGGATACTCAACGTACTACAATTTGGGAGACACTAATTCTCAACTCAGATATTGTTTAGTATGGATAGTATGGCAGTTGAGACATAGGGATGGATTTTCTGATGCTTCTTCAGCACCACTTTGAGAAGCAGTATATTAATGTTATTAATAGCTTTTATATGACCGTGCGGCTGATTTCTCGATTCTGAACGTGCGGATTCATTCTCTTTAACAGCAGCTCAGATGGCAATGCCGGCACTTTTTTCCAATCACAGGTTTATATCTAATACAATCATTATGTCACTATATATTTTATAGTAGCTAATAATTCACAGGGATATGTACGGTGGACTTGCCACATAATCTAAGCCTAATAAATGGATTCTACAAAATGTCATATAACAAAGAAGACATTTAATCATTGATATGGTCATGCTTTGTTTGAGGAGACATTTATGTAACAGTTATGGAAGGAGTCTCTGGTGTCAACCTGTTGTAAGAGTAACATACGTTTCTCAACGGGATAGTGTTCAGGACTGTTAGGTTTTTGTCTCATGAACTTGTTTCACAGGTTTTCATTTCTCAACATTAAATGTACGTATAAACAGTTAAAAAGCTCTATGTTATAGGGATGTGATCTTGCAATTGGGGATGTCACGATACCAAAAATCTACTAGTCGGTACCGATACCAAAGTTGCTACCACGGTGTGGTTTAAAAATAAAATGAAAGGTTTCCTGGAGGACGTCCTCCTCTGGCTGATACTGGTGAAAAGAGGCTATCTGGCTATCGCAATCATATCATGGAGCATAACGTTAGCTGGTTTCATGGCCACAATGCCAGCTGTCTCAAACAAACATAACATAGGGCCCGGCTTTCAGGTGCTTCGCCAAATACCAGGTTTTTCCTCACTTTGATGAACGATCGGATCGTTTACAAACTGGCTTCAGAGCATCAATTATATGTTTGTCATCCGCCTAGAGTGCGAAGTATTTCCATATTTGACTCTTACCACCTTAACTCTCAACGAGTCGGGGTGGAGTTAAACCTGTCTTCATTTTCTTTAGTGTTTCCCGTGTGCTTGTAGGCGTCCTCCTTCTTCTTTACCACTTGTGTAAACACGTACACGTATTTGCTGCTCCCATCAGTTCCGGAAGAATTGCAACTTCTGTACCTTAATTACCAACGGTACCTATGCTACCGCAGAAAAACAAGTACCGTCACGTTTTAAGAATGTTGGTACCAAAGTATCAGTTTTTGTGACTTCCCTAATTGCAATACATATTGTAGGATGATAGAAACAGAGTGAAAGACAGCATGAAACTCCTCGCAACACTCCAACGCAGAACAGGCATCAGCCTAACTAAAGGATGATCTTGTACCTGAAAAGGGGGGTATTTCTGTCGTTTAGACTTGATTTGCGTATAACAGATTAGACACCGATCAGAAAAGAATTGTGTATAGTATGCTGCAGACCAGTCATGAATGAATGCAATTATGTATAGATAATTTTTTCATCAATTTTAGATAAAGCATAATGTATCCTGATATAAGATTTTGTCCATATTGCCCTTCCCTAGCGTGTTTGCATAGCAATAAATAAAACATAAAAAATTTTTTTTTAGCAAATTGCTGTGGGATAAGGGCAGTAATGCACTTCAGGCCATGCTGTTATAAGAAAATAATTCATTCAGTGTGGTTATGCATGGCTCGAAATGCATTATCCTTACGTAATAGCAGCTCTGACCGAAGTGTGTCGGCTGTAATTCAAATCAGGTTTATATTAATGAACTCGTTCTAATATGTTGTTTCTATAGAAGTTATTCACAGGGACTTGTATGGAAATGGGTGCTATGCCTAATAATGGATAAAAATAGATTTTAATAAAGTGTAATTTAACCAAGAAAAACGTGTAATCACTGATGCGTTGAAATTTTCTGTAACGGAGGACAGAGGGCTTTGTGCTGTCCCATTTCTTAGCAACACCGCAAGCTGCCTTTTTATTTTTTTGTTAACTTCGAGAGAGAGCGAGAGATTTGCACTCGGCAAATCACTGTGGTATGAAGAGGAATAAAACACTTTAGGTCTTTCAGTAACAGGAAAATCGCCTTCACCTCAGGCCTCATGTCTGGCTGCATCACACCATCCCATCACGGATTATTTTCCTATAAAAGCCTGCCCTGTTGTGTTTTATCGCTTACTTATTCTGTATGTAGTGTAGTATACTGTATGTCAAATTGAAATCCATTTGGTCTTGAGCCAGTAATTGAAATTTCATATCTGGTAGTGATGGAGTAAAATAATTGATTGGTTTTAGGTTCGTAGGATGCCACTTTTGCCACAAGTCTGTGAACTGTGTCCTGGTGAACTAGCACTACTGTTGTTTAAATAGAAAAGTCTAAAACAGCTCAGCCACAAAGCGATAGACCACACATCACATAGCAGGAACATCGAGTGCAACACTTTAAAAATTGTTTCCCCTCTGTTGTGTCACTCAGTACAAAGCACCAAACTGCCTTTGGCAGAAATACCAGCACAAGAACTGCATTGGTAGCTTCAGGAAATAGGAGGGGGGGGGGATTAACAGTAACTCCAAACACTAAAATTCATGCCTGTTATTATTTATTGCAGGTGACTGTGAGAGATGCTCTTAACCAGGCTATGGACGAAGAGCTGGAGAGGGATGAGCGTGTGTTCCTGCTTGGTGAAGAAGTTGCGCAGTACGATGGTGCTTACAAGGTCAGCAAATGTGGTGGTGTTGAGACTTTTTGGTCATTAAGCTAAAATAGTCTTTTGTACTTTGTGTTCTTAGTCATTTGGTGTTTTTGTATTGTACTGTGTCCATATTTCATACAGGTGAGCAGAGGTCTTTGGAAGAAGTATGGCGATAAACGCATCATTGACACACCCATTTCCGAGGTGAGCAGACTTTGACTTGAGTCATTTACTCATGTCCCAGCATGATTTTTGCAAACACCAGAGTAGTTGAAATCTAAAGTTAATCCCCCCCACTTGAACAGAAAAGTATTTTATGTGGCAAATTGTTCATATCATGGGCAGGTACATGTAAAAACAAGTATAACATGCAGTCATGTGTAAAAGAAAGTACACTCCATGGAAATTGTTTTTTGAGTCCCAGCAAATTCAGCTCAAGAGCAGACGTTTTGATGCAAAAAGAAGTCTCCAAGAACCCTAAAATTTAATCATAGGATCTGATAGTAAGTCTTGCAATTGTTGGTGTCGAAGTGCATGCTTTTACAATCAGAAAGAGATTGCACAATTTTACCTGCATGTGAGATGTGCCAGGAAAGAGCCTTTTCAAGACTACAGTTTGCCAATGAGCATACAGGCAAAGACCAGGCCTTTTGGAATAATGTGCTCTGTACAGATATATCAAATAGAGTTGTCTGGCACAGACCAAAGACAGCTTTTCAGGAGAAGCACCTCATACCAACTGTTATGGTTTAGGGTTCCTTCGCTGCTTCAGGGACTGGACAGCTTGCATTCATTGATTCAAATATGAATTCTGCATCATATCAAATATTGCTTGAAGATAACGTGAGGCCATCTGTCTGAAAGTTGAACCGAAAGTGGACCTTTCAACAGGATAATGATCCTAAGCACACGAGCAAATCCACTAAGGAATGACCCAAAAAGAAGAAATGGAGGGTTATGGAATGGCCTAGTCAAAGCCTGGATTTGAATCCCATTGAAATGTTGTGAAACGGTCGGTACATGCAAGAAAACCCTCAAACACCTTGCAACTGAAGAATGTTGCATGGAAGAGTGGTCAAAAATAGCCATACATAGACATTTTTGGTTTTGACCTCCATTCATCCTCTGATTGTCTGATTGTCACATTGTTCATGACTCTTGAAATAGAATTACAATATAGCACTGCCATACATTGACACTTGAAAGTTGGGTTAGCTAGTCAGAGTCTGCTATGTCACTTAAACAGAACTGAACTATTATAATCCATATAATGTGGGGTTATTTGTTTGTGTTTGTTTCTTAGATGGGCTTTGCTGGCATTGCTGTTGGTGCAGCCATGGTGGGTTTGCATTTTTACTTTCCTCTATATGGTAATAATGTTTTAGACATTTTGCATCACCTGCCATCAGTAAAAATGCTATGGATTTTGGGAATTTCTGGAGCTTATGAAAAGATCTAGCCAATGTGTTTTTTATCAAGTCCTTATCAACTGTTCTGCCTAGAACCTTTTAGAAAAAGTGAATAACTGACAAATTTTTAATTTTGTCTTCGTTTTCAGGCTGGCCTGAGACCCATCTGCGAGTTCATGACCTTCAATTTCTCCATGCAAGCCATCGACCAGGTCATCAACTCTGCAGCCAAGACGTACTACATGTCAGCCGGGCTGCAGCCTGTGCCCATTGTGTTCCGAGGCCCCAACGGTGCGTCTGCAGGAGTAGCAGCTCAGCACTCGCAGTGTTTTGCTGCCTGGTATGGCCACTGTCCCGGGTTAAAGGTCGTAAGTCCCTGGAATGCAGAGGATGCCAGGGGGCTCCTTAAAGCAGCCATTCGTGATGATAATCCTGGTAAGATGGGCTATTACAGGTTTTACAGAAAAATAAAAGACACACAAATTTGATAAACATTGCCCTAAAATATTCAACTTGTTCTTAGGGAATGTTTTCCCTAAAAATCTTTTATGTAAATGTATGTCTATAGGCAGTAAATATATTCCAATTTTGTCCTCTGTCATGACACACAGTGGTGATGCTGGAAAATGAGCTGATGTACGGCATGGCCTTTGAATTGTCTGCGGAAGCACAGTCCAAAGACTTCACCGTCCCCATTGGAAAGGCAAAAGTGGAGCGATCAGGTAGGAGAGACATGCATCTCAAATGTTTATCAGACAAATCTCACCATTTAACAAAAAATTAATCTAAAGAGCAGGAAAAATCAGCAGTGTAAATCTCCTTCTTACGGCCAAGATACATTACTGAAACCTTTTAAGCAGGATGTGTGCGCTCATGCTTTACAAGCATTTCAGTCTACTTCATATGTTCATATCTGATGTTTCACTCGGACTGATGTACATTTAGACCATTAGTTTCTTGAAGCATGCTGTCATGCGAACGTTCAAGATAAAGCAATACTGCTGTCCTTGTAGGCAAACAGTAGTATCTTAAAGCACGTTAAATAATTGTACACTAGTAATAAAAAGAGCTGTTCATATGGTATAGGAGTTTACTCATACAGCTTCAGAGATGTCTGTATTTTTGTGTGTTCGATTGAACTTCAATTAAAGATTAATCTCGTTTTCAGTGTAGGGTTACAATTTTTACTTTTTTTTTCTTTTTATTCATCTTCATGCAAATAATTTTGGAGATGACCGTATCATTGGGGTATGGTCAAATTTTGAGTTGTGATGAATGAATCATTTTGTGGTTCGTGTCTGTGTTTCCATCAGGAAGTCACATCACTCTCACCTCACATTCCCGAATGGTTGGTCATTGTCTTGATGCTGCTGCTGTTCTGGCCAAAGAGGGGATTGAGTGTGAGGTAAGATGCAAGTTTAGCTAGATATTATACAAGTCAAAATGCATCAATTTCTACAAGCCACATTTGCCAATCAAAACCTCTCCCAATAGATTACAGTGTAAGCTAACTGGTTCATGACCTCCTCATGCACGATAGAGTAATCAAATGAGTATACAGTGATGTGAAACAGTTTTTCTTAAAACGGATTTCTTCTGTTCTTGTGTACATCTCATTTTGTTTTAGAAATTAAAACAAAATCTAAGATAAAACAAAGCCAGCCTGATTTAAACACAAAATACAGTATTTAAATGACTGTTATTTATTGAAGCAAAAACGTTATCCAGTACCAACTGGGTCTGTGTGAAAATGTATTTGCCCCCATAGGTACTAATTCCCCACATCTATGAAACTGCACTCATAATGGGGTTAAGCTGGACTAGACACAATCAGGCCTGATTTCTGCAAACCCTGTTCAATCAAATCAACCCTTAAATAGAACTTTTTCAACAGTATGAAGTTGGTTAAAAGGTCTTACTGAGTAACACACTATGCTGAAATTGAAAGAAATTCCAGAAATTATGAGGAAGAAGGTGATTGAAATACATCAGTCTGGGAAGTGTTATCAAACTATTTCAAAGGCTCTGGGACGCCAAAGGACCACAGTGAGAGCCATTATCTCCAATTGGGAAAAACTCAGCACAGTAGTGAATTCCTCCAAGAGCACAGCAACTAGTCATCCAGTAAGTCACAAAAGAGCCGAGGACAACATCAAAGGACCTACAGGCCTCTCTTGCACCAATAAAGGTCACTGTTCATGACTCCACTATCAGTAAGGTTAACCCAGAAGAACATTTAGAGCTCGTCTGAAGTTGAAATTTAAGCGTGACTGGATTATACAGCAAGGCAATTATCCAAAGCATAGGATTAAGTCCACCTCTGAATGGTTCAAAAAAAGTTAAGTTAAAGTTTTGGAGTGGCCTACTCAAAGTCCTCACTTGGGCCAATGCTGTGGCAGGACCTTAAACGGGCAGTTCATGCTTGAAAACCCTCCAGTGTTGCTGAACTAAAGCAGTTCTGCAACGATGAGTGGGCTAAAATTCCACCGCAGGGCTGTGAAAGACTGATCTCCAGTTATCGGAAGCCTTTGGTTGCGGTTATTTCTGCAAAACGTGGCCCAACCAGATTTGAAGTTTAAGCGGGCAATTAGTTTTTCACATGGGTGATAGGTGTTGGATAAATTAAATTTTTTATTTTTTATTTTTTTTTTGCTTCAATAAAATAATAACTGTTTTGTCTTTTCTCAGGTTGCCTCTGTTTTATGTTGTATTTCATTTGAAGATCTAAAACTATTTACTATGAGACACAAAAACAGAAGTAATCATCGGGACAAATGCTTTTTCACAGCACTGTGGTTAGTGCAAGAAATATTAGCAATTTGTATAGCTATCACTGTTCAGAATAAAAAGTAAACTTTTTACAGAAACAGTAGTTTAAAAACAAACACATTAGGCTAGTAAATCAGACTTCTATCTTATGTTAGAGAGTCTGATACTTCTGTTACCAAATGTGGCCATAAAGTGCCTACAGTCACAGGAGGACTGCCATGTTGCAAATTGTTCACCGCTATCTGTTTTAAAAAAACAAAATAAAACCAACCACAAATTATTTTTAATAATTGTGTGGCATTTGGAAACTTTTGCTGTTATATGAAGTCAAAAGAGCCGTCACTGCCAGTAAACAAACCCATCAGAGAGATGGCGAAAACATTAGGTGTTAAAAGATAGAACATACTGGTGTAAGCTCTGGAACACCAAGAGGCCCGAAAGACCACAGAAAACAATTGTGGTGGATGACTGAATTATTTCCTTGCTGAAGGGGAAAAAACCCTTCTCAAAAGATGGCCAGATCAAGTAGACCCTCCAGAAGGTTGGCTTATCTGTGTAAGAGTCAAGAGAAGTGTTCAGAGTAAATAGACATGGTTTACCACAAGAATGTAAACTATTGGTAAGCCTCAAAAACAGGAAGACCGGAATATAGTTTGCCAGGAAAATAAAAATAATAAATCTGTACAGTTCTGGGACACCGGATGAGACAAAGATCAACTTGTACCAGAATAAAGGGAGGAGAAGAGTATGGAGATGGGAAGGAACTGCTCATGATCCGAACTGGTTTCCTTTTGATTTCTATTTATTGATGTGACATCTGATAAAACCACCAGGATGAATTGTGAAGTATATAGGGTTATATTTGCTCAGATTCAGATAAATACAACAGAGCCAGTAAGTTCTCAGTGTTTAAAAAAGCAGATTTGTGTCTTGTGTGATAAAGCTACCAGATTAGAATCTCCCACAAGTGAAAATGCATTTGAATAAAAATTTTTAGGATACAATCCAGATACAAGACGCGTAAAATGACCAGGTATAGTTGGGGCCAATAAGGAAGCTCGTGTAATTTAATTAATTTAATCGATCGCAGAATGTGAGCGGGAACGTAGGTCTTCAGGAGAGAGTTGAGGTAGGAGGGTGTTGTTCCTGACGAGGTCTTGTAGGTGAGCATCAAGGCATTGAACTTGATGCGGGCAGCTACAGGAAGCCAGTGGAGGGAGACGAAGAGGGGTGTGACATGGGTTCTCTTGGGCTGGTTGAACACGAGGCACGCTGCAGCCTCTGAAGGGGTTTGATGGAGCTGGCTGGGAGGCCTGAAAGCAGTGAGTTGCAGTAGTCTAGTTTAGAGATAACAAGAGCCTGGACTAGTATCTGTGTAGCCTGTTTGGTGATGTAGGGTCGGATTTTCTTGATGTTGTACAGGATGAACCTTCAGGACCTTGCAGTTGCTGAGATGTCTGTAAAGGTCATGCCGTCAAATTTATCCTTCCAGCCTGACGATCCATCCGTCTCTGCACGCATCTCTGCTTGCCTGTCGGACATCTCGGTCTGGATGGAGGAGCACTTAAGCTTAACCTGGCAAAATCAGAGCTTCTCGTCATCCCAGCCTGTCCCTCAATCAACCACAATCTCACTGTACAGCTCAGCGGCTTTAAAGGTCAAGCAGTCAAGAATCACCCCAAGGTTCCTGGCCGTCCTGGTTGGCACGAGTGTGCGTGAGCTGAGCTGTACAGTGAGATTGTGGTTGATTGAGGGACAGGCTGGGATGACGAGAAGCTCTGATTTGCCTGCAGGGCGTGTTCCCCCTCCACACCGAGATGTCCGACAGGCAAGCAGAGATGCGTAGGAGACGGATGGATCGTCAGGCTGGAAGGATAAAAATGTGACTTGACTTGACCTTTACAGACCAGGGTGTCATAAGCATAGCAATGATCTGAGAAGCCATGAGACTCAATCACCTGCCCTAGAGATGTAGTGTAGATAGAAGATATGTAGATAATAAATTAATCATGTCATTCTCATAATCAGAACACACACAGAAATCCCAGGGATAGAATTCTGCATTTTCTTGTTGAAAAAGTGTTGTCTTGGTTTTGTTTATTTGATACTGATATACAGGTTGTAAACCTGCGCACCATCAGACCCCTCGATGTAGAAACTATCGAAACCAGCGTGATGAAAACCAACCATTTGGTGACGGTTGAGGGAGGCTGGCCCCAGTTTGGAGTTGGTGCTGAGATTTGTGCCAGAATCATGGAGGGTAACCATTTTGTATTTTTTATGTTTACATTTTATTTCTTTCTTTATTTTTTTAATTGCTCTGCTCCATATGGCACCAATTATATTCTACTTATCTGAACCATTCAAGCCAACATGTGTTCATTGTTTAGCTATAACAAATGGTCAATATTTGACAGAATTTGCTATTGATAATGGCTGGTTCTTAGTTTACATGCTAAAGGCTATTTGCTCTGTTTTCTCATTATCATAAATGAGTGTTTTACTTTTGCAATGGAAGAGCTCTTTTTAAAACCGAAAAGACTGAAATATCCACCTGCTCAACTCCACTCATCTGTTCTGATGTGGTGTTCTCTCTCTCTTTTATTTTTTTATATATATATATATATATAATATATATCTCATCTATATAAAATTTTATTTATTTATTTATTTATTTTTTAAAATAACCGTAGGTCCTGCGTTCAACTACCTGGATGCCCCTGCTGTCCGAGTTACCGGAGTGGACATCCCCATGCCATACGCAAAGATTCTGGAGGACAACAGCGTACCACAAATCAAAGACATCATCTTTGCAGTGAAAAAAACATTGAATGTGTAGTAGGCAGCAAAACACCTTTTTTTTTCCACACACGCTTTCAGGAAATGGCCCGAAAAACCATTGTCTTTCCCCCAACCACCAAATAATAAACCAGAATGGATGTACTAAGAGTAGTTAAGAATTTCAGAAGTGTATAATGGTCTTTCTGTTACATGATGGGTCTCAACCAGTTAACCAGTGGATGTCTTATTTGTATCTACAAGATGCCTTTTGTCATAAAAGGGATATTTATTACCGATGGGTAAAACCAGGCTTTGTGTATTATGTTCTATTATTAAGCGGAAATTTAATAGTAGACACCACTTAATCATGGAGACATCACTTATTTATACCCTCTTTGGGAAGAAATGTCCTTCATTGCTAGAAGTGCAGTCTTGTGAAGACTTTATGCAAAATTCTCTTTTATTAAACAGAAATGACAGATTCTTTTCCCTTTCAAAGTAATTTATTATTTAAAAAAAAAAAAAACCTTTAGGTGTCAAATGCCAGGAGACAACTTCTGGTGAAGATTAACAGCGCAGCTCAGTGACTGCTGGAGCACAAGAATAAAAATTTTAATGTTTTATACATTTAAGGGTACGTAGTGACAGCCATGTCCCATAGAATTCTATGAAACAAAAATTTAGAGAGCAATATTTAGTAAATATTTGTGCCATACTAGTGCAAAGAAGGTTGTAAGACTTGGTAGGGCAAAGCTGGAGCCAAGTATATAGGCACAGTTTCTAAGACAAATTGTCTCATGTTTGTCTTATGGGTTCAGTTCTAGGCCCCAAATCCTGCTGGAACCAGGAAATCATTGCTTTCTTACAATGACAACTCAAGTTATTTACATAATTACCTATATAAATAACTTTCATAGATCCATAGTACAAAATCTGTGACCCCTTTCAATCTGGCTTTTGTCCTCTACATAGTACTGACACTGCCCTCATAAGGGTTGTCCATGACCTATTACTTTCTAGCAGCTCCAGTTCTCTCTATTCTATTACTCTTAGTTCTGCTGTCATGACTTACTTCTCTCCCGCCTCTCGGATATTGGTGTCATGGGTGCTGCTCTTTCTTGGCTTACTTCTTATCTCGCAGATATACAGTTTTACATTTCTATGCAGGATTATAAGTTTCCTATCTTTTAAAATTAGGTGTCCCTCAGGGATCAGTTCTTGTACCTCTACTATTCATATTTTTATTTATATATTTATATATATAATTTTTATTTTTTTTATATCATACTGCTCAAAAAAATAAAGGGAACACTTAAACAACACAATGTAACTCCAAGTCAATCACACTCCTGTGAAATCAAACTGTCCACTTAGGAAGCAACACTGATTGACAATCAATTTCACATGCTGTTGTGCAAATGGATTAGACAACAGGTGGAAATTATAGGCAATTAGCAAGATACCCCCAATAAAGGAGTGGTTCTGCAGGTGGTGACCACAGACCACTTCTCAGTTTCTATGCTTCCTGGCTGATGTTTTGGTCACTTTTGAATGCTGGCGGTGCTTTCACTCTAGTGGTAGCATGAGACGGAGTCTACAACCCACACAAGTGGCTCAGGTAGTGCAGGTCATCCAGGATGGCATATCAATGCGAGCTGTGGCAAGAAGGTTTGCCGTGTCTGCATGCCACATTGCACCACAGACTGTCCAGGAGTTGGCGGATGCTTTAGTCCAGGTCTGGGAGGAGATCCCTCAGGAGACCATCTGCCACCTCATCAGGAGCATGCCCAGGCGTTGTAGGGAGGTCATACAGGCACGTGGAGGCCACACGCACTACTGAGCCTCATTTTGACTTAAGGACATTACATCAAAGTTGGATCAGCCTGTAGTGTGGTTTTCCACTTTGACTCCAAATCCAGACCTCCATGGGTTGATAAATTTGATTTCCATTGATAATTTTTGTGTGATTTTGTTGTAAGCACATTCAACTATGTAAAGAAAGGAGTATTTAATGAGATTATTTCATTCATTCAGATCTAGGATGTGCTATTTTAGTGTTCCCTTTATTTTTTTGAGCAGTGTATATTTATTTGTGTGTAAGTACTGTATAATGCCTTTGGACCAACTTATTCACTGCCATGGTTTCAGTTACCACTGTTATGCTGATGATATTCAAATCTATACAGCTTGTAGATCTGCTCCCACTCTCCAGACCGGTCCACTATCAGCATGTGTAATAATGAAATAAAATGATGGCGTAACATGGACAAAACAGAGATAATTATTATCTGAACAGCAACACTTTACCCTTTACACAAAAATATCCCTTATGATCTTAGTTGTGACATTAATAGCACTCATTAAACCATCTAATACTGTTAAAAAAAAATAAAAAATTTAGGCATCATCTTTGATCCTTCCCTTACCTTTGAAGCTCACATAAAAGCCGTTTTAAAAATAGAATTCCTTCACCTTCGTCGCATTGCTCCCCTCCGTCCCTTCATTAACCTCAAAGAAGCTTAAACACTGATTCATGCATTTATCTCCTCACGTACCTGCTAATTCTATTTCTAGGTTGCAATATATTCAACCTAGAAATGGAGGGGGAGGGGCAGTCATGAATCAGTGGCCTTAGAAAGAAACAACCATTTTACTAGCAATTGTAAAACACTAAACGGAAGCTATTTTGCTAATGCTAAAAAAACTTTTGCATATCTACATACAAAAAATAACTAAAATCAGTGAAACCATGTGTGGGAGTTGGAGCAGATTCAGTAGAGCAGGGAGGAAAATAAGAGACACAAAAGAATGTAGCCAAACTCTCTTATTAGCTTTATTGGAGAGTATTTGTGTATATTAGTCAGGCTTATTTGTTCCCCTGCCACTTTGTCTTGGGGTAAACTGTATGAGGTAAAAAAATATTGAGTGCTTTAAGAGAGGGAGAGGCAAAATAAGGATTTCAGCAATGAAAGGGTGCATATTTGATGTGTTGGGGCCCCATACCTTCAGTACTTGCAGGGTACATGAGCAGTATCCCATACCCGACGAAGCGCAATTATATAGGGAGTAGTGAATCATTTGGGTTTCACTTATAACCATTAAATCGACTTTGACCGAAAATTGCTTCTCTGTACACCAGGTTAACGTTTTGGAGGGTTTTTTTGCACGTACAATCGTCACGTGATCATCATTATGTGCACTGATTTGTTTTTGCGCACACACATTCGCGTGTGCAGATCAACATCGATGCACTTCCTGTTGTGCGGTTTTATGCTGTTGACCCAACGGTGCTGTTAGTCCATGTTCACAAGGACACTAATGTGTCCATCAAAAACGCATTAATATGCGTTACTGGTACTCACAAGGCATGTTTGTGGCAGAGTTGGATATTAGATGAAATATTATTCACTCATTAACATGCATATAGAAACCTTCATAGAATTTGTGTTGGTTTTAATATAAACTGTATTGGTCTCTGTGGGTCTCTACTGGTAATTTGTTGACTTCTATTGGTGGCATGTTTTGTCTGTATACCATTAAGGACCAGTAATGGGTTTAATGGTTAGCTGATGGTTTGTAATGGTATTTGTGTGACATTTCTGTTGTTTGTTTCAGTAGGGAAGTTTGGGCTGACAGTCTTAGTGATGTGTCGTTCATGAACGATTTGTTCATTTTGAACGAATCTTTAATATGAGTCGGGAATGATTTTCAATCACAGTGATTCAATAATTTTTGACCGAAACAGAAATGATGAGTTCACCTCTCGAGTCTTCGGGTTCTAGTCGTTCGTTCTTCTGGTGACCGCCCCATAGGCAATGCACCATGCAATACCAGAAACAAAAATGATGAGTTCACATCTCCAGTCTTCAGGTTCGAGTCGTTTGATCATCACATCACAGCCCACTTCATTCAGATTATGGGGCAGTCACAGGACTTTTGACTCTGATCGGGAGGTGAGGTGAACTCACATACACGTCAGTGTATATCCCATCATTCCAATGTTTACTTTGGTGTGAGCTGTGGGACAGCTATTTTGTGGAGGCCAATGGCAAAGCGAGACTTGGTGCCAGATTATCGAAATGTACAAATGCAGTAGTTTGACACAATGCATACTTTAGCTCACCCAACCCTGGTCCTGGAGAACCCCCCTGTACTGCATGTTCCAGTGTTGTCCTTGCTCCTAAAACACCTGAATCAATTGAACTGGGCCGAATTTCCGCACATCAGGATTACAGCATGTCAAAGCGCACAGAAGAAATGGTAGAGCCAGCATCACAATAAACACGCTCTCTCCCGGTTATCTTAACTTTGTAATGTATTTGTGAAACTCTTTAGTTAATTAACCTAATTTAATAAGCCTAGTTAATTAACAGCCCTCTTTGTACTGAAGTGGGTGTATTACAGCAGGAAAAAACAAACAAACAAAACAAAAACAATAAAATGTGCGAGACACAGGTACTCTGGGACCAAATTTGGGAACCTGTACTGCAATCTTTGCTCAGGTAAATGTATTTAAATATTTGGCTTAGAACCAACTGTCATTTGTCGTATACTGTATTAGAGATTTCTATTTTTATTTTCAATCTATGATTATCTTCAGGACTGGTTACAATTTTTCCCTAGTGAAGTAGTGTAGCAAATCTTACATCTCTTATTAAGAAAATTAAACTGTTTTCTAACTTAAAGTACAATCATAAGTAGGCCTGCAGATCCATTCAGAAATCAACTAATTTATTAATAGGCTATAAAACTTTTTCAAACCATGTTCTGTAAGTGGCTTATGACAGAGCTTGACTAGATTGCCTGATTCAAAGGGTGACAGTGCCACAGTTGAAGGAGAGACTAAACCCAATTTCTGAGAGAGATCCGTGTGTTAGATGAAATTTCCTGGGTAACAAAAGGGGGCTAATGAAGTGATGTTGAGGACAGAACACGAGTCGAATTGGCCATGGAAGGATAAAATGTTACTTTTATACTTCTGTAATTGGCTTGTCCCAGAGAGGAAACTATAGAGCCTTAACCCCTGGTAAGCAAGCCAGAGGCAAAGAAAACCTGTCACGGTGAGCTGGGAGCAGGAAACCTTGGGAGGGAACTGAGGCTCAGCAGGAGGAGCCCATCCTCTGGCTGGCATTGGACACTGAGAACAATGACTAGTGAAGATGAAATTTCTACTTTTTCTGGGATCAGTAGGGCTTTAATAGTTCCTTAACAGTTCCTTTGAGTGTGGACGTGACGATCTTTGTGGATGGGGTGGGGATGCAGGAGGCAGCGGATGCAAATGGCAATGGAACTGTTCATTTTTAATAATGGGCACCTTTCTTTCCTTTTTGCCTTACAGAGCTCCTGTGTGTGTGTGCGCAACAAAATCAATTGCAGCCTCCTGCTGTTTAGGTCAATTTCAGCTCAGGTCAGAGCAGATACAACCAGCTTAGTCATTCTTTGGCATTGGCAGCCTGCTGAATGAAACAAAGCACATAAATAGGCTGCTGTAACCATACACAGGTGTAGACGTCTATACCTATATCACTTGTTACCCGCTTATTTTCCATGATACAGCCAGCCCTCGACCACATCCCCACAGTCACAGTGGGTAAAGTAGAAGCTTGGTCATGCTAGATGGTTGATTGATGAAAATGCACTTCTGGTGGGCTTTAGGATGGTAAGAGTAGGGCCTGAATGAAACCAATTACATGCAGACATAAATGTTGCAGTAGTGGCACCAGGATGTAGACTATAGGAGTGGTATATGCCTGACTTCTTTGTATTTGGGATCTAATTGAGTAAGATCACAGCAGCTTGTGCAGAAGCTGACAGCTGGTGGAGCATTCAGATGTGAGAGATTGGGATGAACAGTGGGAGGGGTTTCTCATGAATGAGGGAGGGCATTGGTATGAATGAAGAGGTATGTGTGAGAGAAGTGTTTGAATTAATTATAGGGGCTTGGTATGAATGGGGGAGGGAGATAAGAGAAGGAAGTATGTGGGATATGTTATGAGAGTTTGGGTTGAAAATTGCACATTGGCATGAATGAGAGGGGGTAGGGGTGAGTGAAGCAGGATGGAATGATCGAGGTTGGGGTGAATAAGAGAGACTGGGATGAAGTCGATAGACAAAGGTGATAAGGCTGTTATTATGAAGCTACGATCTTAGGGAGTGACAAATGTAATGTTATCAATGCTCCCTCACATACGACATGTAGTGTTGTTACCTTTTTTGATGTGTTTTTTTTTTCCATATAGAAGGTGTAAATGGGATTCCTTTTTTAACTTTTTTTAACCACATTCATTTACATTTATAGTCAAACATGTCTCTTGTTTGTTGGATTAAAATCTGATTGCCCTATCGTGTATAATATCCAAATCGGCTCATATCACAGTCAGCTTCATGCGTTGTGGCTTGTTCTATGAAAATTATGGTCACTGCATCACAACTCATGATTTCCTTTAACGCAAAGCTAGATGGCAGATGCATTTGGCATTTTTATGTAGCATTAATCTCTATATGGATATAATCCTGATCACTTTAGGAATTGGTCTGAGAAGTTTGTTTTTGAATGGTCATGATGGACGAAATGCTGAAATGCTGAGAGGCAACTTCCTGATGTTTTTTTTTTTTTAAACCAGACTGGCTGGGATATTTAGGAACAGTATATAGCTTTACAATTGGCTGTGCTTTTTAGAGGCACTATACTGGATAACTATTAATATTCTACTCAAGAGCTCTAGTTAAAACAGCAACAGCCATGCACTTAATTCAAAACCACAACCCTATACTGAATTAGCATTTAGGTGTGTTTTGAGAGGCAGTGAAAGAATGTCAACAAAACGCATTTTGCATTGATGTCCATCACTGATGTTGTTCATATTAAAATCACAATTTGAACTGGCAATGATAGATTTGTGCAGGTAGTTATGTATATTAGTTATGGTTGACTAATAACTAATTCTGGGTGCCTATGCCTATTACGTGACTGTTCCAAATAATCGCAAATGTTTATGCCACCAAATTTGTGGCTTTATTTGATGCGGAGCCTTTTGCCATACCAATTGGCACCTTTTTACCATTCTGTGATGTCCTTCTTCCAACCCATTTTACTTAACTTTATCTCTGTCTCTTCACAGTTCTGCCAACGAGTCTGGTGAAGTCTAAAACCTGAAAGATCTGGTTTTATACTACATTGTTATACTACATTTGTGCAGGCCTTGCTTAAAGGATACAGAGATATCAGAGAAATCGTCCCAGTCGAATGCCATATGTCCATCAGCCTCGTGTTCCAGGTCACCATATTGCCTCAGCAGATGGGGAATGAGCATGTGTTTCAAATTCAAGCCAGTCATTTCATCTGGGAAATTGAAAAATTGCAGAGATGTGATTTACGTCCTACTTCCTCCTGGTGCTGAGTCCAACAACTCAACGGAATTTATTCAAATTATTCCAAATCTCTGCACACTGAGGATTCTAGGATTTTATCTAGCTTGTTTGTACTGTCTGTCTGAGAAGCTGTCAGAATATATAGCTGAACCTTTTCAGTGTCAACATTTCATATTCATATTTACCAGTCAGATCAAAATTTAATGACCATTGTTGAGACTATTCATCTCAAACAATTATAACCATTAATTGAGCGATAACAGTTTAATTAATTGTGACAGGTCAAATATAAACCTGTGATTTGCCTTGCAGCAAAGCTACAGTCAGAGCTGCTGTTATAGAAAAGGAACACCTTCAGAACAACCACAATCGAGAATTCAACAACACTGCATCTAAGCAAATTAAATCAATCAATTTAATTAAATCTGTTTAGTCATATACACACAGTATCTTTTGTGTGTCAAGGCCTTAAGAATTGTCAGCATGCGATTCAGTGGTGTGAAGTTTTAGGTCAGTTGTAATCAAATGTCTTAGCTTGGAGGAATGGGAGGCCATGCCTCCTTCACTGGGACTGACTAAAAGAGGCCACACCCACTGTACTGAGCCTGACATAATAGTACACTATCACAAATAGGAGCTCCTGAATTGGTGCATGTAGGTGTAGCTTTTTGAGGCATGACATCGTAGATTTTATAATCATTCACTTTAATTTTCAGGAACAATAATAATCGTCTTGTACATCTTGTACATTTCTCAAATTTTGGATTATGCTGTCGCTTAACACCACTGCCTTCCTTTTAGTGTCACAGATGTTCGTCACATCAAAGGGCAAATCCACAGTGAGTCCGTGAATCTGCTCATTTGGAAAGGAGCCAAATGAGAAGTGCTGCAAATGGAGAATGGAGGCTTGGGATACATGGTTGGTTTGGAAAGCTGCTAATAATTAATAATCACATCTGGTAATTCTGTTATGGCAAACAGGACATTATATTATAAGCTTGTTTTGCTTCCTCAGTGCACCGATTGCAGCTTATATTTGTAGGTGGACTTGCTGCTTGCTTGAAGAAGAGCAAAAATAGCACAGCACAGCTATTTTTGTCAGTGTTGTTGATTCATAAATAGTACTATGAATCACCATTCTCACTGGCTTAGAATCTACAGAATCTACTACAGAATTGTATAAACTTTGTATTCAGTGGTTTGACTGATTTTTCTGATTGTGCTCACCATCCCTGGTTGTCATTCACTTTGAATCACTGCGAAGTATACGTTCAGTCAACTCGTTTCTCTGCGTTACCAAGCCGATCTAATCTAGTTTGTTTTATAGTTTTCCTCGACCATTGTTTCCGGTTTTTGACTACGTTCTCTGCCTAATCCTGTTTGCCCTGTTCGTCCGATTGCTTGACCCCTTGCCTGTTTAACGACCACGTCTCTTGAAACTTCCCGATTCCGCGCTTTACACCTGCCGCCTGCTTCTGCTTCCGTGCTGATACGAAGTTTGTGACAGAATCCTTCGCCGACCAATGGAAGCAGTGGGAGATCCCCGTTGGCCGCAATGATTAGTGACCATGATCACCTTCTCTCCAGCCTGACTGAGCAGGTAGCTCGGATAGCGCAGGACAAATACGTCCCACTCCGGCACCGGACAAACACGACGGAGATCCGGCACGCTGCCGAGGTTTTCTACTCCAGTGCTCCCTGTTTTTCTGAACTTACCCAGACATGACGGAAAATAGGAAAATAATTCATTTCATGGAACTCTTTTTATCATAGAATTTTTATTGGAAATTTGCATTTTTAACATCATAACACAGAACACCCCACCCAACAACCCCTACAAAACAACCACAGCCAAAACCAAAAGAAAAAGTAAGGAGGGAGAGAGAGAAAATAAATAAATAAGTAAAATAAATAAATAAAAATAAATATATAAATAAAATAAAGTAAAATAAAAATAAATAATTTAAAAAAAGGGGTAAGATGGTTAGTGTTCATCGTCTACCTCTCCTCAATTTACCTCCAGGGTGGGTAAATCATTGAAATAGGTACTAAATTGTTGCCATTTCCCCAAAAACCCACCGACATCCCAGAACTGTTCTGTACAGAGGAACAGGTTAAAATTCCTCCAAGCCGATGTGCAGGACTGGTCAACAGTTAACGGAAACGTTTAGTTACAGTTATTGCTGCACAAGGGGGTCACACCAGATACTGAATACAAAAGGTTCACATACGTGAAGAGTAAGTGATCAAGTATAATATTTTTGTCTAATTTTTTAATTGGGTTCTTTTAGAACTTGGTTTAGGATGGTGTCCAAATCTGATGATGTTTTAGGTCATATTTATGCAGACATATAAGGGTTCACAAACTCTCAAGCACCACTGTAGCTGCTACTGTAGAATAATTTGTCTTGCCCAGTTTGTTTACAGAAGCAGGACATACTGCATTTGCGTTTGAGCTTCTCGATGAGGACTTGGCCAATTAAGTTTGCTGCTCCAGAGTCAATCAGCACTGTAACAATGGAAAGACCTTCTGAGTGTCTTATGAGGAGCACTGTCTTGTTTGGGGCTGCTGCAGTCATAGCAGAGTCTCTCTCTTTGGTGTTTTACGCATTCCAAGGTTTTTAGCTTGGCTTGATTGAATTGCATCAGTTCTTGATGATTGTGTCTGGGGCTGTAATCGGCTCAGTGAATTTTCCTCTTCGGTTACACAAATGTTGATCAACATGAATGGAGAGGGTGATGATGGAGGCCAGTCCAAGCCTTGCTGATAGGCCTTTATGACTGATTGCTCATTCCATGCACTGTGCAAACTCAGTGACACTACAATTGCCCTGCTTCATGGACAGAATTTGTTTCCCAATTTCCTTGACCTCTGGGGAATGACTGAAAAAGCATTGAAAGAGTTTGAGATGTAGCAGATGTATGGATGTATGGTGTGGTGTGCTCCCCTACCTGAGACCATACCACTGTAGCCCAAGTGAGTGCTTTCATGCACAAAACATTTTTTTTATTACTATAGTTTCTATAGTTTATTATAGATTCTTTTTTTTGTTTTTTCCATAGAATTTTTATTGGAAATTTGCATTTTTAACGTCATGACACAACACCCCACCCAACAACCCCCACAAAACAACCACAGCCAAAACCAACAGAAAGGGGGGACAGAGAAAATAAATAAATAAATAAATAAATAAAATAAATAAATAAAAATTAAAACTTTAAAATAAATAAATAAAATAAATAAATAAAATAAAAATAATAATAATAATAATTAAAAATAAATAAATAAATAAATAAATAAATAAATAATAACAGAAAGAGGGTAAGACGGTTAGTGTTCACCGTCTACGTCTTCTCAATTTACCTCCAGGGTGCGTAAATCATTGAAATAGGTAATAAATTGTTGCCATTTCCCCAAAAATGAGTCACCCCTACCTCTGATGTTGTACTTGATTTTTTCCAGCTTCAAAAAGAACATTAAATCTCTAAGCCAAACTTATATAGAGGGGGTTGCGGGGAGGTCCAAGACAACAATATTCTGCGCCGAGCAAGCAACGATGCAAAGGCCACAACACTAGCTTGTTTATGGTTCAGAGGCTGACACTGAGATGAAACACCAAAGATGGCGATTAAAGGACAAAGATCCAATTTGATTTTAAGAATGTTGGACATGGTCCCGAAAAAAAAGTTCCAAAAGGTCTGTAGTTTGGGACAGAGTGCAAACATATGACTCAGGTTACAGAGTGAATGTTTGCATCAGGGACATTGGGATATGTTTTAGACAATCTACTCCTAGAGAGGTGAGCTCTATGGACCACTTTAAATTGTATAAAACTAAGTCTAGCACAGGACGTGGTGGTCCGTATATTATCTAACACTCTGCCCCAGTAATCATCCTCAAGCTCCAGGCCCAGTTCCTCTTCCCAAGCACTTACAGTTTTGATATTGTAAAAATCATCCTGAGACCAGATTGTTGCATATATCTGTGAAATAATGCCCCTTTTATGAGGATTCAGCTTGAACACCTCTTCCCATGCAGACTTTGTAGGTAAAGAGGGAAAACCAACGAATAGGGAGGAGATACAGTGCCTAATTTGAAAGAAACAGAAAAGGTGAGACGGAGGCTGGCTGAATGACAAGGATAATTCAGAAAAGTTTGCAAACACGTTATTAATGAAAATATCCTCAAGGCATTTCAGACCCTTCTTTTCCCAAAGAGAGAATGTGGAATCCATAAAGGAGGGGGGAAAGAGATGGCTATTACATATAGGTGCCATGGTGGTGGCCGAGATAGATTTAAAATGACGACGAAACTGATAGAAAATCTTTAGAGAGGTACAAACTACTGGATTATCCGTGTAGTGTGAAAGGGCTATGGGAAGGGAGGAGAACACCAGAGCAGGGAGGGAGGTTGAAATGCAAGACTGTGCTTCTAAGTGGCACCATGGAAGAGAGGGGGCCTGCACCCACAGCACCAGTTTCTGAATATTAGCCGCCCAATAATAATACATGAAATTGGGCAATGCGAGGCCACCACTCAGTCGACTCCGCTGAAGTGAAAATTTTGAAACCCTGGGAGTGTTTCCTGCCCATATGAAAGACGAGATTAATTTGTCTATATTCTTAAAGAAAGTCTTGGGTAGAAACAAAGGGATTTACTGAAAGAGGTAGAGGAATTTTTACTGTGTTTATTCTGCCAAGAGGGGATAATGGCAGAGCTGCCCATCTTTGAAAGGCTGACTTCATGTATGAGATTAAGGGTGTAAAATTCGCCGCCATTAATTCAGAATGGGAATGGGTGACATTAACTCTGAGATATTTGAATTTTGAATGTTCCAAACGAAAAGGTATTTCAGTCTGTTTTATCTTTAAGCCAGATTGGTTTATAGGTAAACATTCACTCTTTGGTAGGTTCAGTTTATACCCCGAGAATTTCCCAAAGTCACGTAATACGCGTATTATTTCCGGAATAGATGCAATTGGATCTGTAACATAAAGTAGTAAGTCGTCAGCATACAGTGCTAGTTTATGCTCAATTGCATTGCGAACCACACCCTGAAATACAGGAAGAGTTCTAAGCATCATCGAGAGAGGCTCAATTGCTATGGCAAAAAGTAACGGAGACAGAGGACATCCCTGGCGCGTACCCCGTGACAAAGTAAAATAATCAGATTTAGCATTGTTGGTACATATGGAAGCTTGCGGTTCCACATATAAGAAATAGATCCATGATACCAATTCCTCCCCGAAGCCGAACCTCCTTAGCACTATGAAAAGATACTCCCATTCAATCCTATCAAACGCCTTTTCTGCATCCAAAGAGATGACCACTTCAGAGGAGTCGCTGTTCTGCTTTGAATACAAAATATTAAATAGAGTACGAATATTAGAATAGGAATACCATCTTCTCTCCATTCCCAAACAATGGAGGCAGGGCCCAGAAACACTGGAACATCCGGAACTTGTAACCCGTACTGTATTCTTACTGTGTGAAGTCACTCCCGAGCATAAAGGGTGCCACAATCACTGCATATCACAGGCAACCAACAGATTTACACGGAGACTCATATAGTTGCCCACGCGCACAGTCCTACAGTCACATGACAGGCATTAATAAATTGGTTAACAGTCATGTAGACAGATTAAGATGGAGGATACCGTTCATTAAACCATCGCTGTGCTTTTTGGGGACAGTCGAACTGCAGCCTTTTGTCCCCGAGGTCCACCCGAAGGCGAGCAGGGTATCTGAGAGAAGGCCGCACATTTCTCTCACGCAGGCTGTTTCTCACCACAGAGAAGGCCGTCCTCCTCTTAGCGATGCTGGAGCTGAAGTCAGGGAAGACTATTAGAAAAGGAATGCCGTCCTTTTACAAATCCGGTTTGTTCCTCTGAAATAATGCCAGGGACAATCCCCTCCAGACGACAGGCCAAAAGTTTGGCTAAAATCTTGACGTCAACATTGAGGAGGCTAATAGGTCTGTATGAATTACACAATGTTGGGTCTTTCCCATCTTTGAGCAACAGAGTTATAGTTTCTTGTCTTAGTGTTTGTGGCAACGTCCCTAGTTCTAAAGACTCCTTGAATACAGCCAGGAGTAATGGGCACAACGCAACATGGAATTTCTTATAACATTCGGAAGGAAACCCGTCTGGGCCAGGTGATTTCCTGGATTGTAATGAACTGATTGAGCGAACGATCTCATCTAAGGTAATGCCAGTAGAGGGTCAACCCTGGGAAAATCAATATTTCTAAAAAAATGGTCCATGTTACCTGAATTGTCAGGAGCACCAGCTGTGTATAAGGAGGAGTAAAGACTTTTAAAAGTCGAATTAATTTCTGCAGGATCCGAGGTTAATACACCACTGGACTGCATAATCTGAGAACTAGAACGTGAAGCAGCTCGGCTACGCAGTTGGTGAGCCAACAACCGACCGACCTTATCGCCATATTCGTAATAATTGCCACGCGTATGTAACAACAGCCTCTCCGCTTCACCTGTCGATAATAAATCAAACTCCGCCTGCAAATTAAGTCTTTGTTTATGCAGCTCAAGGGTCGGGTTGAGAGCATATTGGTCGACAATGGCCTGAATATTATCAGATAATTCTTTTTTCTTATTCTTGCGTTGCTAATTAGCATAAGCAGAATAAGAGATTATCTGTCCCCTTAAGAAGGCCTTTAGAGTTTCCCAAAGTAAAGAGTAAGAGATTGAATCAGTTTGATTATTAAGAAGAAAATCATCTATCGAAGTAGAGATATACTTGCAGAACGCTGAATCAGATAAAAGTAAAGAATTAAGCCTCCATGGTGGGCGAAAGGCACGATGTGAAGGTAGAAGAATGTCAAGACTTAGAGGAGTGTGGTCTGAAATAACGATTGGTAGATATTCAGAGTTTACAACCTGAGAAATTAGAGAATCATTAATAAAAAAGTAATCAATGCGAGAAAAAGATTTATGTACATGGGAAAAGAAAGAATATTTCCTCACTGTAGGGTTTAAATACCTCCACGGATCAATGTAACCATTCTGAACCATAAACTCAAAGAATACCTTATCCATCGCAGAGGGAGCCTTTGCAACAGCGTTAGATTTGTCCAAGGCTGGGTCAATAACACAGTTCAAATCTCCCCCAAATATCAAGAGATGTCTGTTCAAAGCAGGAAGTTTTGACAACAAATTCTGAGCAAAAGTAGCATTATCAAAGTTAGGGGCATATACATTCACCAAAACTACTGGCGTCTGCGAAATTTTCCCTTCCACCATCACATATCCACCATTTACATCAGAAATGACATTATCAAACGAAAAGGGCACAGCCTTACTGATCAGGATAGAAACTCCCCTGGACCGGGAATCAAAATTGGAGTGGAACATATGCGATGTCCAATGAGCTTGGAGTCTGCGTTGATCCCTGAGACGGAGATGGGTTTCCTGAAGAAATGCAGAAAAATTTTTAAAAAGGGAAAAAAAAAAAAAAAAAAAACAGGATCCCCCACCCCCACATACATACATACATACATACATACATACAACAACACAACCCCCTCCCCACCCACCCACACACAGCAAACCACCCCTCCCTCCCCCACCCTACTCTGATCAGTTAACTTCTCTCCATTCCCAAACAATGGAGGCAGGGCCCAGAAACACTGGAAGATCCGGAACTTGTAACCCGTACTGTATTCTTACTGTGTGAAGTCACTCCCGAGCATAAAGGGTGCCACAATCACCGCATATCACAGGCAACCGACAGATTTACACGGAGACTGATATAGTTGCCCACGCGCACAGTCCTACAGTCACATGACAGGCATTAATAAATCGGTTAACAGTCATGTAGACAGATTAATAAGGAGGATATCATTCATTAAACAATCGTTGTGCTTTTTGGGGACAGTCGAATTGCAGCGTCTCATCACCGAGGTCCACCCGAAGGCGAGCAGGGTATCTGAGAGAAGGCCGCACATTTCTCTCACGCAGGCTGTTTCTCACCACAGAGAAGGCCGCCCTCCTCTTAGTGACGCTGGGGCTGAAGTCAGGGAAGAGGAAAACCTTGCGGCCCGGATGGAAAAGTTGATCCCAATTCCCGCGTCGAATCACTTTTTCTCTGTCATGAAGATAGTGGAACCTCACAATCATGACTCTGGACCTCTGTTTCTCCCACTGCTCCTCCGAGGATATGGGACTGATACGATGAGCTCTATCCAGAAATGGAGCGGTTGGAAAGATATCCGATCCGAGGACATCCTGGAAAAATTTAGACATAAACGTGACCGGATCGCTCCCTTCTTCTCGCTCCGGAATACCGATGAGCCGGAGATTGCAGCGCCGTGAATGGGACTCCAGGTCCTCCACTTTATCGGTGAGGTGTTTGTTAGCTGAAGCTAGCTGTAGCACGGTCTCTTCCAGCGTTACAATTCGGTCACTGTAATCATTCAGGTGTTGCTCAAGCTCACCAATACGCCGTCCTTGTGACTCAATACCCGATTTAAAACTTTCAAAAGATGCAATAACTGGGGCCAGAGCCGAGTTAATAGCCGCTGTCACCTGTGCTGCGATGGTAGAAGTCAGCTCCGTGATTAAAGTTGCGCAGAGATTTTCTAAGTCCAGAGGGAGCTTGTCGCCATGCCTCGCCGTGCTCAGTGTAGATTTAAGTTTGTGTTGTCTTTCAGACGCCATAACTCCTTTCTGGTTATAATTGTAAACCAAGTACTTTAACACAATGGCACTAAATGCCTCTAAAAAGACAGAAAAGGTTCAGGTTGCCTGAAAAGCAGAATTAAAAGAGACAATACTCGGGAGCTCCCTTCACGCATGCCTTCTCCTTCACATGCTCAACCGGAACTCACAAAACATTTACAAAACAGTCCCATGCACACCTCTCAACCAGTCCAGAACTTGAATGGATCCAGTTATTATTTACTGAAGAGTAAAACAGATGAGGGCCCGGAAGCTCTGAGCAGGACAAAATCCAGATATTACACTCTGTAGTCCTGGTGCAACATATATAAACACCCCAAGGCGTGAAAGAATTTGTTAACCTAGGGGTAAATCAGTGGATGTAATGTGAAAGTAGCTTTGTTAAACAAAGAGCTCAACTCTGATACCAGATGTCTTCTTGACCTGTCCCCATCCACTCTTATCTGGCTTATCTGGTTTGTGCAATATTAATAATGTAGCCTATGGGTTGGACTTATATAACAGTTAACAAATACACTGATCAGCCATAATATTAAAACCTCCTGCCTAATGTGTAGGCCCCCCTTATGCTGCCGAAACAGTTCTGACCAATTGAGGCATGGACTCCACATGAACTCTTAAGGTCTGCTGTGGTTTCTGACACCAAGCAGCAGATCCTTTAAGTCCTGTAAGTTGCGAGGTGGGGCCTCCATGAACTGGACTTGGTTGTCCAACAAATCCCATAGATCCCAATTGGATTGAGATCTGGGGAATTTGTACACCTTGAACTCTTTGTCATGTGCCTCAAATAATCCCTGAATAATTTCTGCAGTGTGGCAGGGAGCATTATCCTACTGAAAGATGCCACTGCCATTAGCTAATACCATTGCCATGAAGTGGTGTACTTGGTCTGCAACAATGTTTAGGTAGATGGTACGTGTCAAAGTAACATCCACATGAATGTCAGGACCCAATGTTTCCCAGTAGAACACTGAACAGAGCATCACACTCCCTCCATCAGCTTGCCTTCCCATAGTGCATCATGGTGACTTCTCTTCTCCAGGTATGTGATGCACACACCACCCGGTTGTCCAAATGCTTTAAAAGAAAATTGCCTTCATCAAGCCAGGCCACCTTCTTCCATTGCTTCATGGCCCAGATCTGATGCTACCATTGTAGGTGCTTTTGGCAGTGGACAGGGGTTAGCGTGATCACTCTGATCGGTCTGCTGGCAATCTGTGATGCTCTGTGTGTTCTGACACCTTTCTGTCATAGCCAGAATTAACTTTTCCAACTATTTGTGCTACAGTAGCTCTACTATGGAATCGGACCAGATGGGCCTGCCTCTGCTTCCCAGGGCATCAGTGAGCCTTGGTCATCCATGAACCAGTTGGCATATGGTGTCCTTTCTTGGACCACTTTTGGTAGGTACTAAACACTGCATACTAGGAATAGTTCAACACAACAAATGCTTCAAGTGGTTTCCCCAAAGTCAACTGAAAATGCAACTTATAATGATTTCTCCAGTCTCAAAATTATTCAACCCCTTTATGGCAAGCATCTTTAGTATTTAGTAGATCACCCTTGTGTTGTTATGACCTACTGGAAGTGTTCCTGAGGAATCTTAGCCCATTTCTCATGAGCAATAACCTCCAGTTCAGTAATATTCTTGGATTTGTGTGTTCAAGTCAGGTGACTGTGAAGGCCCTGTAGAATCATCCAGAACTTCTTCTGCAACCAAGCCTTGGTGGAATTTGAGGTATGCTTGGGATCATTATCCTGTTGGAAGGTCCAACGATGCCCAAGCTACAGCTTCCTCACAGAGGGCATGAAGTTTTCTCCTAGGATTTCCTGATACGTCAACGAATCCATCTTGCTGCAGGTTTCCAGTGCCAGCGGATGCAAAGCAGCCCCAGAACATCTTTCTTCATTCTTCTTCCTCCAGACTTCTCGCTGATCCATCTTGCTGAAAATGTCGTTTTGTTTCATCACTCCACAGAACAGAATCCCAAAGCTTCTGTGGCTTATTTATATGATTTTGAATCAATGTTTCTTGTGCTTTTAGGTCAGTAGTGGTGTACTCCTTGGAGTTCTGGCACGGAAACATTCCACGTTTAGTACGGGCCTTACTGTGCTCACTGAAACCTCAGTGTCCCTGAAACCACCAAGTCTTGCTGCAGGTCTTTTCCAGTTACTCAAGGGTTTTTCACAACCTGCCTTCTCAAAAATCTGGTCGCAGATAGCTTCCTTTATCTGCCCCATCCAGGTATTTCATACACTTTTAACCCCTAGCCAGTTCAGGTATTTCATGTGTTCCAGCTCAAGCACACCTGGTACAACTAATGAAGCCCTTGATTATTTGCATCAGGTGTGGATAAGACAACACCTGTTTTGCATATTTGTGCTGTTCTATTCAGGGGGTTGAAAAATTTTGAAACTGGAGAAATTTTCAGTTGAATTTGGGGAAACCACTTGAAGCATTCGTTGTGCTGAACTATTTCAACTGCTTGTGTTTGATTTGTTCATTGCAAACAGTGGAAAGTCTGTAAACTTTGACTATAAACCTGATTTGCAATGGGGGTTGAATAATTTTGATTGCAACTTTAATGAAATAATCAATGTTATTCAGTTCACCTGTCAGCGATTTTAATGTTATTGCTGGTTGGTGTATATGGAGAAAGAGAGAGAGAAAGAGAGCGATGCAGTGTTCACATACAATATAAATATATTTATATCCATACAGATACACTACACTGTGAAAGGTTTTTGGATTGAACATTACACCCATATGCGATTTTACGCGAAACTGTTGCCACAAAGTTAGAAGCACACAATTGTAAAGGATATCTCTGTATGCTATAGAATTACAATTTTCCTTCACTGGAACTAAGGGGCCCAAACCTGTTTCAGCATGACAGTACCCCTATGCAGAAAGTAAGGTCCATGTTTGCCAAGGCTGAAGTGGAACTCACGTGGCACAAAGCCCTAACCTCAACCCCACTGAACACCTCTGGAATGAATTTGAATGCCAATTGCACCCCAGGCCTCCTCACCCAACATCAGTTCCTGATTTCACTAATGCTCTTGTGGCTGCATTGGCACACATTTTCACAGGTATTCTATAAACCACACCTACCATTATTATTTGCACATAATATGCACAATAATTTGCACACTTATTGCCATAGTTAGATGATGTGCATGTGATACTGACATCAGGGACAGCTTACATGCTATGAGGCTGAATCCTGAATGAGAGGATGCAAGTGTAAATTTAAGAATAATACTGTGAAAAATCTATACTGGCCTATCATTTGCTAATAGTGCTTATTGTTCCTAAAATATATGAGGACCTATTTGTGCTGCATGAGCACAACGAAACATGCAATCTGCTGAAATAATATACAGTATAATAAAGCAACAGCTCAACATACAACAAAAATTATCAATAAAAATTTTACCAAAATTATACAAATTAAGAAAATAATTTTAACTGTTAAAATAAATAAATAAATAAATAATACAAAATATGTACAAAATAGAACAAATTGTATTATTAAGACAAACACTGGTGGATTGGTGAAGTTATAGATGCTTAACTGGCAACTATAAGCTTCCCTTACTTGTTAGTTACGCTGGCCTTGTAGTTCCAGTACAATCTTCAGACACAAAACTTGCCTTGACTGATCTTATCCTGAATGATAATGGAATGATTTGTAAAAATAAATAAATAAATAAATAAAAATAAAATAAAATAAATAAATCTTTCATTTTCACTAGTGTTATATTTATATGTAGCATCATAACAGGACCCAAACTGCTGTCAGTCATGTCACAGATTACTACACAATCTGTCTAAAGTTCTTCTCATTACACATGTCGTCCACTAGATTGTTATGATACAGAGTAAGCCACTGTGGTAAGCCTTAAAAATCAATGAGCCTTATGAAAATGTCAGACTTGTCTTGGCTCAGAGAAGAGAAGGATTCACATGAATGCCCAGACTGTTATGTGTCTGTTATGTATCTGTCTGTGAGGTGTGAGCAGTCTGACAACACAGAAATGAAAACAAACATTGCCATGCAGTTAAGCTAATTTAAGGTCAGCCTAAGAATTCTTTTTATAGTTATTTGGCAAATTGTGCATTTCCGATTTGATTAATATGTTAATTATTAACTTGTCAGTTGATTTGTTAGTTAATTATTGATCAGCACAAATGGGTCACCACAAAAACCTGCGTGAAGTTGGCCCCCCCACCAACGCAAAACGTCAGCAAAATAGTCTCAATCGTTTGTGCTTCGTTTGTGCTGGTTTGTGCTGTTAAAATTTTCGTTTGTGCTGCTTCGGTTCCAGAGATATTAAAGGAATATTCAAAGGTCATTCTGGGGTCACCCAGCCCCCCCACATGCTCCAAATTCACCCGAAATGGTCTCAATCGTTTGTGCTTCGTTTGTGCTGGTTTGTGCCGTTAAAAGTTTCGTTTGTGCTGCTTTCGTTTTTAAGATATTAGACATTTAATTATGGCGGCGGTAACGTCACCAGCCCCCACATGCTCCAAGTTCATTCAAAATAGTCTCAATCGTTTGTGCTTCGTTTGTGCTGGTTTGTGCTGTTAAAATTTCCGTTTGTGCTGCTTTGGATTTGGAGATATTAAAATAATATTTATAGGTCATTCTGGGGTCACCCAGCCCCCCCACATGCTCCGAATTAACCCAAAATGGTCTCAATCGTTTGTGCTTCGTTTGTGCTGGTTTGTGCTGTTAAAATGTTCGTTTGTGCTGCTTCGGTTCCGGAGATATTAAAGGAATATTCAAAGGTCATTCTGGGGTCACCCAGCCCCCCCACATGCTCCAAATTCACCCGAAATGGTCTCAATCGTTTGTGCTTCGTTTGTGCTGGTTTGTGCCGTTAAAAGTTTCGTTTGTGCTGCTTTCGTTTTTAAGATATTAGACATTTAATTATGGCGCGGTGACGTCACCAGCCCCCACATGCTCCAAGTTCATTCAAAATAGTCTCAATCGTTTGTGCTTCGTTTGTGCTGGTTTGTGCTGTTAAAATTTCCGTTTGTGCTGCTTTGGATTTGGAGATATTAAAATAATATTTATAGGTCATTCTGGGGTCACCCAGCCCCCAATGTCTCGAATTAACCCAAAATGGTCTCAATCGTTTGTGCTTCGTTTGTGCTGGTTTGTGCTGTTAAAATGTTCGTTTGTGCTGCTTCGGTTCCGGAGATATTAAAGGAATATTCAAAGGTCATTCTGGGGTCACCCAGCCCCCCCACATGCTCCAAATTCACCCGAAATGGTCTCAATCGTTTGTGCTTCGTTTGTGCTGGTTTGTGCCGTTAAAAGTTTCGTTTGTGCTGCTTTGTGCTGTTTTAAGATATTAGACATTTAATTATGGCGCGGTGACGTCACCAGCCCCCACATGCTCCAAGTTCATTCAAAATAGTCTCAATCGTTTGTGCTTCGTTTGTGCTGGTTTGTGCTGTTAAAATTTCCGTTTGTGCTGCTTTGGATTTGGAGATATTAAAATAATATTTATAGGTCATTCTGGGGTCACCCAGCCCCCCATGCTCATTAACCCAAAATGGTCTCAATCGTTTGTGCTTCGTTTGTGCTGGTTTGTGCTGTTAAAATGTTCGTTTGTGCTGCTTCGGTTCCGGAGATATTAAAGGAATATTCAAAGGTCATTCTGGGGTCACCCACCCCCACATGCTCCAAATTCACCCGAAATGGTCTCAATCGTTTGTGCTTCGTTTGTGCTGGTTTGTGCCGTTAAAAGTTTCGTTTGTGCTGCTTTCGTTTTAAGATATTAGACATTTAATTATGGCCGCGGTGACGTCACCAGCCCCCACATGCTCCAAGTTCATTCAAAATAGTCTCAATCGTTTGTGCTTCGTTTGTGCTGGTTTGTGCTGTTAAAATGTTCGTTTGTGCTGCTTCGGTTCCGGAGATATTAAAGGAATATTCAAAGGTCATTCTGGGGTCGGCCCAGCCCCCCCCATCCAAATTCACCCGAAATGGTCTCAATCGTTTGTGCTTCGTTTGTGCTGGTTTGTGCCGTTAAAAGTTTCGTTTGTGCTGCTTTCCTTTTTAAGATATTAGACATTTAATTATGGCGCGGTGACGTCACCAGCCCCCACATGCTCCAAATTAACCCAAAATAGTCTCAATCGTTTTGTGCTTCGTTTGTGCTGGTTTGTGCCCTTAAAATTTCCGTTTGTGCTGCTTCGGTTCCGAGATATTAAAATAATATTTATAGGTCATTCTGGGGTCACCCAGCCCCCCCACCTGCTCCGAATTCACCCCAAATACTCTCAATCGTTTGTGCTCCGTTTGTGCTGATAAAAGTTTCGTTTGTGCTGCTTCGGTTCAGGAGATATTAAAAGAGAAATCATATCATCATTTGTTCAATAAACAATTCTCTTTACTTCATTCACTTGTCTCTCATGATTTAACTTTTCATTTATTTACAAGGAGAATAATCTGTTACACTTCACTCCCACCACTAGGTGTAACACTTCTGTTCACGGTGCTCTTGTGGGAATTAGTGTTGTTAGTATAGGAAAAGTCGAGTTACTAAATAAAAAGTCTGGCCAATGTAAGTACCATTTTTTAACACTATCAGTTACAATATTATTAGTTAACTTTAATCATAATGGTACAACTTTCAAAGAGCTAAGATTGTCAATGTTGAATTTCTTGAACAGAAAACTCATTGTTAATACTAGTATGGTTAATGGAGCTATGCAATGCTAATTACAGCTGCACATGGTACCCATGTTAGTTTTTGAAACCGTTGTGCACCAAGGGTCAACATTACCATATTGGTCCTAGTATAAATATATTAATCCTTATAGTAATAATATATATTTTCCTTGTATTCTGGCAAATACAGTAATACACAAAAACAAGTTTGCAGTGTATGACCAGGATTATTTCAGTGGGTAATTATGTTCTGCTTATGCCAGATGCAAAAAAGCAGCGGTCGACAGGGGTGTCATTTTCACAGTCCTCTGTTCATCAAAAGAGGCCATAGTCCAAAATGGCAACATAGCTACTCCTAATCAGAGCATCTGGACAGAGCTTAGTGAGCAGCTAGAAAACAGGATCACTGCAAAGGCTCTATATACCTTTGTTAAATTGAACCGACACAACATCTGGACTGCTTTAGGGTTTGATTTTAAAAGTGATCATGAAACAAGTGGCAGTAGTGATGACACTGATTTTGAGCCAGGGTCCCTTTCCCCAAGACCAAAAGATTGCTGGACTTTTGGTCTTCAACTTCCATTTCAGACATGGATTGAATTCATGCCTGAAACAGTTCAATATAAAAACAAGTTCTCTAAAACACAAAAAAGGGAATACAGTATTTTGAAGCCTGGCATCTGGACACATGTAATAAATCACCACATTTGGGAAGAAGTGAAGAGCCCCTGTACATTTGTTTTTAAAAGAGCCAAGGTCTATCCATCAGTAACAGAGAAATTCCTAGAAATCAGAGGCAACTGTAAGGAATGTCATGGCCACATTCACATAAAATGTGACAGAGAGCCTGAAATGAACAGCCCAATGGTGCTCAAGTGTTTACTTAAAAACACTGATGACTCCCTGCACACTGGATGTTCAAAGCGTCCGATGTCTGGTAACTTGCGTGTGCATATAGCCAAAGAACTGTGTGAGGGTAGAATGGAACCCCATGTATGGAGGGCATCAGAGGCAACAAAGCTGATGGATTTTGGAGATCCTGAGCCAAGCCATCTTCCTAATTTGGCCACCCTGCGCAAAGCAAAGCAAGAGAGAAATGACTTAGAATTAGGTGACAAGGATCCTATATTGTCACTGCAGATGTTAAAATATAGTTCACCTCACAGTGGTAGCATTAAAGACATTGGACTAGACAAGTTCTTCTGTCACTACTGGAGTCAAACACAAATGTTTATGTACAAGTCATTATCAAAGAAGTCTACTAACCCCACTGTGAGTTTTGATGCAACTGGCTCAGTGGTGAGGAAACTACAGAGACCAAATGGCATGTCTGGCCATATCTTCTTATATCAGGGTGTTCTGGCAGGGGATGAGAGTTCAAGTGTCCCGGTGGTGCAAATGCTGTCAGAGAGACACGATGTTAATGCAATAACACATTGGCTGACAGAATGGATACGCGTGCAGGTGCACCAATTCCAAAAGAGGTTGTGAGTGACTTTTCTCTGGCTTTGCTTGGAGCTCTGGTCAAAGCTTTTACTCCTCATCCTGAACTGAAGACCTACATCAATGAGTGTTGTGGTGTCTTACTCGGTAAAGTGTCAGCAAAAGTGCCACCTTGTTTTGTTCGGGTTGATGTTGCACACTGCATCAAGATGATCTGCCAGTGGGACTGCTTGAAAAAAAAATCACATCGCATTAAAGATTTCTTTGTGAGGTCAATGGCACAGCTTCTCAAGTCACAGTCCATGGACAATGCAAGAGAGCTACTACGCAGTATTACTGTTGTGGCTCTCAGTGAAGCAGAGGGCAATGATAGCTCTGGAGCCCCTCTTATATCAGAAAGATGCAAGAAATACCTGAAAGTCAGAATTGCAGAAGATTGTGTAATCATTCCAGATGTAGAGGGTGAAGAGCTGGAAGAAGTGCATCCATTTGACCAAACACAGACAGACCTACGGCAGTGGGTGACAGACATATGTGAGGAGAGCAGGTCACTTGCCATGGTTAATGGTGATCATGATAATATGCACTTCCTCCCTGAGATTATTCCCAATATAATCTGGCTTGCAAGTTACTTACCACTCTGGACAGGGGTAATGATCCCTCACTTCCGAAGCACCAACATCACCGCAAGTTCAGCCAATGTTGAAGCAGAGTTCAAAAACATCAAACGTGGGCTCTTCAAGCATGAAAACTTGCCTATTCGGGTGGATCGATTCATTGCTCGCCATTTGTCCTTCATTGAGGGCAATATGCGAATTTTTTCTGCAAAACAAAAAGGTGAAGAAGATGCAGCTGTTGCAACAGTGATCACCACAAGAGCCAATCCACTACCCACCACAACTTGCAGTGTAGACAGAAAAGCAGAAAAGGATGCTTCCTGTTCTGGGAAGTCTGACACCATCACAAACATCCATCCAACAGAGGAAGATGCAGTTGAAAACTGGAGAGGCCTAGCGGTTCCACCCAAAAAGAGGAAAAGGAAGTCATACCTCTCTCCTTGTCCTGAATGGCTCCACGCAGATCCATCTGTGAGGGGGAAAAGAGTGAAAGTGGAACTATTGAAAAATGGAAATAATCAACAGCCTGTTAAACTCAGGAAATCAAGAATCTCTGTGCTGAACACATGTGCATTTGATGCTTTTTGTCAATGCTTATGTTGTGCTTTCTGCGACAGTGTAACTTTTGGAAATATTGTTTGCGGTGAGGACTCAAACAACCTCCTCCAGCTAGTGAAAACAATTAGCACAAAGGGTCTGAATGCACAGGTCTACATACAGAGGGCAGAGCTGCTGAGTGGGATATTTAAAGCTGTCCAATTGAAATCTGGTGCTCTCCAAATCGATGCACAGTGCCACATCTCCACCATCATTGAAAAGTCAATGACACAACGCGCATGTGTTTCCTTCACACAACAGTGCTCCTCACAGTATTGCAGTCTCAGCACAGAAGTCACAAGGAAAATTCCATTTGTTTGTACTTCTGTTGCTGTACTGCAGGCTTCTGGCATGGCACATCTTCAGACCGCGGTGGAAGAAGGCCTTAACCTTCCGGAGTCCCCCTGCCTCAGGCCAATCCAAAGTCCGTCACAGTGTCCCTCTGCATTCAAGACAGACTCTACCTCAGGAAAAGTGCTCTGTGCAGGTAAAGTTTCTCACAGTTACAGTCTGGGAGAACTTCTGTGGATTGACACTGACCTGGGAAGCACCTCCACAGAATTTTCTTTGTGTGAATTTCCCTTAAATCTGATGCTCCAAGGAGAGAGATTTACTTTAAGGGCAGTCATTGCTTTCAGAGGAGGTTTAACGCAGGATGCTATTGGACATTATGTGGCCTACTGCAGGAGGTCTCCATGTGTCTGGGAGATGTATGATGACCTGAGAAGTGGAGTGACAGGAATGTCTGAAAAAAACAAAATATGCCCACATGCTGTGTTATACACAAAAGACTGATTGTACTGTTTAAACTGAAATATTTTCATAAATTCAAGTATTTTTGTTCTAAGTGTTTAAGTTTTTAAAGGTACATTATTTGCTTCAAAGGATGTTTGATAGTTCACAGTAATTCAGTTTCACAAGTAAAATCATTTTGCCTTAAATCTTAATTTATTGAGTCATTTAAGTCATTAAATTTCCACAGAGACGCACACACACTAATATATACATATACACACACACACACAACACACACACATACATCATACAAACATATATACACACGGCCCATGTATGTATAAACAGAGCTACAGCAAACAGATTTAGTGCGTGTATTTATTTATTTATGACAATGTTAATATTACGACTGTTATTCTCATAACAACATATACAGAAACAAGTAAAAACACTTATCTTGGAGTTCGTATTACATTTCACACATCCTGTGATCTGCTGTGTCTCTTAAAAGTTGAAAACGCACAGTGGTTAGGTAACAATTACGTGATGTCGACTATTTCATGTGATTTGTCGTTCGGATTTTACCTTTTTACTTCAACTGTATTGTTAAAATAAAAAGACAGTCGGCAAAAATCGGCACTAAGCGATTTAGACCATTTCGGGTCAATTTGGAGCATTGGAGCAGAACTTAATCCCTAATATATTAAAATCGAAAGCAGCACAAACGATTGAGACTATTTTGGGTTAATTGAGACACGGTCGGGTGACCCCAGAATGACCTATAAATATTATTTTAATATCTCTCGGAACCGAAGCGCACAAACGGAAATTTTTAAGGGCACAAACCAGCACAAACGAAGCACAAACGATTGAGACTATTTTGGGTTAATTTGGAGCATGTGGGGGCTGGTGCACCGTCACCGCGCCATAATTAAATGTCTAATATCTTAAAACGAAAGCAGCACAAACGAAACTTTTAACGGCACAAACCAGCACAAACGAAGCACAAACGATTGAGACCATTTCGGGTGAATTTGGAGCATGTGGGGGGGCTGGGTGACCCCAGAATGACCTTTGAATATTCCTTTAATATCTCCGGAACCGAAGCAGCACAAACGAACATTTTAACAGCACAAACCAGCACAAACGAAGCACAAACGATTGAGACTATTTTGAATGAACTTGGAGCATGTGGGGGCTGGTGACGTCACCGCGCCATAATTAAATGTCTAATATCTTAAAAACGAAAGCAGCACAAACGAAACTTTTAACGGCACAAACCAGCACAAACGAAACCAAACGATTGAGACCATTTCGGGTGAATTTGGAGCATGTGGGGGCTGGGTGACCCCAGAATGACCTATAAATATTATTTTAATATCTCCAAATCCAAAGCAGCACAAACGGAAATTTTAACAGCACAAACCAGCACAAACGAAGCACAAACGATTGAGACTATTTTGAATGAACTTGGAGCATGTGGGGGCTGGTGACGTCACCGCGCCACAATTAAATGTCTAATATCTTAAAAACGAAAGCAGCACAAACGAAACTTTTAACGGCACAAACCAGCACAAACGAAGCACAAACGATTGAGACCATTTCGGGTGAATTTGGAGCATGTGGGGGGGCTGGGTGACCCCAGAATGACCTATAAATATTATTTTAATATCTCCAAATCCAAAGCAGCACAAACGGAAATTTTAACAGCACAAACCAGCACAAACGAAGCACAAACGATTGAGACTATTTTGAATGAACTTGGAGCATGTGGGGGGCTGGTGACGTCACCGCGCCATAATTAAATGTCTAATATCTTAAAAACGAAAGCAGCACAAACGAAACTTTTAACGGCACAAACCAGCACAAACGAAGCACAAACGATTGAGACCATTTCGGGTGAATTTGGAGCATGTGGGGGCTGGGTGACCCCAGAATGACCTTTGAATATTCCTTTAATATCTCTGGAACCGAGCAGCACAAACGAAAATTTTAACAGCACAAACCAGCACAAACGAAGCACAAACGATTGAGACTATTTTGCTGACGTTTTGCGTTGGTGGGGGGGCCAACTTCACGCAGGTACCACAAAATGGATGAAGGGATGCAATGATAGAGCATTCAAAACTGGAAATGCTAATGGTAAGTCTAGTATTTATGGGCATACTCAATCAAGCCAAGCTAAAAACCTTGGAATGCGTAAAACACCAAAGAGAGAGACTCTGCTATGACTGCAGCAGCCCCAAACAAGACAGTGCTCCTCATAAGACACTCAGAAGGTCTTTCCATTGTTACAGTGCTGATTGACTCTGGAGCAGCAAACTTAATTGGCCAAGTCCTCATCGAGAAGCTCAAACGCAAATGCAGTATGTCCTGCTTCTGTAAACAAACTGGGCAAGACAAATTATTCTACAGTAGCAGCTACAGTGGTGCTTGAGAGTTTGTGAACCCTTATATGTCTGCATAAATATGACCTAAAACATCATCAGATTTGGACACCATCCTAAACCAAGTTCTAAAGAGAACCCAATTAAAAAATTAGACAAAAATATTATACTTGATCACTTACTCTTCACGTATGTGAACCTTTTGTATTCAGTATCTGGTGTGACCCCCTTGTGCAGCAATAACTGTAACTAAACGTTTCCGTTAACTGTTGACCAGTCCTGCACATCGGCTTGGAGGAATTTCAACCTGTTCCTCTGTACAGAACAACTTCAATTCTGGGATGTTGGTGGGTTTCCTCACATAAACTGCCTGCTTCAAGTCCTTCCAAAACATTTCTATTGGATTAAGGTCAGGACTTTGACTTGGCCATTCCAAAACATTAACTTTATTCTTCTTTAAACATTCTTTAGTAGAACGACTTGTGTGATTAGGGTCATGATTAGGGTCATTGTCTTGCTGCATGACCCACTTTCTCTTGAGCTTTAGTTCATGGACAGATTTCCTGACATTTTCTTTTAGAATTCACTGGTTATAATTCAGAATTTATTGTTCCATCAGTGATGGCAAGTCGTCCTGGCCCAGATGCAGCAAAACAGGTTTAAACCGTGATACTACCATCACCATGTTTCACAGATGGCAGAAGTTTCTTATGCTGGAATGCAACATTTTCCTTTCTCCAAAAATAATGCTTCTTATTCAAAGGAAAAAAAGGGTATATTTTGGTCTCATCCATCCAATAAACATTTTTCCAATAGCCTTCTGGTTTATAAATGTGATCATTAGCAAACTGCAGATGGGCAGCAATGTTCTTTTTAGAGAAAAGTGGCTTTCTCCTTGCACCTCTGCCATGCACAACAGTGTTGTTCAATGTTCTCCTGATGGTGGACTCATGAACATGAGTTCTTTAGTTGCTTAGAAGTTACCCTGGTTCCTTTGTGACCTCATGGACTATTACATGTCTTGCTCTTGGATTGATCTTTGTAGGTTGACCACTCCTGGGGAGGGTATTAATGTTCTTGTTTTTTTACTCCATTTTTACACAATCTGTCAGACTGTGAATTGGTTTAGTCCAAACTCTTTAGGGATGGTTTTGTAACCTTTCCAGTCTGATGAGCATCAAGAACTCTCCTTTGGTTTGTGCCATGATACACTACCACAAACATGTGTTGTGAAGATCAGACTTTGATAGATCCCTGTTCTTAAAAAAACAAACAAACAACAAAAACAAAAAAAAAACGGGCACTTACTCACACCTGATCGTCATCCCATCGATTGAAAACACCAGACTCTGATTTCACCTTCAAATGAACTGCTAATCCTAGAGGTTCACATACTTTTGCTGCTCACAGATATGTAATATTGGATCATTTCCCTCAATAAATTAATTACCAAGTATAATATTTTTGTCTCATTTGTTTAATTGGGTTCTCATTGACTACTCTTAGTACCTGTGTAAAAATCTGATGATTTTATGTTTTAGGTATTTATGCACAAATATATAAAATTCTCTATATATAGAAATTCACAAATTTTCAATCACCACTGTACATGGGTCATTTGTGTAGTTGTGGTAGTGCAGCATCCTGTATATTATTCTCCATCCAAACAATACCTTGTGTGTTGAAAAGATGGCGTGTGTGTGTGTGTGTGAGAGAGAGAGAGAGAGAGAGAGAGAGAGCGAGCAAGTGAGCGAGTTTTTTTCTCCATACAAGTTTAATATCTCGTGTTACATGGCAGTCTTTTCTGTTTCTTCCTTGGGGAGTTCTCTGCTCCTACTGCTGCAGAGAAGAGGAAATAACTGATGCAGGCCAAACGGACACCAGACAAAGTCATAATGATCAAATTGGCAGTGAGAATTCATTCATACAGTTGAAAACAAGTTCTATTTAAACTTGTGGTCTCTTATTTAGCTGGTTTCTAATCCACTGTTTAGTATATTTAGATTTGCATGGAAGTATGGCATATATCAAACACTATTGGCTGTGGTGGGAATCAGCCCTTCAACACACTGACTTCAACACTCCCTCAACTGCTGTTTCAAAAAGAACTTTGTCAATGTACAGAATCAATTCATGGCTCTCTAGCCATTTCATGGGCACTTTAATCATCCATCCATCTTCTACCGCTTACTCCTTTTTGGGGTCGCGGGGGAGCCGGGAGCCTATCCCAGGAAGCATCGGGCACAAGGCGGGGTACCAATCCATCGCGCGGCACAATCACACACACACCCACACATCACATACACTACGGACACTTTAGACATGCCAATTAGCCTACTATGCATGTCTTTGGACTGGAAGAGGAAACCGGAGTACCAGGAGAAAACCCCCGCAGCACGGGGAGAACATGCAAACTCCGCACACAGGTGGCCCTGGCGGGAATCGAACCCCGAACCCTGGAGGTTTAGGCACCGTCTGCCCCTCACTTTAATCAAATTATAATTAAAAATATTGCTGAATGAGTGATTTAGGTTGTAGCTTTAGCTTGTCTAAATGTCTTATGCCTCATGACCGCATTGTCTGTTTGGAGCTTCCAGCCTGAATGCGATGACTTCAGCTGGACATCATGTACTTCTTAATACATTAAAGGACATCTAGTGGGACTTTGACTGGTACTTAGTAGTGTGTGGTATGGATAAATATTTAAATGAAAAATATATATATTTTAGGATCGTCCCTTCAATTCACAAAGACCGTAATTATTGGGCAATATTTTTGGTGTATTTGGTTACATACTGGACAAATAACAAAACCAGTCTGGATTTCATATTTATATATTTTATAAATATAAAGGCCCCATTCACACCTGGCATTTACATGTGTCCTGGGCGATCAGATCACAAGTGGACAGCACTAAGTATAGATGTGAAAGGGGTCAAATGCGTCTTGAAGACACACTGTGATCCGATCACTCAAACCACATTCAGAGGTGGTCAGGGACGCAAATGTCCACATCACATTTGTGGTGTGAAAGGGAATTTGTCTCATTGCATCCAGGATAACAGTGAAGGACCAAATAATCGACTAATCGCCATTGCCCTAGCCAGAAAATATGTCATAATATCATTGCTAGACTGTGAAAATCATGCAGAGTGTGAAAATTTCTCCATGGATAGGCTACTGGATAAAGATGATACTACAGTGCTGTACAAAAATATTTGCCTCCATCCTGATTTCTTCTGTTTTTGTGTATATTTCATACAAAATAGTTTTAGTTCATCAAATGAAATACAACATAAAACAAAAGCAACTTGAGTAAATACACAATACAGTTTAAATAAAAAAATAAAAATAAAATAAAGTTAACCAACGCCTATCACCAATGTGAAAAACTAATTGCCCCTTAAACATAGAATCTGGTTGTGCCACCTTTAGTAACAATAACTGCAACCAAAAACTTCTGATAACGAGATCAGTCTTTCACTTACTTCTAGGACTAGAACTTACTCCTATGATTTGGATAATTGTCTTGCTGCATAATCCAGGTGTGATTGAGTTTCAATTTACGGACTGACTCCTAAAGGACATTCTCCTTTAGGATTTTCTGCTAGAGAGCAGAATTCATGTTTCCCTGAATTATTGCAAGCTGCCCAGGCCTTGAAGCAGCAAAGTATCCCCACACCATCACACTTCCACCACCATGCTTGACTGTAGGTATGAAGTTCTTTTTGTGGAATTCTGTGTTTATTTTACGTCAGATGTTATGTGATCCCTGTCTTCCAAACAGTTCCACTTTCGACTCATCAATCCACAGAACATTCTCTCAAATGTTTTGAGGATCATCAAGGTTTTGGCAAAATTCAGACGAGGTTTAATGTTCTTCTGGGTTATCAGTGGTTTTCACCTCGCCATTCTTCCATGGATGACATTTTTGCCCAGAATCTTTCTGGTAGTGGAAACATGAACAGTGACCTTTATTTCTGCAAGAGAGGCCTGTAGTTCCTTTGATGTTGTCTTTGTCTCTTTTGTAACTTCCTGCATGAGTCGTTGCTGTGCTCTTGGAGGAATTTTGGAAGATCGTCCAAAATTTTTTTCCATTTCACAGTTTTTCCATTTGGAGATAATGGCTCTCACTGTGGTTCTTTGGTGTTCCAGAACCTTTGAAATAGCTTTGTAACCCTTCCCAAACTGATGTATTTCAATCAGCTTCTTCTTCATCATTTCATGAATTTCTTTCAATGTTGGCATAGTGTGTTACTGGGTAAGACCTTTTAACCAACTTCATGCTGTTGAAAAAGATCTATTTAAGTGTTGATTTGATTTTGCAGTAGTCAGGTCTGGTTGTGTCTAGTCCTGCTTAACCCCATTATGAATGCAGTTTCATAGAAAATTTGGGAATTTAGTAACTGCGGGAGCAAATACATTTTCACACAGGCCCAGTTAGTATTAGATGACTTTTTTGCTTTTGTATTTTTTGTTTACTCAGGTTACCTTTATTTTATCTTCGATTTTTTTTTTAATTCTGAAACAATTTAGTATGAAATACACAAAAACTAAATAAATCAAATACTTTTTCACAGCATTATAAAACAGCAGAGGTGAAAGCAGCTGCTTTACATAGATTCTTTTGTGGTCTCATTTTTAATTCATTTATAAGTTTTGTTAGAACCCATATAATTAAAACATTTAAAACAATGTGTAAAGATACATGAGATGGGATTTGTGGGACATTTCTGCCTGAAAATAAGCAGCAGAAGACTGACATCATAAATATGCACAGCAGCCTTTCTCCAGCAGAAACAATGTATGAAATCTGATGATCAAGTGGTCACTGGAGACGCATTCATAATGCCAGGTGTGAACGGCTGCCTATGCGTCTCGACTGTCCACTTATGATCCACTCACTCAGGATGCATGTTAATTCCAGGTGTGTATGAGGCCTGTTAGTAGTGCTGTGTGTCTGTTTTCCTCTCCCTCCTTGTGTGTGAGTGTGTTTCATGTTCTTCCCTCCCCCATTAATTTAGATTTGTTGGTTGCATGTGTGAGTTCAGTGGGGGGAGGTGTCCTGGGTATATTCTAGATTTATTTTTAGTTGGGGGAGGGGATAAGGGTTTCTTAGCTGAAATCTGGATATCTTCTAGTGCTTGTGCGTACATATGCCAAGACCTTCAACCAAGTCATGAAGTCGCAATGAAATAGTATTTGCTGTAAAGACCTACATGCCACATCTATTTTTTCTTATCTGTTCGCCTAGTGCTTGTTGAGTCGCAGGTTCCAAATGAGAGAGAACCATTGTGGTTATCCTATGTTCATACAAGCACAGTTACATCAGTAACTAACATTCTGTTTCAGCTCTGGAATGTCATGCAAGGTAGGGGCTGGGCATACAGCCTGTTTGTAGAACATAGTGACATTCTCCGTCACCCAGTGGGCCAAATTTTGCTTTGCTATCGGAGCAGCCTGTGTGGTTCCAATAGTAGATTTAAGTACATACTGGACAGAATAAGGAGCATGTTGCTGATTGACTATTGTAAAACACGGTCAATCATCTTATTCACAAATTTTGCTGCAATAACCTTAGACAGGAACCCTAGGTTTGGCCACAAGGTCACTCCAGAATAATCCAGCCACCAATTGCAGGATGAGGTTTCTGTGAAGGCATACAGTTTTGCCACCCATTTTGCTGAGATGTTCACTAGCAAAAAGGATGCTTTCAATGATACCCTTTTCAAATATGTATCAGTTCATACAGAGATGTCTTAAGGAGATGTCTCCAGCAGAAACAATGTATGAAATCTGATGATCAAGTGGTCACTGGAGACGCATTCATAATGCCAGGTGTGAACGGATGGCTATGTGTCTCGACTGTCCACTTATGATCTGCTCACTCAGGATGCATGAGGGGGAGATCATACACTGGGCTTTTGGGGAGATAGGCAGATGAAGGGACATAGCTCCTTTAAGAAATGCTGTGATGATCCTATGAGCTCTAACACAGGAGCAGTTCCCACACGAAAGAATACAAGGCATACTAGGGGCTCTTATTTTCAGTTTCCTGGACTGCTCTGTCACAATCAATGAGCTTCCCACTGCACTGATTGGTCAAGCCCACAGGTCCGCCTGGGGTGCCACAGCTCTCGGTACATCTGTAGAAAAAAATAAGTCTGCCTGGCGAGGGCAGATTCCAGGGCATTCCACCTAATTGTGACATGAGCAGCATCTGCATCAAGGGTGAACTGGTGTGTCTTATGCCACAGGACTGTTTGGCTCAGCCAGGGAGAACCACGCTTGACAATGAGATGGTTTTGGAGTAGGCAAAGAAGTCTACCCATGTATGGCTGAATTTTTCCGAGATGTGACCCAGTAGGCAAGCTGCCTTCAGTATCTACCAGTGAACTGACTTGTAAGGCAGAGAGTATTTTTTTGGACCTTGTGCCACCCTGGTGATTTATGTACCTGGCTGTTACTACATTGTCTGAACAGATCAGGAAATTACAGTGTTTCAGAACAGATGGAAAGAACTTGAGGGTCAGACTGCCCTCAATTTTAGTAGTTTGTTATGTTCTGACCTCACATTGTGGGTCCATACACCACAGAGCTCCCAATCCGGTCAGGGAGCCATCTGTGGGGACAGTCTCTCTCAGACTGGGAATTTCTCTTAGTCGTATCCCTTTGTGATAAAGCCTTTGGGGATTCAGCAAGTCAGGGTATATGGCCCATTCATTGATATGAGAATGCATCTCTGTTGAATGGACTATTTTGACATACTATATAGGGCAATAGAGTTATAACCTAGCTTATCTTTTTATGCCACAACACCTGTCTTCATGCGTCAGAGCATCACAGAAAATGCATGCTCTCTAAGACAATATTTTTGAAGGCTTGGTTACTTTAAATGATTCATTTGGAAGTTAAAACAATACCCATATCCAGCAAACAGTACTAGCTATGAAAATGTCATGAAGTGATGACATGATCCAATCATGATCCAGTGTACGAGTGCTACATTAAAAATCCTAGATCCAGCTAATACACTGTGTAAACAAATCCAAACAGAAAGCTAAATAAAATAGCCTATATAATCCAGGAAGCAGGCCAGATCCAAGACACAAGAAACCAAGAATTTGATAACTTTTCTACCAAGGCATGTTAAAAGTGCAGACAGTCAATACCTTGCACGGTGTGTTTGGCTAAGCTAAGGTTAACCGTTTCCAATCAACCAAATAACTAGCTAATAGTTAGGCAAGCAGTGTCACACTGTGTACAATCAGTGGATTCAACAACAGAAAACAATGTTCTCTGTTTTTCACCTGCAAGCTTGTGTGTTCTGCTCCTTTGTGAAAGAAAATAGCTTACTCAGGCATGGTTGTTGTATATGAGCATAAGAGACATAGACTGCCTAGTATGATTAAACATTTCAACAAATTAGATAATCTAGGACTGTTGTCTTAATATATTTTAATAAAATAACTAATCAAGAGAATTTTTATAAGAGGATTATAAAAGATCGGTTACTATTTTTAAAGAACACCATTACCAAAGATTGTCTTCTCACACTAACCATAAAACAGAAAGTAGAAGCCCTAATTTTAGATCAATGATTTCCAAGATAATAGATCTGCACCATATTAACTCATTTGTAATATAATAAAGTAATACAAATGTAAAAAAAATAATATTAAAACCAGGAAAATAAAAAAAATAGGAAAACTCAGAAGTGCTCTAGAAACATACTCAAGGCAAACAGAGAGGTTTAAAAGCACTGATGACACATAAGAAGGAAAGACAGGAAACAGGAACTGGGGAAAACTAGGAACTCAAATCCAGACAGCAGGAAACAGAATACAAAACAGGAAATAAACAGGAGGACACTGAAAATAAAACCCTGTAATGTTAAAGCATACATTATAATGATTAAGCACACATTTTCATGCACAAAATATCTAAATAATTTTTTTCTATATACATGATATGGAGGAGGCGGCTGAACATCAACATTAAGTTTAATCATAAACAAACTCAGACCCCGGTGCTTCCAGACTCTCTTTTATCGCTCTCTCCCACAGATTAGACAACTCACTGCCAGGTGTGTGTCCTCACAGCTTGGCCCCTCCTCCTCCTCCTCACAACACTTTGGGCAAAAGTTTGAAGACATGAAGACATGGTTTTACAAGATTATTTCTGTCAAGTGGTGTTTTAATGACAGTGAAGTTAAGAGTCTAACATAGTGCTGCCAAATCTCTCATAGGTGTTCAACTGGTTTGAGATCTGGTGACTGTGAAGGTTATGGGTATGATGATCATTTTCATTCTCCATTTCACACACTTCTTTTCATCCTTTCATACTTTTCATAGAAACAATTCACTGCGCCCTTATACCCTGTGGATGTGGACGGGGTTATACAGTCCCTTCTGAAAGTATTTGAATGGCAAGGCCAAATCTTTGTTTTTAAGGGGACTGTATATACAGTATTTTCCACCTCTAGGTGCTTTAGGTATGCACAGCTATGCAGCTGTGTATAAATATATACACAAATCTGAGCAAATGTTAATTTTGGTAAATCCTACATTTTGCATGATAAGGTTTGAACCAACAATTGGAACTCTCCAGTAGAAAAAAAAACATGAGGGCCCTGCTTCTTTGTCACTCACAAAAGATACGCTCATATTACAAGGTTTCAGGGTTCCAAATCCTTTTTGCCCAAATATAATAAAATATATATATATTTTATAAAACCCCATTTAGATGAAGTCTTAGACCAGATACACAACTAAATTGTTGCCATGTAACAGCAGTGAAAATCGTTAAAATAATAGAATACTTCATGCTGGACATCACCATGCATGAGTCACTGCTGGCACCTCTCCTGCATCCACATCACACATCTGCTGGCACAAGAGCACCAAAAACAAAACGTCTACATCTGGCCTTTTTTTCACCTTCTCACCCTAATAATGAGCAGCTGTCAACTGACCTCCAGGGCATCTTGAGATGAAGGATTGTGCTGCTTCTTGAGGCATATAATCTGAATTATAATGAAGAGTTGTCTCACAAATAGCGACTTTTTTTGAATGCATGTACAACATGCATATTTTGTTATTAATTTGTTTCAGGGTAGAGGTTTGTTCACACTTGTGACCCATATGTATCCCTTACAAACACAATTTTAAACCATTATGGCAAAAAGAAAATCTTTTACATAGGTAACAAGTGGTCACAAGCAAAACTAGAAGTTTGACCATGACTACTGTATGACAGCCATGGAGAATTAAATATTTATATAATGCAAACTAACTTCAGTAGGGATTGATGAGTAATGAATTTGACTAAAAGGTATACTTACAAATATTTTTTATATTTATAAATATATATATATATATATTAGTTGTTAAATATATAATATAGTTCCTAAAGTTACAAATAAGAAACAATGTTAAAAAACCATCCTATGACTTTATACTTGATGTCTCTACCATCTAGGGAAAAAACACTTCTTTCACAGGGTAACCTTTCCCATCAATGCCAACTGCTATCAGTTCTCCATGTATGCATAGACTTCACACACAAGGTCATGCTGACTTGGTGTTTTCATACATCTACATCTGCTTCTAACACTAAGAACACACACTTACAGAAATGTTAAGCTGGTCTCTAAAATCACAGACACATTAAGAGATAATGTTTTCCAGTTTTCACTGCGCTCATGTTGCTAACCATTAAAATGTACATAGGTGGGTAGAGTAGCCAAAAATTTTACTCAAGGACAAAAATATTTATTCAAGTATCTGTGAAAGTAATCATGTTAATAATTACTTGAGTAAGAGTAATAAAGTATCCAAATGAGAAGACTAGTCGAATAGGAAGTTACTAGTTACTTCAAAAATTATTCAAATGAATGGAAAATCTTGAATCTCAGGGCATTTTCATACCTGACTCGTTTGGAGCATTTGTTTCAGAACCTGGTGCGTTTTTCTCCATTGGTTTAGACATATAAGAACAGCGCAATCGCCACTCGGATCCACACCAAAACAATCGGGCTGAGACCACCTGAATGAGACATTTGTGAGTCATCAGTTTTTGTATGATACACCATCTCAGTTTATCAAAATTACACTGAAGTGATTCCTAACCATGACACTGCTGAATGGATGATCATGAGAGAACGTGTACGCACACATAGCTTACTGTTACTATAGTAAAAGACATAACTTCCATGCATGAGACGTACAGTCGTGTGAAAAAATAAGTACACCCCATGGAAGTTCTTGGCTTTTTTGAGATGAAAACATTTGATCATCTTTGAAACATTGCCTCTTAATAAAGTTGATACACTTGAACAAAACCCCAAGGAAAAGGAAAGTCGTTTTCATATATATATTTAATTTATTTATTAATTTTCATATGATTCATTTACATGTGATTCATTTTCATGTGATTCATTTGCATTTTCTCCCCTCCCTTCCCTTTCCCAAATATTTCATTGAGAAGGAAAAAAAAAAAAACCCCGGCTCATCATGGCTACTCAATAGCTGTCGCTGGTTATATAAAGACTATAAAACCCAAGAACAGGCACAAAAAATTTAAGTGGGAAGTGTCAGTAACTCAATCATTACAGATTGATTCAGAGTACGGGGATTACACCGATCCATGTTTGGGTCAACTACACAATTTAAATCTCCATCAAAAATCAACAGGTGAGTATTTAAGAAAGGTAGATTGCTCAACAGTCTATTAGCAAATTCCACATCATCAAAGTTTGGAGCATATACATTTACCTGTCTTTGCATTAGAGTACCAGCAACTATAATATATCTACCGTTCGCATCAGCAATAACATTAATGAACGAAAAACTTTTGTCAGTTAAAATAGTGACCCCTCTTGCTTTCGAATTAAAGTTCGAGTGGAAGACGTTTCAGATGTGTAAAAACCTTAGATCTCTTGACAGGATTATCCATACCTCTGACATTCCAACTAATAAATCTTAAAGGCGTGCCTGTCCCAGCTCTGCTGGTATCCAAGTTACTAACCATTTAAATAAAGTAAACCATAGGAATAGAAATAGCCAATTAGAGCCGAAGAGGGACACACATCCAAAGTCTCCATAAAACAAGGGAGACAGCACTGTTTCCGACCTAGAGTTGTCCGCAAAGTGGACAAAGAGTAAGCTAAATCTAAACTAATATATATATATATATATATATATATATATATATATATATATATATATATATATATATATATATATATACAGTGGTGTGAAAAAGTGTTTGCCCCTTCCTCATTTCCTGTTCCTTTGCATGTTTGTCACACTTAAGTGTTTTGAACATCAAACCAATTTAAACAATAGTCAAGGACAACACAAGTAAACACAAAATGCAATTTGTAAATGAAGGTGTTTATTATTAAAGGTGAAAAAAAATCCAAACCATCATGGCCCTGTGTGAAAAAGTGATTGCCCCCTAAACCTAATAACTGGTTGGGCCACCCTTAGCAGCAACAACTGCAACCAAGCGTTTGCGATAACGTGCAATGAGGCTTTTACAGCGTCCTGGAGGAATTTTGGCCCACTCATCTTTGCAGAATTGTCCTAATTCAGTTACATTAGAGGGTTTTCGAGCGTGAACGGCCTTTTTAAGGTCATACCACAACATCTCAATAGGATTCAGGTCAGGACTTTGGCTAGGCCACTCCAAAGTCTTCATTTTGTTTTTCTTCAGCCATTCGGTGGTGGACTTGCTGGTGTGTTTAGGATCATTGTCCTGCTGCAGAACCCAAGTTTGTTTCAGCTTGAGTACACGAACAGATGGTCGGACATTCTCCTTCAGGATCTCTTGGTAGACAGCAGAATTCATAGTTCCTTTTATCACGGCAAGTCTTCCAGGTCCTGAAGCAGCAAAACAGCCCCTGACCAACACTCTACCACCACCATATTTTACTGTTGGTATAATGTTCTTTTTATGAAATGCAGTGTTCCTTCTACGCCAGATATACTTGGACACACACCTTCCAAAGAGTTCCACTTTTGTCTCATCGGTCCACAGAATGTTGTCCCAAAAGTCTTGGGGATCATCAAGATGTGTTGTGGAGAAATTGAGATGAGCTTTGATGTTCTTTCTGCTCAGCAGTGGTTTTCTCCTTGGAACTCTGCTATGCAGGCCATTTTTGCCCAGTCTTTTCCTGATGGTGGAGGCATGAACGCTGACCTTAACTGAGGCAAGTGAGGCCTGCAGTTCTTTGGACGTTGTTGTGGGGTCTTTTGTGACCTCTTGGATGAGTCGTCGCTGCGCTCTTGGGGTAATTTTGGGCGGCCGGCCACTCCTGGGAAAGTTCACAACTGTTCCATGTCTTCGCCATTTGTGGATAATGGCTCTCACTGTGGTTCGCTGGATTCCCAAAGCTTTGCAAATGGCTTTATAACCCTTTCCAGACTGATAGATCTCAATTACTTTCTTTCTCAATTGTTCCTGAATTTCTTTGGGTCTCGGCATGATGTGTAGCTTTTAAGGATCTTCTGGTGGACCTTACTGTGTCAAGCAGCTCCTATTTAAGTGATGCCTTGATTGTGAACAGGTGTGGCAATAATCAGGCCTGGGTGTGGCTAAAGAAATTGAACTCAGGTGTGGACAACCACAGTTATAGTATGTTTTAACAAGGGGGGCAATCACTTTTTCACACAGGGCCATGATGGTTTGGATTTTTTTTCACCTTTAATAATAAACACCTTCATTTACAAATTGCATTTTGTGTTTACTTGTGTTGTCCTTAACTATTGTTTAAATTGGTTTGATGTTCCCGAAACACTTAAGTGTGACAAACATGCAAAGGAACAGGAAATGAGGAAGGGGCAAACACTTTTTCACACCACTGTATATATATATATATATAATATTACACAGTGTAGCACAAAAAATAAATAAATAAATTAAAAGAAAGAAAATAACTAATAAGATAAAATAAACTCTAACCCAGTCAGAGCGTCAAAACAGAGAAGCACATTAATACAGACGTAGATTTAAAAGGAGTGAGTCCACAAATTCTAGACGAAGTAATGCAACAATATCTTCAATAAGAATTTGAATTCTTTAGAGCTGGAAGGCCGAGTGCAAAAAAATAATTATTATTAATAATAATAATAAAAATAAATAAATAAGAAAATAACTAATAAAATTAAATAAACTCTAACCCAGTCAGAGCATCAAAACAGAGAATACAGAAGTAGATTTAAAAGGAGTGAGTCTACAAATTGTAGACGAAGTAATGCACCGACAATATCTTCAATAAGAATTCGGATTCTGTAGAGCTGGAAGGCCGAGTGCAAAAAAAGAATAAACAATAAAAATAAATAAATTAATTAATTAATAAAGAACACTATACTATGTAGGAGATGCAGTTCATCCCGGTATTAAGAGTTTAACGTAGTTTCCTGCTTCCTCCGCTGAGATAAAGTCCTTCTGGACACCGTTATATGTAAAGCGAAGCCGAGCTGGGTGAAGTATTCCATAACGAGCGCCCTCAATATCACGAAGTTGACGCCGAACCTTGTTAAATGCAGCCGGGCTGTCTTGACTGTGTAGTCAGGGAAAACGGAGATAGTCAAATCCCTCACTTTAATCCGCTGGAGCTCTCTCGCATGGCGTAAAATATCAACACAGTCACTGTGATAGTGAAATCTGCGCACAATAGCTCGTGGTCGTTCACCAGGCTTGGGCTTCAGCTGAAGAGTCCGGTGGGACTAGTCCAAAACCAGCAGCGGTTGTACATGTGTCAGCGCCCTCTGGAACTCTGACTATCCTAACGTTATTACGCCGTGACCTCGACTCCAAATCCTCACATTTATTCTCTAATTGAGTCACGGTCGCAGTGAGAGACTCGATAGTAGTCTTCATGTGAACTATATCATCGGTGCAACCGGAGAGCGTGTGCTCCATTTCCCCGACAATACCTTTCAGTGTTGATATGGTGGCATCGGTAGCGACTTTATCACTCAACAGCTGTGTTTTCACGGCCTGCAGGTCAAGCTGGATAGTAGACATCGCTTACCTGAAAGTTGCCTGAAGATTCTCCTGGTGATCCTGGAACTCCTTTTTAAAAATATCGGTGATGTCCTTCCTCAGTAAAGCCAGCAACTCAAGCCTGAATGCGTCAAGGTTGAATTGCTAGTGTGCTAGTATCAGTATTGTTGAAAGGTCAATGTTGCTGGAGCAGTGTGAAGAGACTGGGAGATTGGGTAACCTGATCAGACCACCTGACACCTAGAATGCAGGTGGGAGGAGTTGATTTGGAGGTTATTTGCTGGAAATAGAGTCCAGAACTCATGACCATACAGAAGGGTGTATGGTAGTGTATCATAGACTGTCATTTTGGTGTGGAATGTCAGCTTGTTGTTTTCCCAAACTCCCATTGTTAGGTCGGCAAAGGTTGTGGCTGCTTGAATGATTATTCTATTGATTTCCCTGTGCATGGAGGTATCGTCTGTATCTGCAGCACTGAGGTTGGTAAACTCACACAGCATCTCTAGTGCATAATTATTACTGGAAATAAATGACGTTTGTTCAATGCCCCGGCCCATCACATTCAACTTCTTCAGACTGATGGACCATGAGGCTCTGTAGCTTTTCCTTTGTATGAGATACCAAGGCTGCATCATCTGTGCACAACATGTCTCTATGAGGGCCTCATGGACTTTAGTTTTTGCCCTCAGACAAGAATTACTGAACAGCTTTCCATCTGACCTGGTTTGGCAGTAGGCCCCTTCGTAGATAATCCAAAGGCATGCTTGAGGATAACTAAAAAAATATGGCAAATGGAGTGGGAGCAAACACGTAACCCCACTGCAGATGTCAAGAGCCACCGATGATGTGCCATCAAACTGGACAGTCCCCTTCGTGTTTGTATGGAATAGGTGGCCATCTAGTCTTGGCAAGGATTCTGAACAGTCCATTGTAGCTCATAAGGTCAACGGCTTTCAGTAAGTTGATGAAGGCAATGTAAAGCAGTTGTCTCTGCTCCCTAAATTTCTCTTGCAGCTGACATAGGGAGAAGATCATGTTCATCGTGGAGCATTCAGACCTTAAGCCACAGTGCAACTCAGGATATACCCTGTCAGCGAGTGTCTGCAGTCTGTTTAGGTTAACCAGCAAAGAGGCCAAAAGACAGAACAGGGTATCACTGTGCCAATGCTGACACCTGGCAAGCTTGCGGCAAGGCCTGTAACAGAGAACAGATTATCAGAGGGAAATACACAGCCAAGTTGCACTGCCAAATTGAGCTGAATAAATTCTATGCCTGATTTGAGGTTCTCAAAATTGAGCCATTAACAGATATATGCAAGACTCTGAGAAGAATAAACCCAAGGAAAGAATCTGGCCCAGACAACATGCTTGGGGATGCATGCTAAGAGCCTGATCATCAGAGTCTTTGCAGAAATATTCAACCTGTCCCTAGCACAAGCTTCAGTACCCACCTGTCTCAAGACAACCACCATTATGCCCCTCCCAAAGAAGAGCACAGTGACCTACTTGCCTTAATTACTATTGAACAGTTTCACTGACTCCAACTGTGATGTTTTTTGAAAGGCTAGTCATATTCATAGGAACATACAGCCACACTCCACTTTGCTTATTGCCAAAACTGGTCCACTGAAGATACCGTCAGCACTATAATCCACACAGCTCTCTGACATCTAGAGAACAATGACAGCTTTGGTGTTTCTTGTTATCCAGGTGTGCCATGTTACACTGTTTTATCAATCAATTAATATCTCTGAATGTCTACTCTTGGTTTGAGCCCTGGGTTTTGCCTGTGAAGACTGCATTTGGTGTTAAAACAAATAAACCAACATGAAGACCAGAGAGCTGTCTATGGGAGAAAAGCAACCCATTTTGCTGCTGGGAAAAGAGGGAACATCGATCAGCATCATTGCATAAGCATTTAATTTTTAGACTGGCCAAGTCAATCACCAGACCTTAACCAAAGCATTTCACCTCCTGAAGAGGAGACATATATGGCAGAAACGCACGAAAACAAACAACAGCTGAAAGAACTTCAGTACAAGCCTGGAAAAGCACCACATAGAAGAACGTAACAGTTTGATGATATCAGTGGGTCATTGGCTTGATGTAAAATATTAAGTGTCATTTACTTTAAAACCATCTGTGCCTATACTTTTTGCTCACCTAAAAATTGGGTGGTCTGCCACCAAATATGCTATATCCTAAATTGTTTAATACATTTAGATGTAAACATCAGGAAATGAAAGCTGAAATTCTGATCTATCGTCTCATATTCATCTTTTGATCTTAAACCCAAATGTCTTCAGTGTATAGCAAAACCAAAAGACTTGGCCTTGCTATTCCAATACTTACAGAGGACATGATGCTACTTATTTATTACTGCATGGTATTCAATACATTCATTCCATCCAAATTGTGCAAAAAAACTCCTCACTCTCAGACTGACACCCAATCTGTAACTGGGTCCTAGACCTAGCATCTACACCTCCAGCATATGGACTATAAGCATAGCTTATATGGTTAGCCTTCCCCAACCAGGGCTGTGTATTAAGTCCTATGATTTACAGTCTCACACAACACCAGCAATATCAAATTTGCAGATGATTCTACAGTGGCAAGAAAAAGTACGTGAAACCTTTGGAATTTCAAGGTTTTCTGAATAAATTTGTCATAAAATGTGATCTGATCTTCATCTAAGTCAGGGGTATTGACAAATATACTGCTCAAAGAAATAAAGGGAACACTTAAACAGCACAACGTAACTCCAAGTGTTCCCTTTATTTTTTTTTCAATTCAATTCAATTCAATTTTATTTGTCTAGCGCTTTTTACAATAGTCATTGTCTCAAAGCAGCTTTACAGAAATAAAAAAAACAGGTATAAACAGTCAGAAACAGATAAACAGAAACAAACAGGTATAAAACAAATGGAATTTATCCCAACTGAGCAAGCCACTGAGTGGCGACGGTGGCAAGGAAAAACTCCCTAAGATGTTTTTTGAGGAAGAAACCTTGAGAGGAACCCGACTCAGAAGGGAAACCCATGCTCATCTGGGTAACAGAGAATGTGAAGGTAACACAGATAATGTGAAAATGAGAAGTATGGCCTTAGGAGCAGCTGTAGTCCCAGCAGAAGATTTGGGCTCATCCAGAGGCAGAAGGGATCTGGATCTCCAATATCTCCATAAATTCGTGTGGGGCTTGGCAAAAAGAGAGAGAGAGAGAGAGGGAGAAAAACGATTAGGACTGTGAAGTAGTAAGATATAATCTAGTCAGGGTAAGCTTGAGTAAACAAATATGTTTTAAGCCTAGACTTAAACACTGAGACTGTGTCTGAGTCCCAAACACTAATAGGAAGATTGTTCCATAACTGTGGGGCTCTATAAGCGAAGGCTCTTCCCCCTGCTGTAGACTTCAATATTCTAGGTAATGTCAAATAGCCTGCACCTTTGGTGTGACGTGAGTAGGCGGGCGGATCATATAAAACCAGAAGGTTGCGCAGATATTGTGGTGCAAGACCGTGTAGTGCTTTATAGGTTAATAAAAGTATTTTAAACTTAATGCGAGATTTTACAGGGAGCCAATGCAGTGTGGATAAGATCGGGGTGATGTGGTCATATCTTCTAGTTCTAGTAAGGACTCTAGCAGCTGCATTCTGGACTAACTGGATTTTATTTATATTCCTACTGGAACATCCAGACAGTAAGGCATTACAGTAATCTAATCTAGAGGTGACGAATGCATGAACCAGTATTTCTGCATCATGTAGTGACAATATGTTTCTTATCTTAGAAATATTTCTGAGATGAAAGAAAGCTATCCTAATAATATTATCTACATGAGCATCAAATGAGCAGTATATGATGTGCCTAAAAGAATAACACAAAATAATCTCATAACCAAAAAAACCTCATAGTGCTTGTGGAAAAAGTATGTGAACCCTTGAGTTAATGACCTCTAAGAAGCTTTTTTTTTTTTTTTTTTTCTTTAAAAAGTCTCATTAAGAAAATGAGTTTGGAGATGTGGACTACAGCTACTTTGACTGATAAAAAACCCTCAAACTTTTGGAGTTTTCTCTGCACAAGAAGCACATGCTTATGTGAGCCATGCCTCGCCAAAAAGAGCTTTCAGAGGATCTACAATCAAGAATTATTGATTTAAAGAAAGCTGGCAAGCGTCACAAAGTGATTTCAAAGACTTCAGAAATTCACCAGTCTACAGTTAGGCAAACATTCTACAAATGAAGACACTTTTGGTCTGTTGCTACTCTAACAACAATTGGGTGCCTAGTCAAAACGACACCAAGAGCACATTGAAGACTCATCAACGAGGTAAAGAAACAACCCCCAATGACAGCCAAAGATTTGAAGGCATCATTAGAACTGGCTAACATCTCTGTTCATGAGTCTACAATATGCAAAACATTGAACAAGCAGGGTATCTATGGCAGGACACCACGAAGGTAAGCCACTGCTTACTAAAAAGAATATTGCTGCACGACTGAAGTTTGAAAAAGGGCACATTGACACTCCACAGCGGTACTGGCAAAATGTTTTATGGACTGATGAAACTAAGATTAAACTATTTGGAAAAAACACAGCACTACATCTGGCCTAGAAAGGGCATGGCATGAAAACATCATCATGAAAACATCATCAAAACCGTAAAGTATGGTGGAGGAAACCTCATGATTTGGGCCTGCTTTGCTGCATCAGGGCCTGGCCAGCTTGCAATCATTGAGGGGAAGATGAATTCTCAAGTATATCAGACAATTCTTCAGGATAATGTGAGAATGTCTGTATGTCTGCTAAAACTGTAGAAGTTGGGTGATGCAACAGGACAACGACCCAAAACACGTCCACAACAAAACGGCTTCAGAAAAACAAAATCTGCCTTTTGGAGTGGCCAAGTCAGAGCCCAGACCTCAACCCAATAGAGATGCTATGGAATGACTTGAAGAAAGCCACACACATGAGACGTCCAAAGAATATGACCGAGCTCAAGCAGTTCTGCCAGGAAGAATGGGCTAAAATTCCTCCTGAATGATGTGCAGGTCTGATCCACAGCTACAGGAAGCACCTGGTTTAGCTTATTGCTGCCAAGGGGGGCGTCAACCAGTTATTAATACTAAGGGTTCACTTACTTCTTCCACTGCCATTTTGAATGTTGAATGAGTGTGTTCAATAAAGACATGAAAGATCAGAATTTTTTTTGTGTTATTCTTTTAGGCACATTATATTTGTCAATACCCCTAACTTAGATGAAGATCAGATCACATTTTATGACAAATTTATTCCGAAAACCATGAAATTCCAAAGAGTTCACATACTTTTTCTTGCCACTGTATATTCATTGGACTGATCACTGGGGGTGATGAGACAGCATATAGAAGGGAGGTGGCTGATCTGGTGGCATGGTGCCAGAACAACAATATCTACTTCATCTGGCTAGGACACTTTTTTACTACTCTGGTAGTGAAAACTGGGAGTGTTGCACCACATATTGTATAGTGGCAGATGCACACTATCAGTATTAAGAGACAGCAGACAGCAGGTGGGCTGTCTCAAAGCATTCCAGTTCTTGAGTTTGGCAAATTCACAAGAAGGTAATTCATATAATTTCTAATACCACATATTAGAGTGAAAGTTTATTTGTCATAAACAAACAGACTCATTGTTCAAAATTGGTTCAGAGACAAAGTAGAAACAAACACTTTATGCCAGAGATTTAAAAGAAAAGATTGATAATGGATACCAAGGTTGCTTTGTGTCTTGGAGGGTAATGATTTTTCTGGGCAGGTTCTATAGTAATTGGTTATGCTTCTAAATCGTAACATTTATCCTGTTTGTGGATTTCAGCTCTGCTTTCAACACAAGCTCTGTTACAGGACATGCTCTCCCAGCTGAGTGTGCCTGATTCCACCTGCAAGCAGCACGTGAGACTGGGAAAACCTGTCTCTGACTACCAGACTAACAGTACTGATTCCCCAAAAGGCCATGTTCTTTCTCCTCTACTCTTCTCCCTCTACACCAACAGCTGCACATCCAATCACCAGTTTGCCAAATTGCTGAAGTTTGCAAATGACACCAGCCTCATTGGGCTCATCTCTGAGGGGGATGGATGAGTCAGCCTACAGGTGAGATATTGACAATCTGTTGACCTGGTGGAATCAGAACAACCTATAGTTCAGACTTCAGAAAGAACCCAGCCCCACCCCCCCCCCCCACCCGGGGGCCCCCCCCCTCTCTTTTGTGGTTCCCCCCCCTTCCCCCCCCCCCCCCCACCACCCCCCTCCCCCCCAGGGGGGGGGGCCCTCCCCCCCCCTTTTAAAGCCCCCCCCCCTCCTTCTCCCCCCCCCCCCCCCGCGGGTTGCCCCCCCCCCCCCCGCCCCTGCTGCCCCCCCCCCCCCCACCCCACCCCCCCCCCCCCCCCCCCCCCCCTTTTTTTTTTTTCTTTCGCCTTTCCCCCCCCCCCGACAGGGGGGTTGTGTGGTGTTTGTTTTTCTTTTTCTTGTGCTTTTTCCCCCCCTCCTCTCTTCGTTTTTTCCCCCCCCCCCCCCCCCCCTCCCCCCCCCCCCCTCTTGTCCAGCCCCTTTTTGTTGTTTTTTTTTTTTGTCCCCCCCCCCCCCCCCTTCCTTTTCTTTTCCCCCCCCCCCCCCCCCCCGCCCCCCGCTGTGGTCCCATCAAGACCAAAACCTCCATCCATCTTCTACTGCTTACTCCTTCTTCAGGGTCACGGGGAACCTTGATCCTATCCCAGGAAGCATCGGGCACAAGGCGGGGTACACCCTGGACAGGGTGCCAGTCCATCGCAGGGCACAATCACATACACACTCACACACCCATTCATATACTATGGACAATTTAGACACACCAATCAGCCTACCATGCATGTCTTTGGACTGGGGGAGGAAACCGGAGTACCCGGAGAAACCCCCGCAGCACGGGGAGAACATGCAAACTCCGCACACACATGGCCCCAGTGGGAATCGAACCCTGGAGGTGTGAGGCGAACGTGCTAACCACTTAGCCACCGTGCGCCCAAGACAAAAACCTCTCGAACAATACTCAGGGCTGTTTCCTAAACTAGAGGAGTATTACAAAGTGCTTGTTTCCTTGCTGATCCAGTACCAGTAGCAAAGTTGTAACCTTGTGAACTTCACCCCACATAGGTAGCCTATAAAGGTTTTCCATAATATAATAGAAACATAATAGAAACACAGACAGGAGCAGTATATGCAGAACTTCTCCCTGCTGCAAAACCCAGTTTGCAGGGCCGCTGGAGCAAGTTGCAAGCGAGTTGGCATTTGACCCGGCACTTTTCAAACTACTGGGGTGGTAACCCAGCACTTCAGGCAAAAGCAGACAGGTCTGAAAAATCAGTTCAGCTAGGGTGGAAGGTGGGGGATCTCCTATGAGCGATAAAGGGTTAACCACACTTTGGTGCTCATTGCTGCTTAGTAAATGTGTGTTGAGTCAGTATCGCTAACATTTCAATATTTTAAGGGACATATGCACATACTCTGCATTCTGAATCGATTACAGGGACATTCCTCAAATTACATCCTTCAAATAAAGTAAGTAAGGCTTGCTGGAAAAATGTTTAGTGAAACAGACAGTGACAAACAGCCTATCGCAGAACATGAACATGTCTTCGATTTTTAAATTTTTTTTTGAATTAGTCTTGTTTGACTTTGTGAATGAACTTTTTGCCGTTATTAGCTGCCTGAGCAGTAAAATGCAAAATGATGGGTGTGAAGTTGAAATAAACTATGTTGACGTTCATTAAAAGGTGTGTTGTACCCTGGCTCCATAGCAATATACAGTAGGAGAAATAAGTACTGAATGAGTCAACATTTTTTTCAGTAAATATATTTCCAATGAGGCTATTCAGATGAAATTTTCACCAGACATCAGTATTAACTCAAGATATCTGGAAATATAAAGAATTCACAACGTTAAAGTCCATAAATAAAGTTATGTGTAATAAAGTGGAATGACACAGGAAAGAAAAAGGAGTTCTCCAAGGCAAGGTAAGGCAAGGAACCAACTGAAATCCATAAGTAATTATACCTCCTATCTGTGCAAATTAATATCAACTGGGTTAGTAAATTGATGGTCTATAAAAAGGCTTTTCATTACCAAGGTTTCACACAAGAAACATCTCATGATGGGTAAGAGCAAAGAGCTCTCCCAAGACCTTTGCAACCTTATTGTTGCAAAACATATTGATGGAATTGGATACAGACGTATTTCAAAACTTCTGAATCTTCCAGTAAGCACCATTGGGGCCATTATCCACAAGTGGAAGCAACATCACTCCGTCATTAACCGGCCACGCACAGGAGCTCCTCACAAGATTTCTGACCTGGGAGTCAGAAATATAGTCAGAAGAATAGGCCAAGAGCCAAGGACCACTTGGAAAGAGCTCCAGAAACACTTGGAGGTAGTAGGTACCATCGTCACAGCGAAAAGAATAGGCAATGCACTCCACTGCTCATGCTCACACCGCAAGACTCCATAACTAAAGAAAAGGCATGTTGAAGCTCATTTAAAGTTTGCTGAAACTCGTTTGAACAAGCCTATGAAATAATGGGACTTCCAGCTACACATGGTCCTAGTACACGATCCAAAGCATACATCAATGAAACTCTCAATTGGTTTCAGAGAAAAACAATCAAGGTATTAGAATGGCCCAGTCAATCACCTGACTTTAATCTAATTGAACAAGACTTAAAAACAATATGTTTAGAAGAATGTTGTCACGTAATGGACATAATGAAGGTTGAGGGTAGATGCAAGTGCAGCAAAAGAAGTTTATTGAGAGAAAGAAGCAGACAAATCCAAAACGGTAATCCAATGCATGGTCTAATAACACGCAAAAGGTCAGGCGATATACAAACGGGCACAAACTGGGTGAGGCTGGAATTTAAAAACGAGAAACAAGATCAATAACATGAATCAAAATGAGAAACAAAGAAAAACTGCTTGGTAAAGAGATAAACTCAATATTACGCAATGTGCCCAGAGACATAAGGGGTTTATATGACAAACATAACCATGTGTTTACACGGACAGCTGAAAACGATGACACACATTCAGGAAACAATCAATGACAAAACAGGGGCGGAGATAGAACATAACCATAACAAAAGCATGTGTCCAAAGTAAACAAAGTCACTGTCATTGAAGACCGGAAAGCATGTGTTCGCTAAGGGCTCGCACAAGCGCTTCAGTTTTCCAAGCACACTGCAATATTGCAACGCTGGCTCTACTGGAAATCGTGACAGAACCCTTCCACAAGGGCGCTCCAACACACTCCCCTCCACTGGCGGTCCTGGCCCTTTGGGCAAAATGTCTTCAGCTGAAACAGGAAACTGAGCGGCGTCCTCTGTGGAGCATGAAAGCAGAGCGATGTACTCAGAGGAGCAGGGAGACGGAATGACGTCCTCGCCGGAGCACGGAGGTGAAGCGAAGTCCTCAGAGGAGCACGGAGGGCAGAGTGACGTCCTCCTAGAACCTTGGCTTAGTGGCATCCACGGCAGCGTAGGGAAGCAAAATGGAGCTCTTGGCTGCAATAGGAGGTTTAGAAATTTCCTCAGTAGAACAGGGTAGCTGAGTGGCATCTTCAGCTGTATGGGGTGCTGAGTGGTGTCCTCAGTCAAACAGAGAGTCTGAGTGTCGTTTTCCATCGACTCTGCAGGCTGAACTTGGTTGGTCCTGACGTCTGCTTTAGGCATGAGTAGAGCTTGTTTGTCTGTGTCAGCAGATTCAGGTGTGAGCAGAACTTGGTTATCCGTGTCAGCAGACTCAGGCGTGAGCAGAACTTGGTCATCCTTGTCAGCAGACTCAGGCATGAGCAGAACTTGGTCGTCCTTGTCAGCAGCCTCGGGCATGAGCAGAACTTGGTAATTCATAACGTTGGCTTCAGGCATAAGCAGGACCTTGTTGATCGTGATGTTGGTTTCAGGCATGGGGGCACTTGAGTAGTTGTGTCAACAGACTCTTGCATGAGCATAACTTGGTTGGTCATGGTATCGCTTGCAGGCATGAGCAGAACCTGGTTGGTCACGACGTCGGTTTCAGGCATGAGCAGAACCTGGTTGGTTGTGATGTCGGTTTCAGACTGAAATGAGATGAGATGAGACAACATTGAGTCTCAGGCTGAAACTCTGGGAATGAGACCGCCTCGTGGGTCTCAAGCTGTAGCTCGGGAACAGAGGTCGCCATGTTGACCTCTGGCTGGAGCTCTGCAGGCGAGACCACCTCGTGCATCTCAGGTTGGAGCTCTGGAGCCGAGCTCACCACATTGACCTCCGGCTGGAGCTCGGAAGGTGAGACCATCTTGTAGGTCTCGAGCTGGAGCTCTGGAACCGAGGTCGCCATGTTGACCTCCGCCTGGAGCTCGGCAGGTGATGCCACCTCATGGGTCTCAGGTTCGAGCTCTGAAGAGGTCGCCATGTTGACCTCTGGCAGGAACTCTGCAGGTGAGACCACTTCATGAGTCTCAGGTTGGGGCTCTGAGAAGGAGGTCACCCAGTTTGCCTGCTCATAATAGGTAGTGAATGGCATATCAGGTTCATCTCTGAGGCAGGGCTCCCACAAAAGATCCTCCAGGATGACCCTGGATTCTGGACTTCTGAAAACCATCACGAATAGTCCCACAAACTGAGTAACATTCTCCAGTCCCCTGGATCCCATGGCTGCTAGGCACTGCGCCCACTTTCGTGCTGGGCCACAAAACTGGAACATTTTCAAACCCTTCTCGCTTGGCTTGGGGTCTGCTGGGCTATAAAAATAGATCTGTCAGTCAACAAGAAAATATTCAGGATCACCTGACAGTCCACCTACAGTCTACTGTGGAAACTGGATCAAATCCACAGCTGGAGCTGTTTGCTTGGTTTTCCTTGTGTGACGTCTCCTAATTCTATGAAGGTTGAGGGTGGATGCAAGTGCAATAAAAGATGTTTATTGAGAGAGAGGGGCAGAAAAATCCAAAACGGTAATCCAAAGCATGGTCTAATCACCGGCAAAAGGTTAGGCAATATATAAACTGGCACAAACTGGGCGAGGCTGGAATCCAAAAATGAGAAACAAGAAACGAGGTCAAATACATGAATCAAAATGAGAAACAAAGAACAACCGCTTGGTAAAGAGATAAACTCAATACTATGCAATGTGCCCAGAGACAGGAGGGGTTTATATGACAAACATAATCATGGGTTAAACACGGACAGCTGAAAACGATGACACACATTCGGGAAACAACCAATGACAAAACAGGGGTGGAGACAGAACATAACCATAACAAAAGTACATGTCCAGAGTAAACAAAGTCACTGTCATTGAAGACCGGAAAGCATGCGTTCGCTAAGGGCTCACGCACCTGGCTTGTGCACGCATTTCGGTTTTAAGAGCACGCTGCAATATTGCAGTGCTGGCTCGAGGGGAAAACGTGACAAATGGGCCAAAATCACACCTGAATACTGTGGCCGATTAATTTCTTCATACAGGGAGCGTCTTGAAGCAGTCATTACATACAAAGGCTTCTCCGCTAAGTATTAAATAATACTTTTTTCCCTGTGTCATTCCTCCTTTTTACACATAACTTTGTTTACAGACTTTAATGTTTGGATTTCTTTACATGTGTGGATTTCTTGAGATAATACCAAAGTCTGGTGAAAATTTCATGTGAATAGCCTCATAGGAAATGTTACCTCATTCAATACTTGTTTCCCCCCACTGTAAATAGCTAGTTTGTATTTTTTTTTTGGTTGTTTTTTTTTTTTAAATAGGCAAATGACAAATGTACCTCTTCTCTCAGACAAAAAAAAAATTGCCCCACCACTTTTACACTACTGTGTAAAAGTGTAAAACCCTTACACCCCTTCCAATTTGGTCCAACTAGGCAATCTGGATAATCTAATAATCTGGAAAGACCTTTGTAATATCACAGTCTAAAACTGGATTTAAAGAGAAGCAAATTAGTAAATGAATCACATGTAAAGGAATCATACGTAAATGAATCACATGAAAATGAATCACATGTAAATGAATCACATGGAAATGAATAAATAAATTAAAGACACAGAAAGAACCCCCTCACCCCCTCTCCCCCCCCAAAAAAACCCAAAAAACAAAAAAACTGGGCAATCTGCCAGAGCATCTTTACCAGCTGGTAAATTATTTCCCAGTTTCCCGATTACTTGACTTAATTGATCAATAAATTACAATTTCTAATCGAAATATTGTATTTATAAAAACACGTTTTTACAGGTCAGCGATCACAGAATTGCATGTGTATTCTTATAGGAAACGAATCTTAATCAGATAATAATCTTAACCTTTAAGGTGTTGTAAACCGTCTACATTGTGTCCGACCACATCGTTACTGTCCACCCCGACAGTAATTACATTCCGATAACAGCGGTGTTTTACCCTTTACACACACTGCACAGACAGGCATACCATCTGAATTCTAGCAACATAACTAAAATACCTGCCCAACAGTGTTTATTTAAATATATATATATATATATAATAATGATAACAGCATTAATCAAAATCAACAACACTGATCATAATGGCCGGCTTCTTTAAATGTATCCAAGGGTGTGAATAACACAAGGGCGTGACTGCACATTTCAGCGCGGTAACGTAAATAGAAAATCCGTGACGAATCAAGAAGTCGTTTCAGCTAGCTAGCTATTTTAACTGAGGACCCTTGCGTCACCGCGAAGCCCCGCCCATTTCGCAATAGTCCCCTCCCCATCGGTAGAACGGAGAAGCCATTTTTGTTTCATGTCTGAAAACCTTCGTTGGCTAGAATTTGATGCATATTGGGTTCTGGGAAGGTAAGGCGCTTTGGTTACTTTTTAAACACCAATCTGGCCGACATTTAAATTGACGACGTGTTGTCGTGGTGGAACGACGCCGGCAGATGAGGGAAAAACCCACCTCCGTGTACTCACCCGTACAGATCTGGCCGTGTATCTAGCTTAAGATCAACAAAGATTGCGCTTTTCTGCTCGTTCGCTAGTTCCCCCAAGTTTCCTGACGCCAAACGGGAACGGTATTTGGGTATTTTCCGACGCGAGTTAGGCGAAATCGGGCAGCGAGTAGTCAGTACGTCAAGTAAAAAAAAAAATAAGGTCTAGACGTCCGTTTTAAAGCGAACGTGGTGCTCTTTCCCCTGATCCTCTAGTGCATTGTGCTCCATCGCCAGCTTTGTCTGAAATTGTGACCAGACAAGCTTTACGAAAAGATGGACAATATGCCCAGATAACTTCTCTCTGCTCTGATTAGACTGTAAACTGTCTTCTGTAAACTGTTCCCAAGTCAGTGCTGTGTGATCCGTAAATATTATCAAGTGGTTTCCGTCGTTAGACTGGGTGAAAAACGCAGTGCACACATCACCATGCAGGACTCGTTAAAGGGTGCCTTCATAAAATGACTTAAAGCTGTGTTAAGTAGTTTTTAAGCTTTTTGCTGCCCCTCTGTCCATCCCTGGAATTGAATATCCTGCCCTAATCGCTTTTTAAACAGTCCTTCTGGGATTCTGCGATCGGACGTAAAATTAAGCAAACCGCACGATATTCAGAGGCGGTCGTATCTTATTTATTTGTTATAAATTACCACAGAATTGGGATAAAACGCGCCATGGCGATACACGTTCGGCCAACGCTGTCTTCGGTTCGTGTGTGTTGGACACGAGTAGGGATGAAGGGTCAAGTTTACGGACAGACATCGCCGAGAAAGACAGAGCAAAACGATTTCATCAGTTCACGTCGTTTTTCCCACAGGACAAAGACAAGCTCCTCAGATTGTGTCGCGGATTTAAAAAAATTGCGACAAAATCGAGCGTTTATGGCCGCAAAACCGCCATGAAAGCCCGTGAGGACTCTTTAAAGCACGTTGTTCGGGCTGATTGTTCTTCTTGGTTTGTAAGTAAGGAATGGATAAAACGTGTTGGGATGTGCTGCTATAGGAAAAGAATCCACCACGGGGTGGTATGATGCAGTCAGATGTGAACAGAGTTATTTTCCATCAAAGTGCACCTATTATGGTTTTTTCAAATATAACCTTTCATGTAGTGTGTTATAGAGCGGTTTGTGAATGTACAAAGTCTGCAAAGTTAAAAAAATAATCAAAACGCACGACTCCCAAAAGAAGGAATCGATTCTGAACAGCTGAAACGAGTCGTTAGTGATTTCAAACTTCACTTCTTGTACTAACCTGAAGGGTAACAAAAAGCCCCGCCTCTGGTGGTCTCTGAAACTCTTTATGGTAGTGGACGTTTCCTTTTTGAAACCCACTGACAGCGCTAGACCTATCACAACAGACTGGAACATCTGACCAATCAGAGCAGAGTATGCTCTCTGAAAGGAGGAGTTTTGAATGAATCCTTTAACGCGGGGGTGTCAAACTCATTTTAGTTCAGGGGCCACAAACACCCTAATTAGATATCAAGTGGGCCGGTCCTGTAAAATCATAGCATAATTACTTATAAATAACAAACAATAAGTCCATGTTTTTCTTTGTTTTCGTGCAAAGAAGGACAAGTGCATTAGTAAAAACTTTATATTTAATGAAATATCCTTTTACAAAACATCATGAACAACCACAGATTTCTTAAGACAAACGTGCAATTTGCTTCTGATTATCGCGTTGCGCATTGCTGCCATCTGCTGTTCATCTGAGTTCCAGAATTGTGCCGCGTCTTCTACTTTGACTACAACAGTGCGGATAATTTAGGAATAGCATCTTATGAAAAATTTCTAGTTCGCCTTTATGCATTTTTCTTCAATTTCAAAATTCATACCGTACGTCTGACTCCCCCGCTTTAACGAGTCGTTTGTGACACTGTGGGGGGAAAAAATGGTAATGCTGCAGTTTAAATTTTGACCACATGAAAGTGTTTTTTGATCTCGGATGCATGTAAATCTATTGTACGAGACCTTTTTAAAACAAAATTAGGCAAGTTTCAAAACCATGATAGGTGCACTTTAACAGAGTGTTCAGAAGTTGTTTATTCCTCTTACACCTCAGTGACTTGTTACAGTTTATTTATTATTGAATGACTTGTCATGCTTTTCAGTTTATGCAGTTTATACGAGCTCAACAGTTTATAGTTAGGCCTGCATTTAATGTTGTGGAACATCCATGAGTTAGTTCTTATCAGTTATACTATAGATCCTGTTGCTGTTTGTAAACAAAAAAGAAACGTGTGCACGACCTGGTTGCAGAAAGACCCGAGTAACCTAGCAGCCTTCGCTGTCTGACTGTTGAGTCTGTCAAGAGTTATACTTAGGAATCGGGTTGACACACGCTACAACGTTATCCACTTCACACAATAACCTGGATTGTGATTTGATTAAACTAACACTTTAAAATAGTGTATCTCTAGGAGACCATTGTGGCTTGGTGTCCTGTCAGTGGTTAAATGATGCCAAGCAATGGCCTAGCCTGAAATTACTGGACATACAGTGCCCTCCACTAATAACTTGTAAGTTCGAGCAAAGAAGCCTGTGAAAAATTATTTAACCTTTTGAGCGTTTGTGTAAAAAAAAAAAAAATTTGACAAAAATACTCTGCTCTCATGGATATCAAAAATATCTTTTTAAATATAGGAGTGCAACAATTATTGGCACACTTTTAGTCAATAATTTGTGCTATCTGCCTTTGCCAAGATAACAGATCTGAGTCTTCTCCTATAATGCCTGATGAGGTTGGAGAATACATGGCAAAAGATCTGAGACAGTTCCTCCATACAGAATCTCTCCAGATGCTTCACATTTTGAGGACCACGCTGGTAGACTGTCCTCTTCAGTTCACCCCACATGTTTTCTATGGGTTTCAAGTCAGGGGACTGGGATGGTCATGGCAGGCCCTTGATTTTGTGGTCAGTAAACCATTTTTGTGTTGATTCGGATGTATGTTTTGGATCATTGTCCTGCTGGAAGATCCAACCACGGCCCGTTTGAAGCTTTCTGGCAGAGGCAGTCAGGTTTTCATTTAATATCTGTTGATATTTGTAGAGTCCATGATGTCATGTATCCTAACAAAGTGTCCAGGTCCTCTGGCAGAAAAACATCCCCAAAACATTAAAGAGCCTCCACCATATTTAACCGTGGGCATGAGGTACTTTTCCATATGGCTACCTTTTTGTGTGTGCCAAAACCATCTCTGGTGTTTATTGCCAAAAAGCTCTATTTTGGTTTCATCTGACCATAGAACCCGATCCCATCTGAAGTTCCAGTAGTGTGACAAACTGAAGACGCTTGAGTTTGTTTTTGGATGAGAGTTGAGGCTTTTTTCTTGAAACCTTCCAAACAACTTATGGTGATATAGGTGACTTCAGATTGTTTTTATGGAGACTACTATTTTTTAAATTTTTTGTCCACTCGAACCATCCTCTTCACAATGCATTGAGACAATGTAGACACGTGTCCAATTCCAGGTTGATTCATACCATTTCCAGTTGACTGGATCTTCTTAATAGAGGGTAGGCACGTGACACCACGGTAGCCGGAACTCGCCACAGTCACGCCCACTGACTGGCAAATAAACTTTGTGGCAGCATTATTGTACAGCATGAATTCCACGAAAACACAAACAAAACGCATCTAAAATGGGGAAAAAGCTGTGGTATGATCGACTGTGCTAACGGATTCAACAAGAATTTGCAGCTATCTTTTTAGAGTGCCCAAAAAAATTCAGTGCTCCCCCAAAGTGGAGCAGTGTAAGTTCTTTTGACGTGGTGTTCATGTTGTACAATGATGAATAATTTGCTACATATTTGTTTTTAAATGCTGCCTGTGTCCATTGATGAATAAAAGGGGCTCATTCATTCTCTGTGTTTTACCTGAGTGTGTTTTCTCTGAGTGTGTTTTACCATCACAAATATATATATAACGTTAGTAAGTGGAAGCAGCGTTGGCTACAAGCAAACTAGGACTAGCTAGCTTACGGTTTACCAGATAAAATTCTATAATAAGGAATATATATATTTGTACATATCTGTCCACATACAACCAGAATGTTTATTGGTGTTCTTGTCAGTTTAATTTCTCCAACAAATCCCAGCTTGAAGTAGGACAAGGCTTTTATACGACTTTCAGGCTTTGCTTAGTGTGTTTCCCCGGTCTTGAAATCAGGTACATATAAATGTCGTGAAAACCGATCTCTGGCCACATGACAATGTGCATGGACCACAGGTTCTTGTGAGGGTCACTGTCGAGTACAACTGCCTTTAGTTTAAGCTGATAATCGTTAGTTATACTAGTGTTTTCGCAGCTTCCCCTAATAAAACCAGCCATTTTGCTGGATCTTTTGCCACTCAGTCCAGCCAAGGGGGGCGTGTTCCGGCTGGAAAGTGACGTCAATGCATACCCTCTGTTATTGCCCCGATGGTTGAAATGGGTATTTCAATACTTCTGCTATTTTCTTATAGCCACTTCCCATTTTGTGAAGCTCAACAACCTTTTGCTGCACATCAGAGCTATATTCCTTGACTTACCCATTGTTATGAATGACTAAGGGAATTTGGCCTATATGTTACCTCATATTTATACCACAGGAACGGTTGAACAATTTCCTGTTCCTAGTCACCCCCCCAAAAAAAAGTAAACATCAGTGGGAATATACTAATATATTTTTCTCATACGAATTCGTAGGGCGGACAATATTTGTGGCACATCTATATTTAACAATTTATATATTATATATATATATATATATATAATATATATTTATTTCAAGGTTTTCTGAATAAATTTATCATAAAATGTGATCTGATCTTTATCTAAGTCAGGGGTATTGACAAATATACTGCTCAAAGAAATAAAGGGAACACTTAAACAGCACAATGTAACTCCAAGTGTTCCCTTTATTTTATTTGAGCAGTATATAATGTGCCTAAAAGAGTAACACAAAAAAATCTGATCTTTCATGTCTTTACTGAGAACAACCAAAAAAACCTCATAATGCTTGTGGAAAAAGTATGTGAACCCTTCAGTTAATGACCTCTAAGAAGCTTTTTTTTCCACCTGGAGTCTCGTTAAAAAAATGAGTTTGGAGGTGTGGACTACAGCTACTTTGACTGATAAAAACCCCTCAAACGTTTGGAGTTTGCTTTGTTTTGGAGTGGCACAAGAAGCGCATGCTTATGTGAGCCATGCCTCGCCAAAAAGAGCTTTCAGAGGATCTACGATCAAGAATAGTTGATTTACATAAAACTGGCAAGCGTCACAAAGTGATTTCAAAGACTTCAGAAATTCACCAGTCTACAGTTAGGCAAACATTCTACAAATGGAGACACTTTGGCACTGTTACTACTCTAACAAGAATTGGGCGGCCATTTAGATGACACCAAGAGCACATTGAAGACTCATCAACGAGGTAAAGAAACAACCCCCAATGACAGCCAAAGATTTGAAGGCATCATTAGAACTGGCTAACATCTCTGTTCATGAGTCTACAATATGCAAAACATTGAACAAGCAGGGTATCTATGGCAGGACACCACGAAGGTAAGCCACTGCTTACTAAAAAGAATATTGCTTCACGACTGAAGTTTGAAAAAGAGCACATTGACACTCCACAGCGGTACTGGCAAAATGTTTTACGGACTGATGTAACTAAGATTAAACTATTTGGAAAAACCACACAGCACTACATCTGACGTAGAAAGGGCATGACATATCATGATGAAAACATCATCCCAACCGTAAAGTGTGGTGGAGGAAACCTCATGATTTGGGCCTGCTTTGCTGCATCAGGGCCTGGCCAGCTTGCAATCATTAAGGGGAAGATGAATTCCCAAGTATATCAGACAATTCTTCAGGATAATGTGAGAATGTCTGTATGTCTGCTAAAACTGTAGAAGTTGGGTGATGCAACAGGACAACGACCCAAAACACGTCCACAACAGAACGGCTTCAGAAAAACAAAATCTGCCTTTTGGAGTGGCCAAGTCAGAGCCCAGACCTCAACCCAATAGAGATGCTATGGAATGACTTGAAGAAAGCCACACACATGAGACGTTCAAAGAATATGACCGAGCTCAAGCAGTTCTGCCAGGAAGAATGGGCTAAAATTCCTCCTGAACGATGTGCAGGTCTGATCCACAGCTACAGGAAGCACCTGGTTTAGCTTATTGCTGCCAAGGGGGGCGTCAACCAGTTATTAATACTAAGGGTTCACTTACTTCTTCCACTGCCATTTTGAATGTTGAATGAGTGTGTTCAATAAAGACATGAAAGATCAGAATTTTTTTTGTGTTATTATTTTAGGCACATTATATTTGTCAATACCCCTGACTTAGATGAAGATCAGATCACATTTTATGACAAATTTATTCCGAAAACCTTGAAATTCCAAAGAGGTCACATACTTTTTCTTGCCACTGTGTATGTATGTATGTGTGTGTGTGTGTGTGTGTGTATATATATATATATATATATATATATATATATATATGTATATATATATATATATATATGTGTGTGCATGTATGATATCTATGAGAGCAGAGAATTTTTTGAACGAAAGGTTAAACAATAACAATTTTTCACAGACTTCTTTGCTCATATTTATCAAGGGTGCCAATATTAGTGCAGTGCATTGTAGATAACAAATCTCCTCAAAACTGTTTGTTGAGAGAAATGAAAGACATAGAAGAGAGAAATAGAAGACATTCAAGTCTCTTGATGCTTACAACTTTGATGTTTGTGTTTTATGATTACAACATCAAGGCCGTTGTTGTGCTGAAAGCCGAGGTGCTGTCCAAATAGATGCAATAAATTCATTTGTATGCTGTACAAAGTTAGCTAGTTACAGATGGGTCCATAAGTATTTGGACAGCGACACAATTATCATAGCTGTGTCTCTCTACACTACCATAAAGGATTTAAAATCAAGCAATCAAGATGTGATTGAAGTGTAGACTTTCAGCTTTCATTCAAGTGGTTTAACAGAAATATCTCACTAACTGTTTTACATTACAGACATTTTTTTATAGTCCCCCCCTTTCAACAGGTTCAAAAGTAATTGGACAAACAAACATAATTATGAATATAAGGATTATTTTTTAATACTTGTATGCAGATCTTTTGCTGTCAAAGATTTCCTGAAGTCTGGAGCCCATGGACATCACCAATTGCTGAGTTTCCTCCTTTTAGATGTTTTGTCAGGCCTTTACTGCAGTTGCCTTCAGTTGCTGCTTGTTTGTGGTTCTTTTTGCCTTCAGTTTTGTCTTCAGTAAGTGAACAACATGCTCAGTTGGTTTGAGGTCAGGTGAATGACTTGAATTAAGTCATTAAATTAAATAAATTGAATTAAATTTGAAGCTCTTGGATTGCTTATCATTGTATTTTTTGGGTCAATATCCATCTGTACTGTGAAGAGCTGTCCTATCAGTTTTGCAGCATTTGACTGAATCTGAGCAGAAAGTAAAGCTCTACACACTTCAGAATTCATCCTGCTGCTTCTATCAGCAGTCACATGATCAATAAACACCAGTGACCAGTTCCAGTGACAGCCATACAAGTCCTTGCCATAATACTTCCTCCACCATGTTTAACAGATGATGTGGTATGCTTTGGATCATGTGCCATTCCTTTACTTCTCCTTACTATTCTCCTCTAATCATTCTAATACAAGTTAATCTTAGTTTCATCTCTCCAAAGAATCTTGTTCCAGAACTGGGTAGGCTTTAAAAAATGTGGCCTTTCTGTTCTTGATTGTTACCAGTGACTTTGCATCTTTAGATAAACCCTCTGTATTTGCATTCATGAAGGTGTCTCTTGATTGTAGATGTTGACACTCCTCCAGAGTGTTCTTGACTTAGCTACATTTTGTGAAATTGTTTTTCTTTACAAAGGAAAGAATCCCGTGATCGTCCACATTATTGTCTCTACTGTTCGTTCAGGCCTATTGGTTTTGCTGAGCTTGCCAGTGCATTCCTTATTTTTAAGGATCCTTGTCTTCTTTTTTTTTTATTTTACCAAATTGTTGATTTGGCCAATTCTAAAGTTTCTGCTATCTCTTTGATGGGTCTGTTTTGTTTTGTTTTTAGCCTAATTATGGCCTCCTCAACACCTCTTGGGAACTCTTAATATGCAAGCCAATGAACAGCAATCAAATACAAATTTAACACTTGGAGTCAACTCCAGACCTTTCATCTCTTTAATTTGTCCAGGAGACAGGCCACATTTGGCCATGAAACTGTTCATCAGTCAAATGTCCAATTACCTTTGAGCCTGTGAAAATGGAGGGAAAATTATTTATTTTTGTTAAATCATTTGAATTAAAGCTTCCTTGAGGTCTACACTTCAGTCACATCTTGATTGCTTCATTTCAAATCCATTGTGGTGGTGTGCAAAGGCAAAATGGCAAATTGTCACACTGTCCAAACACTTATGTAAATGTGTCCTTTATAGGGAACTATTCAGTAAGAACCCAACATAGATTCTAGTGTTAGCTAGCTAGTTTCTTGATGTAGATTTCAGGTGAGTTACGTGGGTTTGTTTAAGCATTATAAATTAGGCCTGTTGGCGAACTAGCAAGCCAAACCTGTTAAAGTCTTTGTTAGCATGTCACCTTCACTGATTTAATATTTAGCTAATTAGCTGGAATGAAATGGGAACTGTTCCTCAGAGGACCGTTATCTCTCATAGTTGCTTGGAACGGTGTCTGTCTGGATGGTGTATGTAAAAAAACAAAAAAACACATGTGTTTAAGAACATATTTCCCATTCTGACACCGTTCCAAGCCAACAGAAGGCAGTTGTGGTTATAAAGCAATTGCAAAACAATTTTTTAAACATTTCAAGTCACAATTAATTAATCAGCAGATCTTTTAAATAAGTATTCAACCCCTGCAGACTAGTACTTGTTGGAACCACTTCTTGTTGTAATAACTGCTTTACTTCTGTTGGGGTAAGTTCATACCGGTATTGCACACTGTTTGAGAGTGACCACCCATTCTTCCTGGCAGATTTGCTCCAGGTTCAGATTGGTTGGATGTTGTTTGTTGACTGAAATTTTCGAACAGTGCCACAGATTCTCAATGGGATTTAGATCCGGACTTTGATTTGGCCACTGTAGAATAATCTTTTTGTTTTGAACAACTCCTGCATTTCCTTGGCCTTGTTTGGCACTGTTGTGCTGCGGAAAGTTGAGCTTTAGTTTTTTAGTAACTGTTTTTTTTAGTAACTGAAGCAGGTTATCTTGTAAGTTCCCCCTGTGTTTGGTCCCATCCATTTTGACATAAAAGGACAGGTGCTGACTTTGTTCGTGGCATGGTTGTTGGTAGCAGATGGGCTGGTTTTGAGTATATCCGATACTACTGTCCTCTTGGGAATTTCACACACAGCAGTCTTTAGAGTTTACACAGAATGGTGTGAAAAACAAAAAACATGGAGTGAACAAAAACATGACAAAACATCAACCTTGAACTGGATGGGCTACAACAGCAGAAGACTACATTGGGTTCCCACTCCTGCCTGCCAAGAACATTAATTGGAGGCTTTCATGGGCACAGGTTCATCCAAATTCAACAGAAAAAAAAACTCTACTGATATTGTTTCAGTCTTGAGCTGTTTCTGTGAGTCTTTTCCCATGATAGCCTCAGATTTCTGTTCTTGGTTGACAGGAGTGGAACCTAATGTGGTCTTCTGCTGTTGTAGATCATGCACCTCAAGGTTTGACATCTTGTATGTGATGCTTTTCTTCACACCACAGTTGGAAAGAGTGCTTATTTGAGTAACTATAGACTTCCTGTCAGCTCAATCCAGTCTGGTCATTCTGGTCATGAGCTCTCTCATCAACAGTGTGTTTCAGACAGCAGACCCTCTGCTCACTGGATGTTTTTAGTTTTCGCACCATTCTGTGTAAACTGTAGAGACTGTGGTGTGTCCCAGAAGATCAGCAGTATCTGAAAAACTCATCTGGCACCAACAAGCAAGTCATACTACAAAAGCATTGGAACAGCAAGGCCAATTTTGTTTTTGAGATTAAAAGATGAATATTATACGATAGATCTGAATTCAGCTTTAATTTTAAAAAAAACTTGGACATTTCTACAATATGAAATGTGTATCACGATATATAATTTAGCTTACAAACTGGCCTTAAAACAAGTAAAATAAATACTAAATAAAAAGTTAAACTGACTTTGATGGTACTTATCTTTAATGCTTACAAAGACAAAGAAATGTTTTTAATTATGCCAAATCAGTGGCATCCATTCATTATCAGTTAAGTTGTAATTATTAAAACCATAAAAAATACAACACCATACCAACGATATCTCAGAATAGTGTATCACGTAATCATTTATCATGATATTGAGATTATATCGATATATTGCCCAGCCCTATGTGTTCACTGTTAGTTGAACTATTCAAACAATTACTAGCTCTCAATGTCCACTCTTAGTCTGAGCGTTGGCTTTTGCGTGGAAAGGCTACATTTGTTGGTTAAAACAACATAAAGACCAGAGGGCTGACTATTGTGGGAAAAGCAAGCAATTTTGAAGCTGAGAAAAGAAGGAAAATCTATCAAGCATTGGACATGGCCAATACTACAAGTTTTAATGTCCTGAACTAGACAACTAGCCATGGAACTGGTCAGCCAAGGGAAATAATCAGCAGTTAATGGCCGAATAATTGCAAGAAGTGTGAACAAAAAAATAAAAATCAGTGACCTCACCAATAGCCTCCACAGGTCATGGGTGAAGGTATCACAATCCACCAATCAAAGAAGACTTTGAGAGCAGAAATATAGAGGTCAAACCACCAGATGAAACCCAATCATCAGCAGTAAGGATAAGAAAGTCAGATTGGAATTCTCAAAGAAATACAGAGATGAGCCACAAAAGGTTTGGGACCAAGAGTGTTTTCAGGTCTGTAGACCTTTGCTTTGTTCCATAACACGGACTTATATTGTTACAATGTTGCATTTTCTCCTTGGCTTTCACAAGGCAACATTTCATAGCTTACTAAAATGTGTTTATTCAAGTCACATGTAAGTAAACTGTCCTTTCATTGGCCAGAGTGTGCCTGTTTATGTTCTGGGGTTCCGCCCATAGTGATCATCCAACCAGATGGATAGACAGCTATTAATTTAAGTTTGGTGATTGACTTCATCCGTCTAAACCTTCCACTTTTTTTTAACCAGAAGAAGTCCTCTGTGTTCTCAGTGTGTTGTGGGCCATTTTCTTGCTGCATTATGTTCCTCCCCTACTTAGATTGTATTCATTTCTCTGTATATTTGCAGACATTACATATTTTAATAAAAATTAATGAACCCATTCCAGAAGCAGCCATGCAAGCACAAGCCATGACACTACCTCCACCATGCTTTACCAGTGAACTTGTATTTTTTGGATCATGTGCAGACCCGTACTTTGGTATTTCCATCACTTTGGGTTAATCTTGTTTCCAGAACTTTTGTGGCGCATCTCTTTATTTTTTTTTGTGATTCCAATCTGGCCTTCTGATTCTTACTTCTGATAAGTAGTTTGCATGTTGGGGTATGGTTTCTATATTTCTGCTCTGAGTCATCTTCGAATGGTGGATTGTGATCCCTTCTTCCCTGCCTTGTGAAAGTTGGTGCGAACACTGACTGTTTAAGGTTTTTCTTCATAGCCTCACAATGTTTGTCATCAATTATTGTTGTTTTCCTTGGCAGACCTGTTTGATGTCTAGGTGTTGGTACACCAATAATTCCTTCTTTTTTTTCCAAGACAATTTCAGATTGTTGTATTGGCTATGCCCAATGTTTCTGCTATGGCTCTGATAGATTTTGTCCTATTTTCTCAGCTTCTAAATGGCTTGCTTTTCTCCTGTAGACAGCTCTCTGGTCTTCGTGTTGGTTTATCCTTTTTAACAATGAATGCAGGTCTTCACAGGGTCAAACACAGCACTCAAACCAATAGTAGACTAGACATTCAGTGCTATTAATTGTTTAAATAATCAAGCTAGGCACACCTGAGCAACAAGAAACACCTGGTTGGTCACATGTTGCAATTTTTTAGATTCACTTAAAAAACATGTCAGCTGAAACAAAAGGTGGCATCACACATGCACACTGAGGAGACAACGCGACTCGCCTATATAAGCTTGGTGCTGTTACGCGCAACAGATGATGTGCACAACAATGGGCCTCTTTTGTGTTTCACAAAATCCCCTGATACTCATGTTACATGTGTGTTGTGGAAACAAATGATGTCATCAACTAAATCACATGCGAAGGTTACTTCCAGACCCAAGTACAAGTTGTGTTCTCGTTCACGGAAATCGCAGCTCAGTTCCAGTGCAACCAAACTTGGATCGCCTCCTACAGGTAGTCTTGGTTTTGGTACTGTGGTATGCTTCCAGCTTTTACATTTCCAATTTTCAGATTACCGCATGACCGCTTTCACATTTTTCATGCAAACCATGCTCTGTTTCAGACTAAACTGCCAGCGGGAAAGCCCCTAAGATTTTTTTAAAGACTTCATATTCAACAACTGGTTTGGGAGCACAAGCATTTCTCCAGCCTGTAGAAGACTTTAAACAATAAAGTATAAGCAATAAAATGTTCCTTTATCACATACACTACTTAAAGTTTTAGAGTTTACAAGAGATGTATTGTGAACAGTATTACTTTGAAATCAAATAAAAACCCAATGAAATAAAGGTACATTTTTCTGAGTATGCAACTGGACACACCTCTCAGCCAATCAGCATTTGCCTGAAGACCAGTGGCTGCATAGCACCATAAATGCTCAGGATGTGCAGTTGGCTCATGGCAGACTAGGGCTGCATGATTATGGTCAAAATGATAATCCCGATTATTTTGATCAATATTGAGGTCTCAATTATTGATCACGATTATTGATTGATTTTAGGGACAACATATTTTTATTGCACTTTCACCTTTAAATAAACAGACCTCTACTTTCACCTGCATGTTGTGCTACATTCCTGATAATGTACAAATCTTTGCTTCAAATTAGATTGATCCTTAAAGTGAATCATCTCGTAGAAGCAGAATATAAATAAAATTGTACCCAAAATATAGGATGACTAAAAATAAAAATGCCATCAACCGAATGAAAATATGTAGCAAATATAATAATATGCGACCAAATGAAAACACTTCATACGTATACAGAAAAGGCAATAACAGTGTTTACAGGAGGAGAGACGCAAGACAATTTCTTTTAATTACAAAAATTTTGGAGCACAGTTGAGGGTTTTATTTTATTTTATTTATTTATTTTTAGAGATGGTAACGTTAATGTGCCACAATATAACACAAGTAGCACGACAAAAATTGAGCTGGTCAATTATGACAGAATTTAGGAACATGGTGTGAGCCATGACATGTTAATTTACCTTTTGATAAATTTAATATTTTCAGTTCATTTTACAGACTATATGCTAAAAACCCACTGTTACCCTGTCCACCTTGTAAACAAATACAGTCAAACCTTGGATTGCGAGTAACTTGGTTTGCGAGTGTTTTGCAAGACAAGGAAAAAATTTTAAATAAAATTTAACTTGATATACAAGCGAGGTCTTGCAATACGAGTACCTGTAGTACGTATACGCTGCTTTGTCTGCCAAGAGTCACGTGATCACTACTGAGCCGATGGTTCTTCTCTCACATGCTCGGTCTCAGTCAGTGTGCCTCACTTGTATATTCAACATCCGTGTGAGCGTATACTGTTTACTATAGGGTTGTAACTGTTGTGACTGTAATAACTGTACTGCGACAATAGCCCCATGAAGAAAATTTTTTAAAAGGAAGGCGATAAGAAAAAGGAGATGATTACGGTGGAAGTTAAGAAGGAAATCATCGAGAAGCTCAAACGAGGTATGCAAGTAGCTGAGTTGCGAGTAGTCAGTTGTCGATGAAAGTTTATCCTTGGGGAAGACGATGAGACTGGAGGTGAATGAAGACGGCATTCAAGAGCTGGTGGAGGAACATGGCCAGGAGCTGACCTCCGAAAAACTGATGGATCTGCATCGCGAGCCACATCAAGAGGTTATGGAGGAGGTCTCGTCTGAGGAGGAGGATAAAAAGACTGAGAAATCCCTCGCTTCAAATGAGATTAGGGAGGTGTGTAAAATGTGGGGAAAATGCTAATTTTTGTAGAAAAGCACCACCCGAGTAAGACTATAGCAGTGCGAGCAATGAATCTGTTTAACGACAATGCAATGGCACATTTCCGCGAAATCCTTAATTGGAGGCAAAAGCAAGTGTCACTGGATATGTTCCTTGTTAACTTCGTACAAAAAGAAAAAGATTCCGGTGAGCCAATGGTTATCATTGATTCCATTAGTAACAGTGAAAGTCGCCATACAAAATAATTAATAAATTCGATTACTTTATATTAAATTTAAATTATAAAAATGTAAATGTATGGTAGGCTGATTGGCGTGTCTAAATTGTCCGTAGTGTATGAACGGGTGTGTGTGTGTGTGTGATTGTGCCCTGCAATGGACTGGCACCCTGTCCAGGGTGTACCCCGCCTTTTGCCCGATGCTTCCTGGGATAGGCTCCAGGTTCCCTGCGACCCTGAAGAAGGAGTAAGTGGTAGGAGATGGATGGATGGATACGAGTGCTTTGGATTACAAGCACATTTCCGAAACGAATTAGGCTCACAATCCAAGGTTTGACTGTACAATAAACATCAATGTTCAGTCTTTGAAGTCTGCTCTTCTTAAATATATTTAAAGCTGCACTATTAGACATTTTCCACTGTCATGGTTCTGGGCTGGAGTCAGTTCTTGAACCACTCTGAGTATATTGTGTATACAGTATCTTGCAAATGTGAGTACACCCCTCACTTTTTTGTAAATATTTGATTATATCTTTTCATGTGACAACACTGAAGAAATGACACTTTGCTACAATGTAAAGTAGTGAGTGTACAGCTTGTGTAACAGTGTAAATTTGCTGTCCCCTCAAAATAACAACACCCAGCTATTGTCTAAACCTCTGGCAACAAAAGTGAGTACACCCCTAAGTGAAAATGTCCAAATTTTGCCCAGTGTGTCAATATTTTGAGTGGCCACCATTATTTTCCAGTGCTGCCTTAACTTTCTTGGGTATGGAGTTCACCAGAGCTTCACAGGTTGCTACTAGAGTCCTCTTCCACTCCTCCATGACGACATCACGGAGCTAGTGGATGTTGGAGACCTTTTACTCCTCCACCTTCCGTTTGAGGATGTCCCACAGATGCTCAATAGGGTTTAGTCCATCACCTTCACCCTCAGGTTCTTTAGCAAGGCAGTAGTCATCTTGGAGGTGTGTTTGGTGTCATTATTATGCTGGAATACTGCCCTGCGGCCCAGTCTCTGAAGGGAGGGGATCATGCTCTGCTTCTGTATGTCACAGTACATGTTGGCATTCTTATATTTTATATCTTATTTCTGAATAATCTCATATAGAATGTGATTGGGTGAGTTCATTTACCTGTTAGATGCAAAGCGTTTTATTTTAATGGTGTTCATTAGGGATGCAACAATCAGGATTTTTTTGACCGAAACCAATCCAGATACCAATCTTTTTTTTTATTTAAACTTTAATCAGGAGGTCATAAACAGTTAAATGTAAGCTCTCTGCTCATGGTCACTGTTAATTGAGTTAAAATAATAGCAATGAGATACTGTTGGTTAATTGATAAATAAACATGTATATCTTAAACAATAGTCCTAATTAAAAGTAGATTAACACAAGCATGACCCATATTAGGAAAAAGGCTAATAGCCTTCTAAGGAAATGGCTTACTAAAGCTTAATGTCAAATTGATATTAAATGCAACCCATAGTAATTAAACATTTCATTTCTCATTTTATGAAGTTATTATACTATCTATTTTTAATATTCAATTATTTATTTAAACTAACACATTTTCTGTCTTTACTTTTTAGTAGTTTTCTGTTTGTTTATCAGTTGTTCCTTTCAGATCGGTTCGCCCAGTACAATGTTGCCATGTCTGCTGTTAATATTGTGTTTTGGGGGTTTTAAATCAAAACATGGAAACTGGAGCTGAATTTTCTAGTCATATCTGGCAACCCTGAGTTTAAATGAAGTGAATACACTGTATTTGAGTTACTGAAGAGCATGTAAGAGAGCAGCAGCGTATTCCTTCTGAACAGTTGCTAGTCCTGATTATGATCGGTGAGGAGTTATTTAATAAAGGAGGTTGAATTAAACCCCCCTTGTAGCGTTAGCATTATTATTAATTTACTATTAATTATTAATAAGCCGCTGTGTCTATACGAGAAGGTGAAAGTTCAGGTCATTTTGCATGATCAATAAATGATGGCGATTTGTGAGATTGGGAAGTTGAGAAGCAGATGATGTACAGAGTTACTCTTGTCATCATAATGGCTTCTCTGCAGTGTTTACACACATGTTCAGTTGACTGAGGAGATGAAAAGCAGAGTGAAAGTAACTGTTGCGCGGTGTAGGTGCATTTTGGACTTCCTGTAGTTTTTATTTCGATTGTATTATACAACTCCGAACAAGTCACTCGCACCGGTGCAACTAAATATTTATTCACAGTCACACAAAGTACAGTCGCAAATATGAGTGAATTGGTCGCACTGTAGTGCCATGAGTTTATCTGCAAAGTTTTTTCCTGTTCGGCGTGATGACATTTAATGTCCTCGACAACCTCTGTAGCGCCATTTAGCATCATGTTAATATCATGATTTTCCCTCACGCAAGTGCTGGAGCTTGCAGCGAAACTGCCAGTTCGAGCGCTAGTATGTTATCTCCGTTTCCGGGGTTTGGCATTACAAAATGACGTCACCCCTGCACCGCTCTATGTGATTGGCTGTGAGTGTAGGAAGTGCTTGATTTGATCTGCAGTTTTCTCTTAGCGGAGGACGAACTTTAAACATTGATATCGTAAATGATCACGTTCATTTAATCGTGGGCAGTCAAAATCGTAATCGCCATTACGTATTAATTGTGCAGCCCTATGGCAGACCACACGAAGAAGAGTGCAATGCTTAAACATAAACCCCCTTCTGGTAAGGTGGCACATTTGAAAGATTATGTAATGCTATTAACATATGTAGCTGTTTCTATGAACCTCAAATAATTGCGGGGGGTAAAAAAAAATCACCTCTATACCTTCCAACAAATATCCTTGTCATGCAGCCACTTTTCCCTGGAACCTTATCACTTCTGAATGAAAATGAACCATGGTGGTTCTCCAGGGTTCACAGAGACACAGTTACATACAGTATCTCGTAAAAGTGAGTTCACCCCTCACTTTTTTGTAAATATTTGATTATATCTTTTCATGTGACAACACTGAAGAAATGACTCTTTGCTACAATGTAAAGTAGTGAGTGTACAGCTTGTGTAACAGTGTAAATTTGCTGTCCCCTCAAAATAACTCAACACACAGCCATTAATGTCTAAACTGCTAGCAACAAAAGTGAGTAGACCCCTAAGTGAAAATGTCCAAATTGGGCCCAATTAGCCATTTTCCCTCCCCTGTGTTATGTGAATTGTTAGTGTTACAAAGTCTCAGGTGTGGGGAGCAGGTGTGTTGAATTTGGTGTCATTGCTCTCATACTCTCTTATACTGGTCACTGGAAGTTCAACATGGCACCTCATGGCAAAGAACTCGCTGAGGATCTGAAAAAAATAATTGTTGCTCTACATAAAGATGGCCTAGGCTATAAGAAGATTGCCAAGACCCTGACACTGAGCTGCAGCATGGTGGCCAAGACCATACAGCGGTTTAACAGGACAGGTTCCACTCAGAACAGGCCTCGCCATGGTCAACCAAAGAAGTTGAGTGCACGTGTTCAGCTCCATATCCAGAGGTTGTCTTTGGGAAATAGATGTATGAGTGCTGCCAGCATTGCTGCAGAGGTTGAAGGGGTGGGGGGTCAGCCTGTCAGTGCTCAGACCATACACCGCACACTGCATCAAATTGGTCTGCATGGCTGTCGTCCCAGAAGGAAGCCTCTTCTAGAGATGATGCACAAGAAACATGATGCACAAGAACCAAATAATAAACTTATTTGGTTCAGATGGTGTAAAGCGTGTGTGGTAGCAACCAGGTGAGGAGTACAAAGACAAGTGTGTCTTGCCTACAGTCAAGCATGGTGGAGGGAGTGTCATGGTCTGGGACTGAATGAGTGCTGCCGGCACTGGGGAGCTACAGTTCATTGAGGGAACCATGAATGCGAACATGTACTGTGACATACTGAAGCAGAGCATGATCCCCTCCCTTCAGAGACTGGGCCGCAGGGCAGTATTCCAGCATGATAATGACCTCAAACACACCTGCAAGACTGAGGGTGGAGGTGATGGACTGGCCAAGCATGTCTCCAGACCTAAACCTTATTGAGCATCTGTGGGGCATTCTAAAACGGATGGTGGAGGAGCACAAGGTCTCAATCATCCACCAGCCCCGTGATGTCGTCATGGAGGAGTGGAAGAGGACTCCAGTGGCAACCTGTGAAGCTCTGGTGAACTCCATGCCCAAGAGGGCTAAGGCAGTGCTGGAAAATAATGGTGGCCACACAAAATATTGACACTTTTTGGGCCCAATTTGGACATTTTCACTTTGGGGTCTACTCACTTTTGTTGCCAGCAGTTTAGACATTAATGGCTGTGTGTTGAGTTATTTTGAGGGGACAGCAAATTTACACTGTTACACAAGCTGTCCACTCACTACTTTACATTGTAACAAATACGGCGTCTCTCAGAAGTCAAGATGGGATGGAATTTGGAATGAAGCATATTTTGCTCTAAAACCTGTATATACATTTCACCATTTACAGTGCCTTGCGAAAGTATTCGGCCCCCTTGAACTTTTCAACCTTTTGCCACATTTCAGGCTTCAAACATAAAGATATAAAATTTAAATTTTTTGTGAAGAATCACCAACAGGTGGGACATAATTGTGAAGTGGAACGAAATCTATTGGATATTTTAAACTTTTTTAGCAAATAAAAAACTGAAAAGTGGTGCGTGCAAAATTATTCGGCCCCTTTACTTTCAGTGCAGCAAACTCACTCCAGAAGTTCAGCGAGGATCTCTGAATGATCCAATGTTGTCCTAAATGACTGATGGTGATGAATAGAATCCACCTGTGTGTAATCAAGTCTCTGTATAAATGCACCTGCTCTCTGATAGTCTCAAGGTCCTGTTGAAAGCGCAGAGAGCATCATGAAGACCAAGGAACACACCAGGCAGGTCCGTAATACTGTTGTGGAGAATTTTAAAGCCGGATTTGGATACAAAAAGATTTCCCAAGCTTTAAACATCCCAAGGAGCACTGTTCGAGCGATCATTTTGAAATGGAAGGAGTATCAGACCACTGCAAATCTACCAAGACCTGGGCGTCCCTCTAAACTTTCAGCTCAGACAAGGAGAAGACTGATCAGAGATGCAGCCAAGAGGCCCATAATCACTCTGGATGAACTGCAGAGAACTACAGCTGAGGTGGGAGAGTCTGTCCATAGGACAACAATCAGTCGTACACTGCACAAATCTGGCCTTTATGGAAGAGTGGCAAGAAGAAAGCCATTTCTCAAAGATATCCATAAAAAGTCTTGTCTAAAGTTTGCCACAAGCCACCTGGGAGACACAACAAACGTCATACCAAACGTTGAGAAATGGCTTTCTTCTTGCCACTCTTCCATAAAGGCCAGATTTGTGCAGTGTACGACTGATTGTTGTAAAATTCTCCACAACAGTATTACGGACCTGCCTGGTGTGTTCCTTGGTCTTCATGATGCTCTCTGCGCTTTCAACAGAAAGCGTGTCCTTGGGCAAGACACTGAACCCCAAGTTGCTCCCGATGGCAAGCTAGCACCTTGCATGGCAGCTCTGCTACCATTGGTGTGTGTGTGTGTGTGAATGGGTAAATGAGACAAAGTGTTAAGCGCTTTGGATAAAAGCGCTGTATAAGTGCACATTTACCATTTACCATCATTTTGTACGCCAAAACCTGGAACTCGCGCTGTGAGCTTCACTTCAGGTTTCAGAGTGAGCTGCGAGCTCCAGTGCTTTGCGCCAGGGGGAATCGTGACACTAACAAGTTGCTAAATGGGACTACAGACGTTGTCGCGGACATTAAACGTCATCACGCAGAACAGAAAAAGTCTTTGCAGATATACTGGTTCAGGTTTGCTGTGCACAATTCCCCCAAAAAATATCGATGAAGATTCATCCACAGAGTAAATCCGTATTATGGAAAATGTTTTAAATCATGTTGTGAAAAGTTGTGGGAAGCTTGGTGATGGTGACGTTGAAGTCAAACGACCGTGGTGTAGTTCGTTTATAGCTTACGGTTAGCTCTTTATTTCTGGAGATTGTATTTAGGCTTCAAACTTGATAAAACTTGTCTTCATTTCTGAAAATGATCTTGATGGACAAAACGTGTTAGTATTGTAAACCTTTGTTGATCACGGAGAAAATTTTTTTTTTTTGCAATAATCTAAAAGCTTATGGGAAAATCCTATTGGGTTTTTGTTGAGGGAATCAGTGTGATGATAACTTCTGGGTTCCGGTACAAATTGACATGCGCCGCTTTATTGGGTGTTTGGCTGCGTCTCTCTCTTTTATTTTGAATATCCTATATTTTGGGTACCATTTTATTTATAATTTGCTTCTATGAGATGATGCATTTTGCAAAAATGTGTACATTAGCAGGAGTGTAGCACAACATGGAGGTGAAAGCAGCGGTCTGTTTATTTAATTATAGAACTACAATAAAACTATGTTGTCCCTAAAATCAATGAATAATCGTGTAATTAAAATAATTGTGATCATCATTTTAACCATAATCATGCAACCCTACTTTCCATATGTGCAAGCTGTCCGTTCCATAGCCACTAATGCACCCTATACCATCAGAGACGCAGGCTTTTGAACTGAGCGCTGATAAAAAGCCGGATGGTCCCTCTCCTCTTTAGTTTAGAGGACGTGGAGTCCATGGTTTCTAAAAGAATTTAAAATTTTGATTTGTCTGACCACAGAACAGTTTTCCACTTTGCCTCAGTCCATTTTAAATGAGCTTTGGTCCAGAGAAGATGGCGGTGTTTCTAGATCATGTTCACATATGGCTTCTTCTTTGCATGATCGAGCTTTAACCAGCATTTGTGGATGCACAGTAAACTGTGTTCACAGACGATGAGTTCTGGAGGTGTTTCTGAGCCCATGCAGTGATTTCCATTACAGAATCAAGCCTGTTTATAATGCACCGCCCCCCCCCCCATTGTTCCACAAATTGTAGACGCAGTTTTTCACAGATTGGTGAACCTCTGCACATCTTTACTTCTGAATGACTCAAAAAAAATTTAATAAAAGATACTCTTTTTATACCCAATCATGTTACTGACCTGTTCCAAATGAAACTTTTTCTTTTTAGTAACACTTACTTTAGCCTTTTGTTGCCCATGTACCAACTTTTTTTAAGACATTTTCTGCACAAAATTGCATTTTTTTTTTATTAAAATGGTACAGTTACCCAAGATACATTTGATCTGTTTTCTATGTTCTATTGTGAATAAAATATGGGTTCATGAGATTTACAAATCATTGCATTCTGTTTTTATTTACATTTTACACAGCGTCCAAACTTTTTTGGGAATTGGGGTTGTAACTATCATCCTACAGTGGATATTAAAAGTCTACACACTCCTGTAAAAATGGCAGGTTTCAATGATGTTAAATCATTTTCAACATAATTAAATGTTATGGGGGGGGCACAGAAAACTTCCTATACAGAGCTTCCATAAATGTGCACACCGTTTTATAATTGGGATGTTTTAAAAATTCTAAGGCATTGGATATACCATGGAATATTGTAAAGACAATAATTAACAAAGAGAAAATATGGGATAACAGTAGCATTGTTATAACAGGACACCCCTCTAAAAGTGATGAGAAGACCAGGATTAAAATACCAGTAAATTTTGCAGCAAAGCCTTAAAGGCTTCTGCTGAAACCGTTAAGATGAAGTGGAATTTCACTTTACAGTATGACCGAGACCTGAACCTGATACCTCCATATCAACAAAGGAGTGGCCCAGCCAGAGTCCAGATCCAATTGGAAATCTGTGGGGTGACCTGAAGAGGGTTGTGCACAGGAAATGGCCAACCAATCTTACTGCGTTGGAAGGAAAGATGGCAAAATATTTCTGGAAGTGGGTCTGATGTAGTTGCTGGCAGTGTTTTTGGCTGTAATCCTCTCCTCACTAGCAGCCCTTCATAGCCGTACTCTATGGAACCCTTTTTGTGGTGGGTAGAGAAGTGCTCATTACGGCCCACCATGTTGATTGCTTGATTCACTATAATAGCACCACGTTAGGCCAATAAAATATTTGTGGATAATAGAACACAGAAATGGGTTGCTGTAACCTAAAAGTGCTGCACGGTCCCTTTGGTCTCATTAGCCCAGTTGATTTCATGGTTCTGAAACCTATGCTTTCCTCTCCAGTTTGTCTTTTGGTGACCGTCCCTGAAGATTTATATACTCAAGTTATTGAGGACTGGGCTAACTTCATTTGGTGCTGTGCATAAGCCAAGTTGGTGGAGAGCCACCCTCTCCTCTCCTGGTCTAGGTATCTCTCTGCTGGGATTGATGTGTTGATTTCAAAAAACAAATAAACTCACTTTAGTAGTAGACATGATTGGAGTCTATTGCCAGCTTTGAGGAACAGGTTTCCTCTAACTTCAGCTATAGTCATAAGCTCTTCGGGAGAAGTCCATGTGGTTTACATGTGATCCAACATGTGTACGACATGATAAAAAAGGAATAGGTTTTGCTATGAAAGACTGTTTATTGCAAATACTGAGTCATGTATCACTTTGTTGCTGTTGGATGGTCTCTGCGTAGCTTTTAACTGGCAAGGAACAAGAGTGTTGGCTTATAAATCTGTTTTATTTTATGGATTGTTGGCTTATAACTCTTTATTTCAATAATTCCAATAAAGTTTTAAAATCCTGGCTGAACATATACATATACATATACATTTTCTCACCTTTCTGGTAGCTGTTACCTGCCTCACCTCCTAACAGCTTTGCTCTGATGGTATTCTTAGCCTCAAGTGTTATGTTTGTACTGTGGTGTTGTCTTGCTAACAGATCTTGCCTCCTAAGCTTTAATTGGTTAGTGGTTCTTACTCGCAAAACAATGCCATTAATTAAAACTTTCATGCAGTCAGAATTCCCCATTGATTGTATGACATATTTTGTGTAATGTATGTTTTGTGCTATAGTAAACACTCATTCAATAGCTTAAACAGGTTGATGCAAAACCATGCATTCTCTAAAACGCTCAGGCAAACAGATGCAATACTGAACATAACATGACAAATACCTTTATTTGTCAAATAACAAATAACATTACCTCGTGGTATTTTTTTCGAGGATGCCCTTTTAACTTCCAGCTTCTCCATGGATGGCTAACCTTAGCTGCTTTCTCCAGCTTCCAGCTATTATTTTCATTCATTTTTTCACTCCTCAAACTGTCTTGTCCTGGTGAATTTTCATTCTGTATCTGACCCAGGCAGGTGTGGGGATTCTCTCCAGTCACAGGCTGAGGGCATTGCAGGTGAAGTTTTGCCCAATGGATGAGATTGTTGCCTCTATCAGGTTTTGAGTCTCACAAAGGAAAACTTTGGCTTTTTGAGTATGTACTATTTTGAAGCATGCAGCCTTCTTGGACAAGGTGGAGCAGTTGCTTAAGGGGGTGCCTTCTACTGTCGCCAGTGTGCTACTGCGGGACTTGGGACTGCAGGGGCTCTTGTTAGGAATGACTGAGGTACTTGGAGGGGCATGATTTGGAGAAATAGATGTGAAATGAAATGTTTTTCATACTTTTCAGACTTTTGTGCCAGCCACTTGTCATTGTCATGTGTTGTCATTAACAAACTCATCACACAAAGTCACTCATAAACGTATTTGGTACCAGAGTGCTAAGCTTGCACATGGGACACACTTACACAAGGTTATACTAGCCATGGAACAAGGGCATGGAACAAGGCTTTGGGGGCCTCAAAGATGTTCTGGCAAACCGTTCAGGGGACACAAGGCAATGCACAAGCTCTGTCGAGCAAGTGCAGGGGATGTTGAGCTCTATTGGGGATTTTGGTACGTGATGAATGGATCAGTGTGAGGAACTCTTTAACCTAATGGACATGCCCTCTACTCAGGAGGCAGTGCCAGAAATCTCTGGTTTTTACTACGAGTTTTACTATGTTGATTAGAAACCTTCATAGCAACAAGGCTGTGGCGGTGGATGAGATTTTGCCAGAGATGGACAAGGTTGTGGTTTATAACTTGTCAAATTTGTATGTAAATCTGGAGCAATGTCTGACGCAAATCTGAAGTGTGGTCATATTTTGGATTTTATAAAAAATACAGGGGGAAAACTTAATAGGAGATGGTAACCCTGTCTGCAGAGCTTGACAGAAGAAAGTTGCTGCGAAAGGGGACTTTGGTGCTTCGTTGGCGCTTTTCCCGCTTTTCCCCTCGCTTTTAAATCGCTTATGAATGCCCATGCGACCACGCGCATTTCACTTTCGCTTTTGAATTAACAGCCATTCGGGGGGCAATTGCTTGAATTGTGGATTAATTAAAGGGACGTACAGAAGTGAAGGTGCTCTGGGGGCTCAAGCCCCTGCCATTTTTCTAAATTATTTAAAAGTGCCACCATGTACTGTCTATCTCAGCAAGCTTGGTGACAACCATCCATCACCTTAGTGTCAAATATAGAACCTGTTAGAACATGATACACACAAATCATGTTCTATATTTGTATCAGTGCTTTTTGTACATTGTTAGCACATTTGAACAATACTGCGATTAACACTGATAACAGTGATAGTTTTGGTCATGATAATCATGATATGAAACTTTCATACTGTTACATCTCTCGTTTTATTTATTTTTATTTTACTTATTATATCTAATTATAATTTTATAATTATAATAAAGTTCAGCATTATTTTACTTTTGAGTGTTCATTCATTCAGTATCAGTATTAAAGACTATTGATTGATTAATCAGTTATTGGCAGGTACTGCCCAGCTCAGGTATCGGTAACCAATATCGTTTGACCTCTGCTTTAAAAGAATACCCTTGAGATGCGTATGGTCAGCAGCCAACTCTGCTTGTATACCACTCTACGAGATGACTCATCCAATGGAGATCGAGAATGGCTAACTAATATGGAAGATGATTATTTGGAATCCTAACTGAGTAGAGCCCTGTGTGTAGATGAGGAGTTGAAAGTGCTTGACCAGTCCTTAGGTAGAGATGAATCAAGGGCTCCACTACAAGTGGATACTCAATTGGCATTGTGGATCATCTCAGAAGCCATTATTCAAAGTGAAATGTCTAGGAAAGGAAAAAAAAACTCAATTCAGAATTTCATTATAAAGTAAACCTTGGAGAAAATTGAACATCACATTAATTATGCAAACTGTTGGATTTGCAAGGGTGGGTTTTCCCAGGTGAAAACTGAATTTTCCTTGGAATTCTAAAAGTACTGTGCTTCCTGAAGGAAGTAGAATGGAGACTGGATAGTTTTGTGTGTCAGAGTTACTGCTGAAAATGGGTCTTGAGATTCATTGTGATTATATCCTTAAATTTGCATTGGACCCATCATATAATGACCTTCTGTTCAAACCACACTACACACAAAGGACTTAGCATGATGCCACAAATAAATGCTCTCTTAGAAAACCACACATGTGCAGGGTGCTCTTACCCCTTTTCTCCTTGATGTCCTTAATGCTTCAGTGACACGGTGATACCTTTGGGCACATGAAATGTTGAAATGAAGCATGCTGTTGTAAGGGTAGCACATGCGAACACATGCAGTGTGGATGGGAGACATGTTTACGTGACACAGCCGATGTGAATTTGGGATATGTCCGATCTTTGACTGTGTTAGGGTTTGGATATGTACTGTGCATTGGTTTAGCATTAAAATGTGAACAGTGTCATTGCTTTTGATCTGGATTGAAGGTAGCTGGCTTAATCCACACGCACAGATGGTTTTAAGAACCAGTAACATGCAGGTATGTTAGTTCAATAAGCACAATATATTGCCTCACAGTTAAACTTATTGATAGACAATAAAGATGCTAGAATGTCATGGTGGTACACTGAGTAGCATTGCTGTCTCACAGCTCCAGGGTCCAAACCTGAGCTTGTATTACAGTCTGTCTGGAGTTTCTGTGCATGTTCTCATCATGCCCGCATGGGTTTCCTTGCTGCAGAGGGGCTGGCCCTACTGTGACTCTGTGCAGGATAGGTTATTGAAGACGAACCAATGAAGATGAAATATTTTTTTAACTTCCATTAGGAGGAAGGGTGGCCACAAATTAGTGTCATGTTATTCTGAGTATCAGCTTTATCCTATGATGACATTTCTATCCTGAGAATGAGGGCTCACTGAATGGTTTTGATGGTATGAAAATTATGTAAATCAAATACTGGGACCTTGTAGAATCTATGCCATGGTGCACTGAAGCAACATTCTTGTAACTTAATCTTGGTTCTTTCAGAAATAAAAAAATATTTTGCAAGTTTAAAAAAAAAGTGTATGTACAGTGGTTGTAAGGTCTCCAGACTATACTTGTCTGTCCTACAGTGTTACATCAGAGGCAGTTGGAAGAAAATGTGACTGGCTGCATGTGTCCCAAATTCTGCAGATGTCACAGCCTGGTAGCTGTGATGTGACCCACATTTCATCACCTGCTCCTTTATTGTTTCAATGTAATTCAATTTATATTTGTTAGATTGGGCTTATCCTAACCCCATATCTTTCATGTTCACAGACACCTGAAGCCTTTATGCATCCCATCTGTGGATGGGTACCATGAATTGTGAAGAACCAAATGTGGAGAGGGCTGTTCTCTCCTGGTCCAGATTTGCTACAGCTGGCCAAACTGCCCTCAAGGAGGCCCTGAAGGTCTTCAATCCCATTTCCCAGGACCTTTCTGAGACAGAGAGGCAAATGGTATCTTTTCTTCAGGCGTTAAAAGATGAAGGACGTAAACCAGTGGTGTTAAGAAGCAAAGATGTATATGGATACAGGTCTTGCACAACACGATCTCTCACAACAGAGATTGGCAGTAAGATTCCAAGAGTACAAAAACCTTGTAAGAAAAGAGGTCGAAAGACTTTGATAAAGAGCAAGGATGCTAGTTCCTCGGTTTTTGGTACAACCACCAAGGCAATCTTACAAAACCAGCCCAAGATTCTACTGACCAATCTCTCAGTAGATACCCTCAAGCAGACTGTTTCACCCAAGCCATCAGTGCCGATTCCAAGTTCTGTTCAAGTGCAACAGTGCCTGAAATTAACAAACATAAAGGGTGTTACTGGGGGCCATACTGCAAGGCTGCAAATTCATTTTGGTGTGGACTCACAAAGCACGATCAGTCCCAGTGTCCATTGCCCACCAACGCTCTCTGGGATACCACACTCTCCTTCAGAAAACATCACTCAAACGTCAAGTGTAGTAGCTTTGGACAATAAAAGAATTTTGTCCTGTCCAGTTAAAGTGGATGATGCCCTCATTGGAGATTCTGCCCCAATTGTTTGTCAAAATGGTATTAGTCTGAAAGAAGGTAAAAAGGTCCAGATAATATCAGGTAAATCTGGTGTGATGAGCAATGGTTTGAACTGTGAGGACAGTGATTCAATGAGAAGGCTGAACTGCCAAGCTTTAGGTTGGTCTCAGCCAGCGCTCGTCACGAATGGCCAAGACGTGTCTAAACTGAATGGAAATAGTCTTCAATGGAAAGTCATCAAAGTGGACGAGTCTGTCACTGACGAGGAGGTGAGGAAAGAGGCTCAGAAAATCTTGCGAGTCAATTTGTCACCTGTGATACAGATTCATCCACTTGTACACTCTGTATAGACTAGAGAGATCAAAAGTGACTTTTATATCCATATATACTATTAGAATTTCTTATGCTGGGGCGTTACTTGGATCAAAACATGATTATTTCAGTCTGAGTGGGAGTCATATCTCAAATTATGCATTTTTCACATGTATGACCAACTCTGGCGATCCAAAGAGGGAAATTAGTTTGATTTTCCATTACATAAGTGTTTATTTTATTTTATTCATTGGAATTTTGCCTTGATTTTGAGAACCTAAGCTAAAAGAAAACCACATTGTATCACTATGCAGTGTTCCTATATCCCCCCTTTTTGGAACAGGCTCCCTGAGAAACAGAATTTACAAATTAATCGGACTCAATGTGTAAGAATCAATGTAAGATTGGTTTAGAGGGATGATACATTATTATAATTTGTTATATTTCAGTTTGCTATTGTTTTTGAAATGCCTTGGCTATGTTTTTATTTTTCCAATGCATACGTCAGTAGGTATAGACTGAAAAATGTTTAAGTTTTAATGGTACATGCGGGTAAGATTATGTTCATTCCCTAGCTAGAGTTACAGACCTAGTTGTCGCAGTGAGTCTTACTTGTCCAACACCATACTATATTGAAGATTGCTTCAAATAACAGTGGCTTGAGTTAGAGGCATTTAATAAAAAAAATAATAATAATACATAAATAAATAAATATAAAAGGAACATGATTTGATGCTGAATATTGAGTACAAATTTTTTTTGTGACCCCAGAATTGCTTAGTATTCTTCTTATATTATAATGATATAATAATGCCTATAATGAGTTTTACAACTAGTGAGAACTTTCTACTAATTTGAATCTGTGAATTTGAAGTTATTACCGCAACTCTGGGACGTGGTTTCCTCTGAGGCCCTGGTCAGTTTTTCTCCTGCTTTTCTACATACACCATAAGCAGCAAGCATGGTTGTGGTTTGAGGGGGTAGTATAGATGTTATAATCATTATAAACACTCAACCAATAGAACTGGAAATAGTGAAGGCCTGGCCAGGACCTAGCAGTGCATAATAAAAAAATGCAGAAAAAAATCCTTACCCCCTGTACCATTTAATAGTTTGGGAGCACTATGATATATTATTTTTCATCACAGGGCAAAAGAAATGGCCTTACTTTTTCTTTTTTTTTTCCTTTTTGTTGAAAATGTGATGGTGTATTTTATTCTGTACTTCTCACTTCAATTTTTAAATAAGACAACACTGGTATTTTGGTGCTCAATGATTACAATGTTGCCATACCCACTAGCCTTCACAGTTATGTAATAAATTGCTGACATTGATGGCCTAGAGCCTAATTTCACTTTCAATAACGATATTAACCAACATCTTTCTGGTTCCCATTTTAAAGTCTTGACTAATGACTGATCTGGGTGAGAGTCAAGCTTGGCATCTTCTCAGCCTTCAGTCAGTAGAACTTGCATCCAGTTTGACAAAAAAAACAAAAAACAGTTAAACATCCCAACAACTGTTTCTCTATTCGTTTTTAATATCCATATTATCATGTTGACAAACATCCAAACACACCCCAAAAACCAACCAAGGTTTTTCCACCAAAAACACTGACTAAAAAGTTCATTTTGAGTTCGTATATACATATCTTTATTTTTTTCCCCCCTCTAATGACTCTCTATATACATAGCTTGAGCTTAGATATGGATGTATTTTTCAAGACTATTGGAGTGTATTTGTCAGCAAATGTTCATGATCTTTTGCAGAATCTAACTGTAAACTCTTAAATACTGCAGTTTTTACATAACACTTAACCTGTGTACACAGTTGAACCGTTTCAAATGAGCATTCAGCCATTCCTCATGACTTTGTTATTGGAATAATTTTGTGTTGGGAGAAGGACATTATGCCGGAAGCCACAAAATCCTTTTTAAGGCTATTTCAGTCTGCAACAGAAACCAGTGCCGAGACATCCAGAACAACTTCAACCTTTATTACTGACTAATCTTTTTCATTCAGTTGAATCTGTGACCTTGAACTGTAAAATGTCAGTGTTGTATCTTTAGTTAATATTAAGAAGTTGTGAATTAAAGTATTTAAAAATGACCTGTGTTCATTTCTTTCTCACCTGCTTTTGGGTTACTGAAAGACTCAAGAGCAATTGGATAGTATGCATGCAAATTATTAATGAAAAATTATCCCCTTTTAGAAACCAACTGATATTGTGTAGGTATGGTTAAATTTACAGGTAAACTATTGGCGGACTTGTTATAACCCAAACACCAGGGATTACGCCAGGCTAAAAGTTTATATACAGGCTAAAGAAATTGAAACTACATTTTCACACTCCATGTTTCATGTTACCAAACATTTTCTGTATGTCAACAGGGTATCTATTTCCATTTGACGCAATTTCAAAATAATAGCTGAGTGATTTATTTTAGCTTTTATTTACTATATATTATTTTCAGTAGGTCAAAAGTTTGCTTGCACTTTGCTGGTATTTTGTGGCATTGCCATTTAAGTTCTTGATGTTGGATAAAACACTTGAGGTAGCCATCCAGAAGCTTCTCAATACTTTTCTGAAGTGTACTAGTACATTTTCCAGCAGAACACCCCCACATCATGTTCGGATGGTGTTCTTCGGAATAAAAGCTTTACCCTGTTTCTCATTTTGACCAAACAGTTCAAAATTAGCTTCATCTGACTTCTTCAGGACTCCATTTGCAGGAATTACTGCATCAATATGGTGTGGCATGGAAGCGATCAGCCAGTGGCATTGCTCAGGTGTTCTGGAAGGCCAGGTTGCTTTGATAGTGGCCTTCAGCTCGTGAATGGTCACAAACCAGTTACTAGTAGTTTTGGCACTGTGGTCAGGTGCTGAGTCCTGCTGGAAAAGTAAATCAGCATCTCCATAAAGCTCGTCAGCAGATGGAAGCATGAAGTTCTCTCAAATCTCATGGTAGACGCTGCATCGATTCTTGAATTGAGAAAACACAGTGGACCAACACCAGCAGATGACATGGCACTTCAAATCATCACTGACTGTGGAAACTTCACACTGCACTTCAACCAACTTGGATTCTGTGCCTCTCCGCTCTTCCTCCAGACTCTGGATTTCCAAATGAAATTTGAAATCACTTCATGATTGTGTTTGTGTGTACCGAACTAGACAGAGATTATAGGCTTTGGAAACCTCTGCAGGTGTTTTGAGTTAATTAGCTGATTAGAGCTCTTCTCGGATTGACATTTCTGTCTAGAATACATGAAAGTTCTACTTTTTTAATTAAATAAAAAAATTAACATTAGCACGATATTAAATTTTTTTTAGATGCAGCTGTATATGCTTTGTTATCTGATGCTTCTAACTCTTTCACCAGTTTCAATGATTTTTTGTGATTGAACTCAGTTGGCCCTTTGGGACAAAATTTTGTTCATCCCGGTGTTAATTTTTGCCTCTTTCCTGAATAATGCAGTTTCGATGTGGTCCTAAGATTTATACACTCACTGAGTCGCACTACACTAATACTGGGTACGGACTCCCTTTGATCTCAAAATAGCCTAAATTTTTTGTGGCATGGATTCCACAAGATGTTGGAAACATTCCTTTGAGATTCCGGTCCATGTTTACACGACTGAATCATGCAGTTCCTGCAGATTTTTCACTGCAGCTTCAGCTCTCTGTTCATAGACAGAAGTGGAACCCCACTTGGTCCTCTGCAGTTGTAGCCCATCCGCTTCAAGGTTCAATGTCTTGTGCATTCTGAGATGTTTTTCTCACCGCAATTGTCTAGAGTGGTCATCTGAGTTACTGTAGCCTTCCTATCAAATCAAACCATTCTGGTCATTCTCCTCTCTCATCAACAAGGCATTTCATGTTCAGGCTTTTTCCGATTGTGTTGTCATGAACTTAAACATTTAATGTGCTTACAAAGGTATATATGTCACATGATGTGGCTCTTGAATTCGCTGAGACACCCATTCCTGGGAAGATTGGTGACTATCTTGAAGGTTTTCCATTTGTAAACAAGCCTTCTCATTGTAGAATAGTGAATTTCAAATTGCTTGCGATGACCTTGTAACCCTTCCCAGATTGATTAGCAGCAAGAGTGCTCCAGAACACTAAACTGCCAAAAGTTCTGCTTTTATAAAGGTAATTACTTTGGTAATGATTGTGGAAGTAGGAAGGGTGTATCTTTTTTACCTCCTGGTTTCTGAATATTGGTTTACTTTCATGATGATGCAACACTTCAGGGACATTTACAAATATAGTCACAGTATTGGTGAAACATAAAAATAAAAATAAAAACATGGTAAATAATAGAAAAAATGTTCTATTACCTCACTGAATGTTTGGTTTGTGACCCCATTTTCTTCATGAGATGCTGATTGATGATGTAAGCAGAATATAGTAATTTTTATTAATTATCTGACATGAGAGCATGTTCGCTGTTGTAGAATTTGGCTGAGATTTTATTGAGATCATTTTGTACCAGTTTTAGTCTTTTCAGTTTGTATTTGCTGTGGGTTGTCTCTTTGTCCCATACTGTCCCCTCTCTAAACTAATTTAAAGAACGCGATTGTGCAGGCTGAATAAACCATTCATTTTCACGTATAAAGCATTTTCACGTATAAAGCTACTCCACAAAAAGTTCAAAATATCGTAAAAAAATATCCATGATATTGCCACGTTGTAATTCTCTGACAAAATAATTCAGTCCTCATCATCTGGTGACTAATACAAAACGTTAACTGCTTTAGCTGAAATAAACTTCATGGTTTTGGAAATGTGCCAGACCTAACTTAGAAAGAAAACTGAAATAGTTTTGTTTTCATTTAAAGATGGTCACCAAAAGTTTTGTACAGGAAGTGACCCATCATTTGAACATATTAACTTTTAGTGAAGGTTTCTTCAAGCGTTAAGATATTGTGACACTTTTCTGATAAGGAAATGCACTGCCCTAGGGATTCTACATAAAGCCTTTAAGAGCCAGAGGAACAACCACAGAGCTTTAAGGAATCTAGATTTGACCTTTTTGTCTGTAAGAATGTAAGTTCAAAAACTTTAATTAAGTTTCATCTTAAACTAGCTAATCATGCCTGGTTTAACACATTTCAGGAAGTCTTCAAAGAGCAATGCATTCAGCACTGCATTAGTAGAGGATGTAGAAGGAAAATAATTCCTGTTGTAGATTGATGGTAAACGAAGACACTTCTGGTGGAGCCTTTTGGTGGTAAACGAAGACAATTCTGGTGGAGCCTTTTGGTGGTAAACTAAGACACTTCTGGTGGAGCCTTTTGGTGGTAAACTAAGCTGTAGGGGCTTTCATTGGATGTGTGCACATATAAGAGTTCATCATTTTGGTCTTATGTTCTTGACTCTTTCAAACTCTTAAGAGTGTTTACTCTTACAGTCATGTGGAAAAAATAAGTACACCCTATGGAAATTATTGGCTTTTTAAAACATTTTTGGACAAGCAAACATTTGATCCTCTTTGAAACAGTGACTTTTAGTAATACTCTATCAAAGTACATAAAAATGTATATTTTGTAGTAATTTTCACAATTTAAATAAAAAAATTATAAATCCAGATTAGTCAAATTAAAAATTAAGTACACCCCTACTTTTATCACACCTCCAAATCATAAAATTCTAATCAGGTGTTCAAGATTGGGTGCCAGTGATTAGAACCTGCTTAGGGAGTGGAGGTGTAACCTGTCTTATTTATACCCCTCTCATAAATTGTGTTTGGTGTTCCCTTGCTATTGATGTGTGTGGTGTCATCATGCCAAGATCTAAAGAGTTCTTTAAGGCTTTCAGAAAAACGTTTGTGGATGCCTATGAGTCTGGCAAGTGATTTAAAAAGATCTCCAAATTATTTGAAATACATAATTCCACTGTACAGAAAATAATCTTCAAGTGGCACAGATTTCTGACTGCCAATTAGTCCAGGACTGGCCGTCCCTGCAAATTCAACCCAAGAGCAGTCCGTCTGTTGCAAAAAGAAGTCTCCAAGAACCCCAAAAATTCACCACCAGATCTGATAGTAAATCTTGGAACTATTATAGTCAAAGTGAGAAAGAGAAAAAAAAGAGAATCAGAAAGAGATTGCACAAATTTTACCTGCATGGGAGGCATGCCAGGACAAAGCCTTTGCAAGACTACTGTACAGTTTGCTAATGGGCATACAGGCAAAGACCAGGGCTTCTGGAATAATGTGCTCTGGACAGACGACTCAAAGATAGAGTTGTTTGGCCACAGTAACAGCAGACATGTTTGGCACAGACCAAAGACAGCTTTTCTGAAGAAGCACCAACTGTGAAGCACGGTGGTGGAAATGTTATGGTTTGGGGTTGTTTCACTTCCTCAGGGACTGGACAGCTTGTATTCATTGATTCAACTATGAATTCTGCATCATATCAAGGAGTGCTTGAAGATAATTTGAGGCCATCTGTCCAAATGTTGAAGTTGAACAGAAAGTGGACCGTTCAACAGTATAATGATCCTCAGCACAACAGCAAACCCATCAAGGAATGTCTCAAAAAGAAGAAATGGAGGGTTATGGAATGGCCTAGTCAAAGCCCGGATTTGAATCCCACTGAAATATTGTGGGGGGATTTATAATGGGCAGTGCATGCAAGAAACCCCTTAAATATCTTGCAACCGAAAGAATATTGCATGGAAGAGTGGTCATAAATTCCAACCAGCCTGGTGGACAGTTATGCAAAACGACTGCAAGTTATATCTGCTAAAGGGGGCAAACAATGCAAAATTAGTTTTTGGAAAAAGAAAGCTTCATACTACTTTGTAATTGGCAATAACAAAGTCAACTGAGGAAAACTGCTATGTTTTATAGCAAATATGACAAAAATGGGTAATAAAATCCTGAACAGACATGTGTGCACAGGAGTGTCAATTCTTTGCTGAATATGGTCCTACACCCAAATGATACATAAAAAAAGATTATTATAATCCAGTTTTCAATAAATAAGTACATTTATTATAAATAATATTCTCAAGAAACCAATCTTCTGCCACACTGGTGGCTTTGGTTGCTTTGTAAGCTTTGGTTGCTAAGCAACATTGATGGCAAAGATTTGCCTAACATGGCAAAGATTAGGATATTTTATATAGAGAACAATGTCTGAAATGTAATGGTTTTATTGGTTTAAATCCTGACCCATTAATACATAGCTCAATTATTGTGATGCTGTCACAGGTTTGCGTATATAATGATTTTTACAATAACTTCAAACAGAGCCACTCATATTTTGGAAATTAAACCATCCATTATATAAAATATATACTTTACTATTGTAGTAAAATTCAGGAAAAGATAACTGATCACTGAACAAGAACACTGTTGTACTGTATATGGACTGTTGTATAAGGAAGCTGTGAGAGTACAGAATTGGAGAAATGTCCTAAGTTGGAAGAGTGGGCTACTTGCACAAACACTTCAGTATTATAACCAAGATGGCAATTTTGCTTCTGGCTCATCCATTATAATGTCAATGGTGCAAGTAGTTAATTTTTCCCCCATGTGGCAGTGTTACTGTTTTGTCATTCAGCTACAGGAGCAAATTGCAGTGAAGACATCAGTTTAAGTAGTGCCAATGCTTTGCTTGTTGTGTGCACACAATATAAATGCTTTACACCATTTTTGTTAGTCACTGTTTTCATCACACATCATTAATCATTCACTGGACTGTAAACAGTGTGATTGTAGTGTACTTGTGTAAACCATAAGCTGTTTGAATTGCTTATTTAATATTTGGCTCAGAAGTATTGATTCATTTGGGATTTTGCTTTGCAGTGCTTTGAGGGGGGAAAGCAGAAGAACTGGGGGATGGGATTTGTGGGTGAGAACCCTAGAGCACTGCTGAACAGATTTTATTGGCTTCTTGTCTGCTGCTGGGTCCTAAAGCCTTATATATCTCAAGCCTCTGTTCCATAGAAATTCACCAGCTTTAACCAGCAGCATCCACACATGAAATTCCATTTCCAGTCTGATACTCATTTAACACCCTACTTATAGGACAATAATTTGGCTCCCAAGCAACGCTTGAGAGGTGTCACAAAGGTACTACTTTTTTCTGTGTCCATACTTGATGAATTTCTTTTACTGGATGTCTCAATTTCCTATTTTGTATTTGTAATGGATGAAGGTTCCCAGCAAACAGTCAGCGAAAATGGCTATTTTAGGCCAGCCTGCTCCTTGGTCTGGTTAAATTAAAGGGCATCCCTGAAACCTTAGGGAGTATGGTTGACTGTTTTAATCAACAACTTGAAATGGGGTGTAAAATTAAGCTGCCTAACTTTAAATACTGTGTAAGTGCCAAGTAAAGGAATCAAAACAGGTTAAAATTATTTGTGTATATTTATCTATCCACACAGAAAGAAACTTCATGCACATGAAGACAGCCACTATACACAAGACACTGGAGAAACCATGACAACCAGCAGTAAATTCAAGTCAGTAACGCCTACTAGCCTACTAGTGTACTGTATAGCAATTTGGAGTTGCAAAAATTCATGTTTGCATGAACACAGGGCTGCCTGCAGGTTCTTATGATAATTGCTAGTGGGTAGATGTATAAAATATTACTCTTATTTTTAAAATACATAATGTTTCTATTTCTGTTCTCACCCAAGATTTGATGGTACATGGCCCCGTCCATCGTCCCTTTGATGCGGTGAAGTTGTCCTGTCCCCTTAGCAGAAAAACACCCCCAAAGCATAATGTTTCCACCTCCATGTTTGACGGTGGGGATGGTGTTCTTGGGGTCATAGGCAGCATTCCTCCTCCTCCAAACATGGCGAGATGAGTTGATGCCAAAAAGCTCAATTTTGGTCTCATCTGACCACCAGAGGACAACTGGGTGAAAGCGTTGTGGTCAGATGAGACCAAAATGGAGCTCTTGGGTGAGAACCTCCTTCCCTCAGCCAGGGTATTGAAAATTAAAAGTAATTACTAAGTCATTACCAAGTACTAAGTCATGTTTTGCAGAGGGGTCAAATACTTATTTCCCTCATTAAAATGCAAATCAATTTATAAAATTTTTGACGCGTTTTTCTGGATTTTTTTTGTTGTTATTTTGTCTCACTGTTCAAATAAACCTACCATTAAAATTATAGACTAAGTGGGAAAATGTACAAAATCATCAGGGGATCAAATACTTTTTTCCCCCACTGTATAATGTGCATATTAGGCTACTTATAGATTTAAAATTGCCAATCGCATTCACCTCTATATGCGTCCTTAAATTTGTGCTTGAACTCTTGGATGTCTTGGATATTATAATCAAAGTATTGGACGATGTCTTTTGATCTTTGGTTTGCAAAGATTACATATAAAGATGTAAGATTTATTATTTGATTCTTTATGACACATGAACTTTGACAAATAAGTCCAAGAGTTTTTGGTTTTCTCATTATTGGAGTCAGTCGCCATCTCCCGCTCAATCATGGATAATAAGAATGAGTGTGTCGAACTTGAATAACTGATATGAACTTAATACCTCTGATAGGCCAATAATAATACATGCAATGATCAATTATTATTCTTATTATTATTTACCACAATTAATGAATCATGGAAATAATAATAAATAAGTTATGATAGGAACTTTTACTGTTGCTGCTCAATTAAACAAGATATTGAGAAAAACAATCAGATTGTTGTATTCAGAACATCCCTCGGCATGCACGGACAAAATTATTGAATTACTTTAATTATTTTGTAAGTAAATATAAACATTGTGTTGTGTCGCCTATTAACAAAAAAGCGCCAGTAATATACTCTGTATTAGAGGATAAACTTCAGTGTTGATTGTTAGTTATTATGCTATTATCATTTATCTTCCCCATAGATCATGTAACAAACTGTGGTTGGTCATTTTACATGTCCATCAGATGGTTTCTTCCTATCCATGTGAGCTACAACAAAGCACTTCTTTGTGGAAGAATGTGTACGATTGTAAACAAAAGTTTGAAAGCATAAATTAAAAACTCTGGCAGCCATTCTTAAACCATGATCAGCGAAAAGGAAGCTTAGAAAACTCACCAAAGAATACTGTTTATTTGAAGACCATGTTACATTTTTGCCACTGAGTTCACTGCTTTTGAGTGTTTCTCTTCTTTCTCATTATATATATTTATTTGTTTTTTGAAAAGCACTGATTTAATTCCATAGCTTCTCCCTTCATTCTCCTCTTCAGGAGGTGAAATGCATGCTCAACTGGGTTAATGTCTGCTGATTAACTTGGCCCCCAGATGAAGTCCTTAGTCGAGTTTCAGTATGTTTTGGGTCATTGTTTTTCTGCATGATAAAGTTCCTCCCAATTAGATTGGATGCATTTCTCTGTACATTGGCAGACAAAATGTTTCTGTCGACTTCTGAATTCATTCTGCTGCTACCGTCATGAATACATCATTACATCATCAATAAAGATTAGTGAACCTGTACCAGAAGCAGCCATGCAAGCCCAAACCATCACAATACTTCCATGATGCATGCTCATGTTTTGGATCATGAGCAGACCCTTTCTTTCTCCACACTTTATGCTACCCATCACATTGGTAGAGGTTAATCTTGGTTTGAGAACTTTTGTGGCTCACCTTTGTATTTCTTTGCCAATTCCAAACTGCTGATAAGTGGTTTGCATCTCTATATTTCTGCTCTTGAAGTTTTCTTCGAACAGTGGATTGACTATGCCCAATGCTTGTGCAATGGCTCTGATCGATTTCCCCCCTTTTCTTGCTTCAAAATGGCTTGATTTTCTACCATAGGCAGCTCTCTGGTCTTCATGTTGGTTTATCCCTTTTTTTTAACAACAACTGCAGTCTTCACAGTCTGCACAAACCTAGAGTAGACAGTCAGAGCTATTCATTGTTTAAACAATCAATCTAACAGGGCACACCTGGGCAACAAGAAACACCAGTCAATCACATGTTCCAATTGTTTTGATCACATGAAAAATGGGTGGGTTCAAACAAAAGGTGACATTTTCTAAGATATTTAACACATTTAGATGTAAATATCAAGAAACGAAAGCTGAAATTCTGTATTTTACATTTACATTTTATGGGATTTGGCAGATGTCCTTATCCAGAGCGACTTACATTTATCTCATTTATATATCTGAGCAGTTGAAGGTTAAGGGCCTCGCTCAAGGGCCCAACAGTGACAGCTTGGCAATGCTGGGATTTGATCTTAACCACTGACCTACCACTACCGCAAAATTCTAATCTATTGTCTCAAAATAATCTTTGATCTCAAACCCAAATGTCTTTAGTGTATTGTGAAAACAAAAGAATTGGCCTTGCCATTAAAATACTTTCGGAGTGTCCTGTAAGGCATATTAAGGCAGTATTTATTTAACAAGCTATTATTGTGATATTGTGTGTGTGCCCTATAAACTGCATTTGTAAATGAACGATTTTATTGCAATCTGAGCCAAGTCATGTTTTGAGTGAGAATGAAAAGTTGGAAGAAGTAACTCTGTATAAAAAGAAATCTAAGGTATGAATCTAACATGCAATCATGCTCTACAATGATGGCCTATATAGTAATAGCTGCTGAGACAATTCACAACAAAAAACAAAAAAAGATAAGTATCTGCCTGGAATGACTCAGGTATTTAAAGCATGCTTATTGAGTAACAAAGGGAAATCTAAGATCAGGCAAACACCAGGCAGAATCTACCTAACACAAATTGAGAAGGAGAAAGAAGCAACAGATTATACAGGACTGATTTAGAGGAAATAAAACATATTGTTTGTCATTCTAGGAATTAATACTTATATAGGTCAAATGGAAAATATGTCTTTGTTGCTGGAAAATCATGAAAAATTATTAATAAAAATAAATATCATATGGTATCGGGCGCACGGTGGCTAAGTGGTTAGCACGTTCGCTCCACACCTACAGGGTCCAGTGTGTGAGTTTGCATGCTCTCCCTGTGCTGCGGGAGTTTCCTCCAGGTACTTCGGTTTCCTCCCGCAGTCCAAATACATGCATGGTAGGCTGATTGTGTGTCTAAATTGTCCGTAGTGTATAAATGTTTGTGTAAATGTGCATGTGATCGTGCCTTACGATGGACTGGCACCCTGTCCAGGGTGTACCGCGCCTAGTGCCTGATGCTTCCTGGGATAGGCTCCAGGTTCCCCGTGACCCTGGAGTAAGCGGTAGAGGATTGATGGATCATATGGTATCATTCCATCAACATCTTTGATACCATCAAAAAGTGTTTACAGGAAAATTTACAAATTAAAGCAGAGGAGTGCAGATAAAAGTCTGCATTACAATTTTAACATCAAATATTTTATTTTTGATGTTAGAATGATGACATTATTAGGGGTCCAAGCTCAAAAAGTACTGAAAGCCTATTGTTTTTGCTTCTTATTTCTTTTCTCTCCTAAAATCATCAAAGACATGAAATTAGATAGCTCCCTCCTGCTACTCAAACAAGTCAGATTTGCCTGAGCTGCCCGATGGTGGAGCAAGAATTCATTTCCTCATGATTCCTTCATCACTGTCATTTAGCCACACACACTTTCATGGTTAGCTCAATTGCATAATATAACCTAGAAATCTATTATTAGGAACTTTGCCACATCTTAACAAAATTCAGCAGCGCATAATCATCATTAACTATATATATATATATATATATATATATATATATATATGTATATAACATTTTGTCATGTATAACAATATAGCCATCACATGACAATCAGTTCTAGTGGGGTGGAGACTAATTTACTGCAAATCATGATAGGGTGCATTGATAAACCTGAGCAAAGGTGTAACAAAAATATTGCAGTAAAAGTTCCAAAGATGCCATCATTAAGCAGAAAAACAAAACAGACCTATCAGAGAGATAGCAGAAACTTCTGACCAAATGACAAGTCAACCGTTTCAACATACAAATCAACATTTTGGTAAATGGTAAATGCACTTATATAGCGCTTTTATCCAAAGCGCTTTACACTGTGTCTCATTCACCCATTCACACACACACTCACACACCAATGGTAGCAGAGCTGCCATGCAAGGCGCTAGCTTGCCATCGGGAGCAACTTGGGGTTCAGTGTCTTGCCCAAGGACACTTCGGCACTTCAGCTCTACCAACTGCGCCACAACCGCACACAACCGCCCACAATTTTGGTACATTCTTAAAAAGAAGGAATGCACTGGCAAGCTCAGCAACACCAAAAGGCCTGGAAGACCACGGAAGACAACTAAAGTGGATGATAGCAGAATTCTTTCCATGGTGAAGCAAAACTCCTTTACAGTATCTAGCCAAGTCAAGAACACTCTCGAGTAGGTAGGTGTATCAGTGTTAAAGTCTACAATCAAAAAATGCCTTCAAGAATGTGCAAGATTCAAACCACTGGTAGTACTCAAGAACAAAAAGGGCAGATTAGACTTTGCTAGAAAGCATGTAAAAGAAAAAACTGTCCAGTTCTGGACAAGATTCTTTGGAGAGATGAAACCAAGATTAATTTGTACCAGAATGATGGGGAGAGAAGATGTTGGAAAAGGAAAGGAAGGTCTCATGAGTCAAAGCATACCACTTCATCTCTCAAACATGGTGGAGGAGGTGCTATGGCATGGGCATTTATGGCTGCCAATGGAACTGGGTCACTAGTTTTGATGATGTGACCGTTGATAAAAGTAGTAATATGAATTCTGAACTGAAGTGTATAGAACTATACTTTCTACTCAGATTCAGTCAAATGCTGCTAAATCAATAGGACAGTGCTTCCACAGTACAGATGGATAATGACCCAAAACATACTGTGAAAGGAATCCAAGAGCTTCTTGAGGTGAAAAATGTAATGTTATTAAATGGCCAAGACCATTTCTGGTCTCCGTATTGTTCTGTGTAACTTGTCAAAAGTGGGCCATTGCAGGTACTGCTTGCAAAGGGTGCTGACTGCATTTTTCAAAGATATCAATTATGCAATAAATCAAATGCAGTTGCAATTCCATTTCTGTGCACAGCAACGTATAATTGCTGGCAAAACAACTGCATTAGTAATTTCTATTTAGCATTTGAATTTGGAATATATGCAATATAGGCCTTTTTGCAGAAACATTGGTTAGCTAACCTTGTCTAGTATTCTGAAGGTGTCTGCATCTACACTTCCTGCCACTATTATTGGCACCCTTGGTAAATATTAGCAAAGAAGGCTGTGAAAAATTGTATTTATTGTTTAACCTTTTGATCTTTTGTTCAAAACATTCACAAAAATACACTACTCTCATCGAACAATTGCAAACACAACACAGGTTGTTCCAAAAAATGAATCTTGTTAAATATAGGTGTGCAACAATTATTGGTACCCCTATGAATTCATATGAGAAAAATATATTAGACGTATATTCCTGCTGATATTTTACATTTATAGTAAAATAAACCTGGGTGATTCGGAACAGGATAAAGATCACTGATGACTTCCTCTTTCACAGGGGTATAAATATGAGCTAACACATAGGCCAAATTCCTTTAGTCATTTATAACAATTAGTAAGACCAAGGAATATAGCTGTGATGTGCAGAAAACGGTTGTTGAGCTTCACAATATGGGAAGTGGCTATAAGAAAATAGCAGAAGCATTGAACATGCCCATTTCCACCATCAGGGCAATAATTAAGAAGTTCCAGTCAACTGAAAATGTTATGAATCAACCTGGAATTGGACGTGTGTCTATATCGTCTCAACATACTATGAAGAGGATGGTTCGAGTGGCCAAAATATCTCCAAGCATCACATCTGGAGAATTGCAGAAGTTAGTTGTGTATTGGGGTCCAAAACTACAATCCGAAGTCACTTACATCACCACAAGTTGTTTAGAAGGGTTTCAAGAAAAAAGCCTCAACTCTCATCCAAAAACAAACTCGAGCGTCTTCAGTTTGCCAGACACTACTGGAACTTCAGATGGTATCGGGTTCTATGGTCAGATGAAACCAAAATAGTACTTTTTGGCAATAAACACCAGAGATGGTTTTGGCACACTCAGAGAGGTAGCCATATCGAAAATTACCATAAAATCTGAGAAAACTCAGAGCTTTTATCTTGGCAAAGGGAAGTAGCACAAAATATTAACTAAAAGAGTGTCAATAACTGTTGCACACCTATATTTAAGATATATATATATTTTTTATAAACCTGTTTTGTTTGAAATTGTTTGATATCCATGAGAACAGAGTATTTTTGTTATTTTTTTAAACAAAAGATTAAAAGATGTGTTTATTGATTAAACAATAAACATTTTTCACAGCCTTCTAAACTCACATTTACTTATGAAGGGTGCCAATATTAGTGGAGGGCACTGTAGCCCAATGTTAGTTTGTTGTCCTATTAACTCAGACAGACTGCAAATATTCCTTAAAGTTGGTTACTTTTCAAAGGGGCCATTAAGCAAATGATACAACTGATCTTGCTCACTATGGCTGATTAACAGATGGCCACGGAATAAAAGAATTTATGGATCATTTTTTTTCATGCGTTAACAATAATATATTTAATTTTGTATACTGTGGTTGTCTGAAGAAGACAAATATTTGCAGATTGAGTACACTAAAGAAACTACAGTACTACTAGGAAATGCAAAAATGGAAACCACATGGAAGATAATTAACCCTGCTGAAATTTGGCCTTCAGACATTGAAGATCAATAAAAGAGAATGGGTTTGAGGAAAGAGTGCATCTCTTTCTATCCACCTTCCCTCTTGCTGCCTTCTTCACAATTCATTGATTTTGAGCTTTGGACAAGAACGCACTATTTCTCAGAAGTGTTTTCCCTCTTTCCGACAAATGTGCTTTGTATTAGACCTAAATCCAAGAAAGGTGTGTTCCATTTACTCAGATGTTTTGCTCAAGAACAGTCCATCAGTAAATGGATAAATGGAACATTACTCTTAGGATGCTATCAAGATATGAAATCTAATAAACCTCAATCAAGATTATGCAAATCATATTGTGCCTATTAGGATGTGCTAATTTCACAGTTTTCATTAATGCATACTTGCAGCATTTTGGCTCCAGCCAGCAGAGAATAATATGGTTATTTTTGCATCATTATATACACACTGCAAAATGCAATGAGTAAATCAAGAGCGTAACGTTAGTGTAAACTCACCGATCTTTTGAATTTCTGATTTGAGTTTGAGTGATGACATGAAATTTATACTTAATAGTAACGGTTCAGGTAAAACACCCAAAGCATGTAGGCTTGTTCATCAAAGATTCAATGAAACCATTTACACTTGGTTGTTTCAGGTGTCTTGTTTCTTTATTAGATCTTGATAGGATTTCAACCACATACATTTGCCCTTGTAGTCAAACACATTTCCTGTTAGCTGGACTAAATCTGGTTGCTGTATGACATTTAATATGCTAATTTTACTTCCTGTGTTTTTCTTCGCAAACTATGGTAGATGACTGAAAAATTGTGCTTTTCCCTTAGCTTTGGTGTCAGATAATTTCATATTTTGAATTTCTCTTTGGTATTGCATTCATGTTTGCTATCTGTTTATTTTATTATCTTTCTTTTTCTGTTTATTCTGGACAGCAGTTATTTGTCCAGACCATTAATAAAACTTTCTGGGTGTACACCAACTATGAGTGTCTTCCATGACTTACACTGTACAGTGGACATGATGGACATGAAGGCCATGAGTTATGACGTAATGCACTTTTTTTTTATTGATTCAAACAGATGAATCTATCACACCTGTGCAATATCAGGCTAAAGTAAAAGTGGTTTCAGTGATCCGATTTAAATCTGTTTAAAAATATTTTGGGTGCATTTACACTTGCATTCTTATGTGGATAATTTCTGTCCAGACAAAATCTTGATAATCAGGACATCTGAAACCACCAGGTGTATATGTTGTTGTCATTAACCTTGTTTGGCTTAAGAGACATTTTGCAGACATTTGAAGATTTTATTCATCATAAATCACAAATGAGGCAGAATCTTATTCAGGGACAAAGCCGGGCAGTTAAGGGTTTAGTACAGTGGTTCTCTGGCAGTCCTGAGAATCTAGTAACATTACAGATGCTAGCCTTAACAGCTGAGCTATCATTTTATTAGTGTGTTTATATAAAGATCAGTTATGAAGTAAATATACTGTACCACTGTAAATTACATTAGTCCTACAAGATACAATCCAAGTATGCCTGAGTCTGTTTTCATTTTTGTCCACATATTATTTTACATGAAAAACCTCTTTCGTCAAGGCCAAAGCCTTAGCTCTGATACATGCTAATGAATATGCAAGCAGGCAAACTAATCTGCTAACTCTCTCAAATTACAGCTGGAGTGTGACATTTCAGATCAGCCAAGTTTTCCAGACAGCAATCTGTTAGTGTTATAAAGTAACACATGGCCAAATGGTGATCATTAACATTGCCAGTCAGGAGCAGCTGAAACGGCACCATCCTCAAACCAATGGGATTAGCTCCAATGTTAACCTGAGCATCACATTCTGGGTAATTTTGTAGGGGGGGGGGGCATCATTATATGAACAAGTTTTTTGGTTTGGCAGGGTTATCCCTGTGGCAACCATCTAAACTGTATTTTTGGCTAAATTATCATTGTAGCCACTAAAGCAGTTTGTATTCAATTTGGCATACATATATGCAGTATAGCAGACTGTGTTCCTATTTATACACAGTATTACTGGAGAAAGTATGACACCCTCCATATCAAATGGTGCAGTAAATCCAAAATTTTATTGTCTATTCTAGTAATATGGATTGGCACTGATGATCAGAGGGAGTCCAAATCCCTGTCTTGCTATAGACCTTTCCTCCAACATGTTCTAGTATTAGATCTGGGAACCAGCAAACCACTTTATGAAGTGGGCTACATTCCTACTGGAAACAGCTCAGAGGCATCACTATAGACAATCATTACAATCAGATAAGAGATGAACTTTGCTATTCATTCTGAATACAATTTTGCTAGCATTGAAATTAGCAGTGTAGCTTTCATTCTGTTCTCAGTTGCTTCAACAAACCACTAATTAATTACAATGTGACATCTCTTAACATGTCAGTTACATTTAATGACAAGGAAATTAGACCTCCCCAAGCTGTTGAATCAATAATAATTAGAAAGGACAGCTTTTTAGTTCTGGATTCAAACCAGTTTTACTGTTTGGGAACTGACAATGGACAAGTTGGTGGAAAATGGCTGACTAAGAAACTCTTTTGAACCCTTGAGTAAGAACATTGACTACTCAGCTCTGTTCTTGGATTGTATTCTGCCACATTCGGTTTAGATAAACACAACATATTAAATGTAACGAAATGGTACAGTTCTAAATCTGCAAGCTTTTTCTGTTTTTGCTTTTGGAGTTTTAATTCATGATCAAGGCTGAAGGGAAAAAAGTTAAGGCTAATGTAACAGATACAAATTGTTTGTAGAAAAAATGTGCAAAATTTTGAATGAAACAACAATGGTTTTAAAAAATGGAACTTCTGGGTGCTAGTCCAGGAGGTTTGGTGTGTTTTCTGCAACCGAGGCAGGTGATTCACATTGTTCTCCTTCCTAAAACGAAGAGAGAAATGCCTGAGGGTTACCGATAATCAACTTCATGTTTCATACAAATCAGGTGTTTTATATTATATGTAAAATAGGCCATGCTAAGCAAAGATGTGTGAGCAAATACCCCAAATGGCTCAGCGAATGCCCTATAGCCGCTGTATAAAGGGTTCGGGATGGACACAATATCAGGATTGGCACTGGCCTTAGCTGAGGTCCCATCTTCATCATCATTCTGTTAATAGTAAGTGCACAATAATCAGTTGAAATGCAATCAAATAAGAGTCATACAGTCCTGACTACCTATTCCTAAAAAAGCTCATGGATGAAACAGAAAGATGTGAAAGATCTTTAAAAAAATCTTTTTTAATGGCCTAGTTTACTGATAAACTTTAAGGTTATAATATATTTTGATATTGATTTTAGCCTTTGGATTTCTCTCATCAGATGTTGGCCCCACACCTCATGAAAGGCATCTAGCATAAAGAAAGAAAACCAATATTTTTATGTAAATTCATATAGTGGTTGTATTTGAGGTTTCCAAGTACAAATCCGTAATGAATGAAAGCCTATTTATGCCTAGATTTTCATGTAACTTCTATCTGAGTTTAATTATATGGATTTTCACTTGTAGTCAAATGTGATTCTGGTTAGTTTGATTGAATGCATCACTAAAGAGACAGTCAGAAATTTAAGTGTTGTATCTTATTTCAGTTCCAGTTATTCTATGCAAAAATATACAGTATTTTCAGCATTAAGACTGTTGAATTTGCATCTTGTTTGAACTTAGTAGAAGTAGCAGCTGATTGTTAGAGATGTTCAATACCGCAATGAGCTGTAGCAAATACTCCTGCAGTGTCTGTCTAGTATCTTGCTAATAAATATTTTGCTTATGCAAAACAGTTTTTCATGTCTTCCATGATTATCACGTTCCATTAATGGCAACATATCGGGAAAATGTGGGCCATTGCAGGTACTGCTGAAAAATGTGACTTGAAGAGAGAAATACTGTGTGAGTGTTATATATTATATATATATATACTCACACACACACACACACACATATAACATCTGTTTAACTGGCTACATGTCACCCTTCCTGCTGTTTTTTTTTAATGCTTTAAATGTATCCCATGTGCATAATGCTTATCCTGATAGAAATCTGATACTTAACACATATGAAATGACCAAGTGTAAACACCAGGGGTCTCATTTATCAAAGCATGCACAGACCAAGCTCTAGTTCTGTGTGCAAAACCACCAGTACACAGTAGATATTGCCACATATCACAAGTGTTGGATTTATGCATCAGCATGGTCAGGAGTGGTTAAAAATACATGCATCCTTGTGCATGTCAAGAATCCTTAAAGCATAGTTATTAATACAGGCATTATCATTAATATTCATTTTATTATTATTTATAGAGATATAACTTATAGATCCTGAAACAGTATTTACCATATTACCTTAAAATAGCTGCATGTTTTTGTAGCTACACTTTTTCTTAAATATATACACATAGTTGTTTAAATATTTATGAACTTCAAATATGCATGGCATAAACACCCACTGAACCAACAAAATTAATCTTGTCTTCCCAGGAAACTATTTCAGACTGCTTTTTATAAACATATTTAAATCTACTTTACTCATTTATGGAATCACACTCACCTTAAAATATTGGAAGCTAAAGGCATCATTCTTATGTTTCAGGAAATAATATGCCACACCAGCAATAATGCCTCCAATAAAAATAACGGTCAAAATGGCTGTCACAGTGGGTGCGCTGGACTGCGAGTAGACATCTGAAGGAGTTAGAGGGGTCACCTGGAAATAATCAAGACACACACACACAAAAAAAAACCTTCAGCTCAGAGCAATACCAATTCATTTTCATTCCTATAAATGGGCTCCATAAATAATGAAGATAATGTAGTAAATGAAAAGAAATTCCAATAATGTCTTCATTATTGTTCCCTCTAAAAACCATGTGATAAAATATTATTTTTTTAATTCCAAACCTTTTTAAAACCACCAGTCTTCTATCTTAATGAGAACTTAATATTTAAAGTAAAGGTAGTGTACCAATAGCCCTTAACCATTAACCTTTAACTGCTCAGCTGTGGGCTTGAATTGGATTCTGTGTCACTTACTTATCATGAATCTGCATAATGAATAACTGTACTGTAGTGCATGGACATTCAACTAAAACTGGAATAGCAGGTCATAGACAAAAGTCATTTTTAAAGGACACTCACAATGACAGGAGGCGCTTTTAGCGGTCCTTCAATGATGTGGATCAGGCCGTTAGTGGCTGGAATATCCCAGATTAATATTGTCCGTCTATTGATCGATTTTATTGGTGCAGAATCCTGTAGGAATAAACCAGAATTAACAATAAGTTTTTTAGGTTTGAATATTTGAACTAATCTATGAATTGTCCTTGTGTCTGTAGGGTTTCATCCAGGTTGTCCCATTTCCTCCCAGTTGAGGTGTGCATCGGGATTGGGATCCTGCAGGACCCAGCAAAAATTCATAGGAACCTGCAGGTCGGATATGAAGCTCATGGGACAAAGACAAGCCAGATTCTATACCATGAGAGCATACACTCACCGTCCATTTTATTGGAAATCATGTGGCAGAATTCATAAAATCATGCTGGAAAAAGTGATTTCAAGTGATCATCAAAACTGTCCAGTTTTGATGAGCCTGTGCCTCAGATTCCCAATGAGGCCTTCTGCTATTGTAGCTCATCCACCTTATGGTTGATGCTTTGTACATGATGAGATGCTTTTCTGCTCACCACGGTTGTAAATAGTGATTATTTGAGTTTCTATATCCTTTCAGGCAGCTCAAACCAACCTGGCCATTTTCCTCTGACTTCTCCAATCAACAAGGCGTTTTCACCCACAAGACTGTTGTTCACTCAATGTTTTTTGGCACCATTCTGTGAAAACACTAGAGACTGTTGAGTGTGAAACTCCCTAGAAATCAGCAGTATCTGAAATACTCAAACCAGCCCATCTGGTGCCAACAACCATGCTATGATCAAAGTTCAGACTCACAGAGTCACTCTCAGAGATCACAATTTCTCTTTATTCTGGTGTTTGAAGTGAACTTTAACTGAAGCTCTTGATCTGTATCGGCATGATGCGCTTCTGTCACATGCTTGGCTGATTAGATAACTGTGTGTATGTCCAGGTGTTCCTAATAAAGTGGATGGTGAGTGTATATGGTGTTCAAGCAGCACTGGTTGATGCATTTACAATTTCCATTCATTCATTCATCATCCTGAACTACTGCAAGAAGAGTCACAGTGGGTTAAATGAGTGATTTCTTTAGATTTTGAGAAACAGGGCCAACTAAGTTTGTTAGAAAACATTGTTGTCAGGTGCAAACAATAATAATGTGTGTGATTGGACAAACTGTCTGTGGAAATGGGTGGGATTGGTCAACAGTGAACGAAATAATGGGCCAAATTGGTCAGAATTCCTTCAGGAGTGGGTGGGAATGAGATTAAACAGTTCTTTGCAAACCACTACCTCCCAAAAACATGCCATGTAGATTAGCTATGTTAAATTGCACCTATGTGTAAATGAGTGTGTGAATGTGTGTGCATATGGTGCCCTATTATGGACTTGCATCCTATTAAGGGCGTGTCCCCGCCTCTCACCAAGTGTTCCTAGAATAGGCTCTGGATCCACCATAACCCTCAGCAGGATAAAGCTGTTACTAAAGATGAATAAATGAATGAATAATACATATGTTAAAATGAGATTCTGAAAAAAAAAATTAGGCTGGTAATAAACTATATGTCATTGAATATTTGCTAATTTTGTACAAACAATGCCTAATGTAGACGAATGTTTTGGCTTTCTTCAGTTGGAGGTTAGCTAAGTTAGCTTGCTCCCATGGTAACTTCAACTTAACTGCATGTTGCCAGCACTAAAAGTAAATAAACTGTAAGTTTGAATTGACCAGTTTGCTTTATGTACTTCTGCGTGTGCATTCTTATGGGATAATACTGCAAGAACATTCCTCTCAGAATTCCTTACATTCTTGTTACTGAGAAACAGCCTTCATGCTTAAGTGGTTTGCCCTGGTATGTCCTCAAGGGCTTAGCCTGCCTGTTTTTGACTTTTGAGTATCAGAATTGTGTGTGATGATCCTGTCTGACTGCACTCTGAGTCATGCTATAGACTCTGGTTCTTGAAAAAGCTTAAGTTTTTCATCCAACTGCCTCTGGCTGAGTTGAAAAAGTGGCATCTTAAAAATAACTTAAGGCCTTCTTTATTATTAAGTCATCAAAACTATCAAATGCATACAGGATTATGCACTGACCAAAACTTGATAAAAACTCGTATCCGTCTTCAAAGTACAGCCTAAGCTGTTCCTTGTCTTGAAGTTCTCACATGCGGAATTTATTGTTTTGTTAAAAATAGGCATTAAACCCATTATAATTTGTTGCCTCCCTAATGACATTCAGGCTAGCTGGAGTGAGTGTATCAAACATACATACACTATATGGTCAAAAATATGTTGACACCTGACCATCACAGCCATATGACCTTGTTGCACTTCCCATTCCGAAACCATAGCATTGTGCCTGACAAGAAGGTCTGGCTCAAAAGTTGAGGTCAGCTCTCTGCAGATCCCTAGAGTTCCTCCAAACCAAACTCTTCAAACCGTATCTGTATGGACCTTGTTTTGTGCACAAGGGCACAGTCATGCTGGAACAGGAAAGGGCCTTCCCTAACCTGCTGCCACAAAGTGGGAAGCATACAGATGCTTAAAATATCTTTGTATTCTGTAGCATTAACAACACCCTTTTTGTGGCACCACTCTGTGAATTTGTGTTGTCTGTCACTTCATACCTGAACTACTATTGCTCTTACACCCTTTCATTTCACAATAACAGCACTTACCAGTTGACTAGCAGGGGTGAAATTCCATGAACTGACTTGTGGGAAAGGTGGCATCATATGACAGTGCCACATTTATTTTCAATGAGCTCTTCAGTACGACCCATTCTGCTGCTAATGTTTGTCTTTGTGCTTGATTATATGAATCTGTTAGCATTAGAAACACCTGAACACAATCATTACTTTCGACTTAATTTCTGGTCATATACAGCGAGGGCAAGAAGTATTTGATCCCGTGCTGATTTTGTACATTTGCCCACTGACAAAGAAATGATCAGTTTATAATTTTAATGGTAGGTTTATTTGAACAGTGAGAGACAGAATAACAACTAGAAAATCCAGAAAAATGCATGTCAAAAATTTTATAAATTGATTTGCATTTTAATGAGGGAAATAAGTATTTGACCCCCTCTCAATCAGAAAGATTTCTGGCTCCCAGGTGTCTTTTATACAGGTAACGAGCTGAGATTAGGACCACACTCTTAAAGGGAGTGCTCCTAATCTCAGTTTGTTACCTGTATAAAAGACACCTGTCCACAGAAGCAATCAATCAATCAATCAAATTCCAAACTCTCCACCGTGGCCAAGAACAAAGAGCTCTCCAAAGATGTCAGGGACAAGATTGTAGACCTACACAAGTCTGGAGTGGGCTACAAGACCATTGCCAAGCAGCTTGGTGAGAAGGTGACAACAGTTGGGGCTCCATGCAAGATCTCACCTCGTGGAGTTGCAATGATCATGAGAACAGTGAGGAACCAACCCAGAACTACACGGGACGATCTTATCAATGATCTCAAGGCAGCTGGGACCATAGTCACCAAGAAAACAATTGGTAACACACTACGCCGTGAAGGACTGAAATGCTGCAGTGCCCGCAAGGTCCCCCTGCTCAAGAAAGCACATATACATGCCCGTCTGAAGTTTGCCAATGAACATCTGAATGATTCAGAGGACAGCTGAGTGAAAGTGTTGTGGTCAGATGAGACCAAAATGGAGCTCTTTGGCATCAACTCAACTCGCTGTGTTTGGAGGAGTAGGAATGCTGCCTATGACCCCAAGGACACCATCCCCACCGTTCCCCATCCCCAACATTATGCTTTGGGGGTGTTTTTCTGCTAAGGGGACAGGACAACTTCACCGCATCAAAGGGACGATGGACGGAGCCATGTACCGTCAAATCTTGTGTGAGAACCTCCTTCCCTCAGCCAGGGCATTGAAAATGGGTCGTGGATGGGTATTCCAGCATGACAATGACCCAAAATACACGGCCAAGGCAACAAAGGAGTGGCTCGAGAAGAAGCACATAAAGGTCCTGGAGTGGCCTAGCCAGTCTCCAGACCTTAATCCCATAGAAAATCTGTGAAGGGAGCTGAAGGGTCGAGTTGCCAAACATCAGCCTCAAAACCTTAATTACTTGAAGAAGATCTGTAAAGAGGAGTTCGACAAAACCCCTCCTGAGATGTGTGCAAACCTGGTGGCCAACTACAAGAAACGTCTGACCTCTGTGATTGCCAACAAGGGATTTGCCACCAAGTACTAAGTCATGTTTTGCAGAGGGGTCAAATTCATATTTCCCTCATTAAAATGCAAATCAATTTATAACATTTTTGACATGCGTTTTTCTGGATTTTTTTTGTTGTTATTCTGTCTCTCACTGTTCAAATAAATCTACCATTAAAATTATAGACTGATCATTTCTTTGTCAGTGGGCAAATGTACAAAATCAGCAGGGGATCAAATACTTTTTTCCCTCACTGTAGTGCATTATTTATATATATATATATATATATATATATATATATATATATATATATATATATATATATATATATATATATATATATATATATATATATATACATATATATAATTAAAAAAAAAATAATCAGACTTTGTTAGGGGATCCATTTAGAAGGGATCCACATATAGACAATGAAAACTGAGAGGATTAAAAAAAGTAAATACAAGAACTAGATTAACAAAGTCATTCACACTTCAGTGGAGCACCTGAATAGAAACTCCTCAAACTTGGGTGGGACAATAAAGTATGTTGCTGAACAATGTCAATTCACACAACTACCAAAACCTTACAAGTTTTGTCTTTTGTGAGTTTCAGGACATACATTGGCACTAAACACAGCTGCAAGCTGTGGCATCTTGCGTGTCCTATTAACATGCAAGTTAGGTAATATGACTCCTAATCATAACTGTGTGATAGATTATAAAAATACATATGGGAAAAAGTGCAATGTCCAATCTTATAAAAATGAGTTTAGACTGTATATTCAAGGCTTTAGATACAAATTTTAAAAACATACATTCAATCATGTGTGTGCTCATTACTAATTACTGGTACGATATATTGTACTTTCAGTAAAAACTTTTTTATTTTTTATTTTACAATCAACAACAACAATAAAACATTAAATTTGCACCTACCTCAGCTTGTGTTTGGTTGTCTGTTGCTATTACGACTTTAAGATTATAACCCAGCCGAGACGGAATTGCTGTATTGTGCTTCAGATCTTCATAGTAGTGAAGGCTGTTGTTTGAGCATACATGATATTCCATATCCCTCAATGACAGTGTCTGAAAATATTGTGGGTAAGCAGGTTATAAGTACAGCGCAATGAAAAAGTATATCCTGATTTCTTCTATTTTTGTGTATATCTCATACTAAATAGTTTTAGATCTTCAAACGAAATACAATATAAAACAAAGGCAACCTGAGTAAAGACACAATACTGTTTTTATTTATTTATTTTATTGAAGCAAAAAAAAAAAAAAGGATTAATGTGAAAGACTAATAGTCCGGTTAAACTTAAAATCTGGTTGTGCCACATTTAGCAGCAATAACTGCAACCAAACACTTCTGATAACTGGAGATCAGACTTTCACTTATTTCTAGGACTAGGATTTACTTCTATGCTTTGGATCATTGTCTTGTTGCATAATCCAGGTACGCTTGAGTTTCAATTTATGATAATGATAATGAGTCTTTATTTATTACGTATACATAACAGCATAGTGAAATTATTTTCTTCGCATGGACTGAAGACTGGATATTCTCCTCTAGGATTTTCTGGTAGAGAGCAGAATTCATATTTCCCTCAATTTTTGCAAGTTGCCCAGGACCTGAAACAGCAAAGCATACCCACACCATCACAGTGTCTCCACCATGCTTTACCGTAGTTATGATGTTCATTTTGTGGAATTCTCTGTTTAGTTTATGCCAGATGTAACGGGACCCTTTTCTTCCAAACAGGTCCACTTTCGACTCATCAATCCACAGAATATTATTCCAAATGGTTTGAGGATCATCAAGGTTTTGGCAAAATTCAGAGAAGCCTTAATCTTCTTCTGGGTTAGCAGTGATTTTCACCTCACCACACTTCCATGGATGCCATTTTTGCCCAGTGTCTTTCTGATAGTGGAGTCATGAAGTGTAAACTGTACTGATGCGAGAGGCCTGTAGGTCCTTTGATGTTGTCTTTGGCTCTTTTGTGACTTCCTGGATGAATAGTTGCTGTGTTCTTGGAGGAATTTTGGAAGGTCGGTCATTTCTGGGAAGGTTCACTACTGTGCCGAGTTTTTACATTTGGAAATAACGGCTCACACTGTGCTTCTTTGGAGTCCCAGAGCCTTTGAAATAGCTTTGTAACCCTTCCCAGACTGATGTATTTCAATCACCTTCTTCCTCATCATTTCTGGAATTTCTTTCAACTTTGGCATAGTGTGTTACTGGGTAAGACCTTTTAACCAACTTCATGCTGTTGAAAAGGTTCTATTTAAGTGTTGATTTGATTGAACAGGGTTTGCAGTAATCAGGCCTGGTTGTGTCTAGTTCAACTGAACCCCATAATTAGTGCAGTTTCATAGATTTGGGGAATTAGTAACTGTGGGTGCAAATAAATTTTCTCACAGGCCCAGTTGGTATTGGAATTTTTTATTTTTTTGCTTCAATAAATAACTATCATTTAAATACTGTATTTTGTGTTCTCTCAAGTTGCTTTTGTTTTATCTTAGATTTAGTTTGAATTTCTGAAACAGAAGAAATAACTTTCATAGCACTGTAAGTGCAAAAATAAGAACATAAAATATGAATCATCAGGTTTCTGATGAAAATAGTATAAAAAATTCATGGTATTATGACAGTTTAACGAAGTAGAAGTCCACCCTAACAAAAAATATTATTCACGTGTCTTGCAGCATGAACTCAACACTCTCAACCCTCTGATCACTTACACCTGCTTACTATCAGAATTGGCAATCATGGACTGTTTAAATAATCCAAAGCAAGAGACTGTTTGAGTAGAAACAGACCTCTGCTTGATATGTAAATGGGGCAGAATTTATGCGTAACATGGAGGCTGTATTATGTAAGTAGTGTCCCAGACACCGACAATTACCTCGTTTTAAAGGCTTTTATGAAAAAATCTGGCCTATCAGATTCTTACACTGACACAGATTCAGATAGAGGGTTCTTTGCTCTGTTACTTATGAGATAACATGCGTCATGGATTTCCCCTCGTGCCGAATGCTGGAACATGGAACTGCCCGAAGTGCGATAGCATGCACTTCCAGGTTTGCACTGACTGTGTTTACTTTTGAAACGTGTTTTGTTTTGGTTTCTGTCCTGTCTCCACCTCTGTAATATATTGGTTGTTCCTAATGTGTCCTGTGTCATTCCCTATATTTTATTCTGAATCATCTGAAGGGGTTTGATGGAGCTGGCTGGGAGGCCTGAAAGCAGTGAGTTGCAGTAGTCTAGTTTAGAGATAACAAGAGCCTGGACTAGTATCTGTGTAGCCTGTTTGGTGAGGTATGGTCGGATTTTCTTGATTTTGTACAGGATAAACCTATAGGACCTTGCAGTTGCTGAGATATGGTCTGTAAAGGTCAACCGTCATCAAGAATCACCCCAAGGTTCCTGGCCATCCTGGCATGAGTGTAAGTGAGCTGAGCTGTACAGTGAGGTTCTGGTTGATTGAGGGATAGGCTGGGATGACGAGAAGCTCAGATTTTCTCAGGTTAAGCTTAAGATGGTGTTCCTTCATCCAGACCGAAATGTCCGACAGGCAAGAAGAGATAACATAGCGGTTAAGACTCTGGTTTACTGATCGGAAGGTCAGGGGTTCAAGCCCCAGCACTGCCAAGCTGCCACTGTTGGGTCCTTGGACAAGGCCCTTAACCCTCTCTGCTCCAGGGTTAAGGGCTGACTCTGCGCTCTGACCCCAGCTTCCTGACAGGCTAAACTGACTAAACTCACTTGCAACATATAGGCTTCATGCTAAAATAACAATAACAATGTCAAATTATTTCCTAATTTTAATGGGTTGTATAAACATTATATAGCCAAAACTATGTCGACACCTAAGCATCACAATCATACAGTGGTGTGAAAAAGTGTTTGCCCCCTTCCTCATTTCCTGTTCCTTTGCATGTTTGTCACACTTAAGTGTTTCGGAACATCAAACCAATTTAAACAATAGTCAAGGACAACACAAGTAAACACAAAATGCAATTTGTAAATGAAGGTGTTTATTATTAAAGGTGAAAAAAAATCCAAACCATCATGGCCCTGTGTGAAAAAGTGATTGCCCCCTAAACCTAATAACTGGTTGGGCCACCCTTAGCAGCAACAACTGCAACCAAGCGTTTGCGATAACGTGCAATGAGGCTTTTACAGCGTCCTGGAGAGGAATTTGGCCCACTCATCTTTGCAGAATTGTCCTAATTCAGTTACATTAGAGGGTTTTCGAGCATGAACGGCCTTTTTAAGGTCATACCACAACATCTCAATAGGATTCAGGTCAGGACTTTGGCTAGGCGCCACTCCAAAGTCTTCATTTTGTTTTTCTTCAGCCATTCGGTGGTGGACTTGCTGGTGTGTTTAGGATCATTGTCCTGCTGCAGAACCCAAGTTCGTTTCAGCTTGAGTACACAAACAGATGGTCGGACATTCTCCTTCAGGATCTCTTGGTAGACAGCAGAATTCATAGTTCCTTTTATCATGGCAAGTCTTCCAGGTCCTGAAGCAGCAAACCAGCCCCGGACCATCACACTACCACCACCATATTTTACTGTTGGTATAATGTTCTTTTTGAAAATGCAGTGTTCCTTCTACGCGCAGATATACTTGGACACACACCTTCCAAAGAGTTCCACTTTTGTCTCATCGGTCCACAGAATGTTGTCCCAAAAGTCTTGGGGATCATCAAGATGTGTTGTGGAGAAATTGAGACGAGCTTTGATGTTCTTTTTGCTCAGCAGTGGTTTTCTTCTTGGAACTCTGCCGTGCGGGCCATTTTTGCCCAGTCTTTTCCTGATGGTGGAGGCATGAACGCTGACCTTAACTGAGGCAAGTGAGGCCTGCAGTTCTTTGGACGTTGTTGTGGGGTCTTTTGTGACCTCTTGGATGAGTTGTCGCTGCACTCTTGGGGTAATTTTGGCGCCGGCCACTCCTGGGAAGGTTCACCACTGTTCCATGTCTTCGCCATTTGTGGATAATGGCTCTCACTGTGGTTCGCTGGATTCCCAAAGCTTTGGAAATGGCTTTATAACCCTTTCCAGACTGATAGATCTCAATTACTTTCTTTCTCAATTGTTCCTGAATTTCTTTGGGTCTCGGCATGATGTGTAGCTTTTAAGGATCTTCTGGTGGACCTTACTGTGTCAAGCAGCTCCTATTTAAGTGATGCCTTGATTGTGAACAGATGTGGCAATAATCAGGCCTGGGTGTGGCTAGAGAAATTGAACTCAGGTGTGGACAACCACAGTTATAGTATGTTTTAACAAGGGGGGCAATCACTTTTTCACACAGGGCCATGATTGTTTGGATTTTTTTTCACCTTTAATAATAAACACCTTCATTTACAAATTGCATTTTGTGTTTACTTGTGTTGTCCTTGACTATTGTTTAAATTGGTTTGATGTTCCGAAACACTTAAGTGTGACAAACATGCAAAGGAACAGGAAATGAGGAAGGGGGCAAACACTTTTTCACACCACTGTATGTGCTTGTTGAACATCCGATTCCAGAGTTTGTGCTGTAACAGCATCCACTCTTCTGGGGAAGGTTTATACTATATTTTTCTCACGTGGATGTGGGGATTTGCCTATTCAGTTACAAGACCATTAGTGAGGTCAGGTATTGATGTTGGATGAGAGGGCATGGCATGCAGTGCGTTCCACTTCATCCCCAAAGGTATTCAGTAAGTTTGTAGTCAGGACTCTTGTGGAACTCACTTGAGTTCATCCACACCAACCTGGAACAGGTTTTGGCCCCTTAGTTCCAGTGAAGTGGAATCGTAGTGCAAAGACAATCTAGACAATTGTGGGCTTCCAACTTTGTGGCAACAATTTGGGGAAGGCCCACACATGGGGGTGATTCAGGCATCTACATACTTTTGGCCATATAGTGTATTTAGTAAACAAATATAAATGCTTTATTCTAGTTTACAAATTGTCCCACATAGTTTCTTGTATTTAAAAGACCAGCTGCAATTAATTTTTTTAAAAGCTTTTCCATGTTGTGATCTGATCTGGTGCAACAAGGAACACTACCAAAAGCTGCTGGATGTAAGATTTTGGAATTTCGTCCTTTTTGGTAAAGAAAAATGTTAATTTGTAAGCCTTTTCTGAAAGAACGGTTTGTAAAGTATGTTCACTGGTCTTTGCTGCACAGATTATTCTCAAAGCTGCAAGTACACACCTTCAAAAAGAATTCTAAGCTGCGTTTCAAACCACATAATGTGTGCTAAGTAGTATGCCTAAATCTTAATGACCCCAATGGTGTACTGACAAACAATTTATTATGGCAGTTTGCGATGCAACCATAAGGATAAAATTAGATGCTGCCATTTCCTCAGTATTATAGAAGTATTAAAATAAAATAACTTCATTGTGCATATTAGTGTGACTGTATTAGTTATTGAGTATCAGATGAACGAGTGAAACCTCTTGGTTGCTTTGCTGAAATCTTAAATTGTGCTAACATCCATCTGCACACAACTAGGATAAATAGGCTGATCATTCACTAAGCATCATTTTTTGTTGTTGTTTTTCATTTTTACAAAACAAAATCAACCATATACTTTAGCTTTGTAGTGTATTTCCAATAAAAATGGTCTTACTCTAACTCAAATAGTTAACTGATTAGTGTCTTTTATGTCAACTTTATCCCTTACAGAACTTTATGCAAGCTTTGAGTAAGACATTTGGCTACACTACTCACCTCTGCATATGGGATATTGTTACAATCCTACACTAGACATAAAAGAGAATGCTGTCTGAAATTATTGGGGTCAAAAAAAAAAAAAGACAAAAAAAAAAAAAAAGAGTTTTCTGCCATCATGGATTAGACACTTCACCTTCAGTTGTTACTGCAACCCACAAAATTGTTACCACATTTTTGCATAATAAATCATTTTAGTTTGTTTGCTGTAAGACTGCTGACCTCATTTGCAGAAAATCCTTCATTATGTGGCACAAAAAGTGTTATGTTTGTTGAACTGGTCGACAGGAAGTCCAAGAGCTTTTTCCCCTCCACAGCAGCCTCTGCATGCTTCACTAATATCTGACAGGGAATAAGGTAGAACATTCATTTAGAAAATGCATTTGTAAAATTGAGAAAACCATCTCAAATCATGTCACTGAACAGTGGATATAAAAAGATTAAATGTCAAATCTTTTTCCACCTTTTTTGTAGAATTTCAAGTGAAAAACAAATAGAACTCTTGGAAGGGAAAAACACATTTATAATCTGTTTGCATAAGTGTGCACACCCCTTAAACTAATATTTGGTAAAGCATTTTTGCTTGTAATACAGCAAATTCAGCTAAATTTGATTGTAATTCAGATTTTTGGGTAAGTATCTACCAGCTTAGCATAAGTTAATTTGGAAATTTGATTCCATTAATTTATGCAAAAAAGCTCCAGATCTCTTAAATTGTGAACTCTTGTGTGTGGGTGACTGTGTGTTGTGGTAAAATTGAGGTGATCGATACCTTTCATCAATGAGATTCCCTACATGCTTTATCAGTATTGCTTTATTGATGAGAGGTGCATGATAATTACTTTTAAGCAAGAGTTTTTCTGTCACATGCCCAGGTTTTTGTTGCATAAGTTATGTTTTTTATTTTTATTTTTTGCTGTTTCTATTTGTTTTTACTTAATCAATTTTGTTGGTTGCTGCATCACATTAAGCGGGGTTGAGGGGTGTTATCTGACAATTTATCCTGGTTTCATTGTTTACATCATAAAAACTTGTTTTAATAGGGATGTGTAGACTTTTTATACACACTGTACTTGTAAAAGACATGTTAATTTATATATATATATATATATATATATATATATATATATATATATATATATATATATATATATATATATATATATATATATATATATATATATAAATAGTGGCCCTCCACTAATATTGGCACTCTTGGTAAATATGAGCAAAGAAGTTAGTGAAAAATTGCCTTTATTGTTGAACCTTTTGAGCTTTTGTTCAAAGTATTCACAAAAATAATCTACTCTCATTGATATAAAACAATTGCAAACACAACACAGGTTTAACAAAAAAAAATAAAATAAATAGGTGTGCAACAGTCATTGGCACCCCTAATGTGTGACAAAAGGTTGTGAGCTTCAAAAATGGCTATAAGAAAATAGCACAAGCATTGAAAATGCCCATTTCCACCATCAGGGCAATAATTAAGAAGTTCCAGTCAACTGGATATGTTATGAATCAACCTGGAATTGGACACATGTCTATATCGTCTCAACGCACTGTGAAGAGGACGGTTCAAGTGGCCAAAAACTCTCCAAAGATCACAGCTGGAGAATTGCAGAAGTTATTTGCATCTTGGAGTCAGAAAGTCTCCAAAACTACAATCCGAAGTCACCTTCATCACCACAAGTTGTTAGGAAGGGTTTCAAGAAAAATGCCTCAACTCTAATCCAAAAACAAACTCAAGCGTCTTCAGTTTGCCAGACACTACTGGAACTTCAAATGGTATCGGGTTCTATGGTCAGATGAAACCAAAATAGAGCTTTTTGGCAATAAACACCAGAGGTGGTTTTGGAGCACACAGAGAGGTAGCCATATGGAAAAGTACCTCATGCCCACGGTTAAATATTGCCTCTTTAATGCATTGGAGATGTTCTTCTGACAGAGGACCTGGACATTTTGTTAGGATATATGGCATCATGGACTCTATCAGATATCAACAGATATTAAATAAAAAACCTGACTGCCTCTGCCAGAAAGATTAAATGGACTGTGGTTGGATCTTCCAGCAGGGCAATGATCCAAAACATACATCAAAATCAGCACAAAAATGGCTTACTTTCTATAAAATCAAGGTCCTGCCATGACCATCCCAATCCCCTGACTTGGAACCCACAGAAAACATGTCGGGTGAACTGAAGAGGAGAGTCCACCAGCGTGGACCTTGAAATTTGAAGGATCTGGAGAGATTCTGTATGGAGGAACGGTCTCAGATCCCTCACCATGTATTCTCCAACCACATTACAGGAGAAGACTCAGAGCTGTTATCTTGGCAAAGGGAGGTAGCACAAAGTATTGTAAAGGGAGCCAATAATTGTTGCACACCTATGTTCAACAAGAATATTTTATAAGCCTGTGTTTTGTTTGCAGTTGTTTGATATCCATGAGAGCAGAGTATTTTTGTGATTTTTTTTTTTAAACAAAAGATCAAACGTTTAAAAAATGAACAGTTGTTCACAGGCTTCTTTGCTCATATTTACCAATGATGCTAATATCAGTGGAAGGCAATGTATATATAATTTTTTTTCCCTATAGTTGGATACCAAGATGTAAAACATCTTTACTGCATCAATATATCACAATATTGAAATGATGTCTTCATATTGCCCACTTGTGCATTTCTGTCAGAAATTGAAATGAGCTCTTACAGAGTAAAATATGGAGAAGTTTGAATGGGTAGCGATGACAGAGGCGAGATTGCCATTACAGAATTCTCCATCGCCAACATATCCAGGTCCACATTCACATGTTACCTCTAGAAAAATAATAGGAAAAATGTCATTCAGATTGTTCAAATATGCAAAGATTAATGTTGTATAAATGAACTTGTATAAAATTTATTACATTTATTGCATAGGTTTTAGAAGTACCTCTAATTCGGTAGCAGTAAGCGTCATAAAGATTGTTCACATCAGGATCCTTGTACTGGATTATGCCCACATGATTGTCACCACATTTGAGAGATGGAAAGCGGATTGGATAACCCACTTTTTTCCCATCAATCCATCCGGCAACACACAAGTGCATACCCAACTAGTTGGAAAACAAGATGGAACTTGCAGCATATCAAAAAATCTATTTGGTCATTCATTTAATCAAAATGTTTCCTTGTGCTTAAGTAACATGATAATGAGAATCCTCTCATGACTCGCACTGATTTATTGACATGAGTCAGTCGATAAATCAGATTACTTTTTTTAGCTTGTTTGCTTTTTTTTTTTAAATGCATATTTAGAATTGAGTTTTCAAGTCAAATAAGAATGTGCCTTAAACTTTTTGTTAGTTTTTTCATGGAGATACTAAACTGGTAAATATCTATTTGGGAGTTTTGTTGGTCTCTATTTTAATCCAAAGGCAGAAAGACGTTTTTAGTCATACAGAGGGATCATAGTACTCCAGTGCTAACCTTTATTCACTGGCTATTTCACTGGCGATTTAGAATTGATTAAAAATTTTAGCGATTAACTTGCCATTGCATGAAGTGGCTGTGTATATTTTAAATGTGTAATGCAAGGATGTTTAGGTCCACAAGCCACAGGCACTGGACTATGCTTTTTGGGTTTTGGGTTTGCACCAAAAAGTTGTAATACTGTGCACTTTATTATGGCTTCTGAGCTCATTTTTTAAAGCTCTTATTCCCTTGCACTTATTTACTTGATTATTTGTATGTCTAGTGGTTTTTATTTTATATTATATATATATATATATATATATATATATATATATATATATATATATATATATATATATATATATATATATAAATATTATTATTTCATTTATACTACTTAACATTAAGGTTCCCTTAACTAACATCATATACTACATTCATTAACGATGCCTAAACAAACCATGAATTATAGCAAAAATACACCTTAAGAATGTTAGCAAAGTAACAAAATAAATTAACATTTGTATGAACTGGCATTTATTTACGTTAACACGTGCATTGACTAATGCTTATTAAATCGGTGACTAAAAATAAAAGTGCACGTATATAAGTAAAATTAAAAATTACAGCATGTTCATAAATACAGATGACTAACTGGGATTTGGTCTCCAAGTGTAAATATTGGAAAGTCCCATTCAATCTCACTTCTTACTTTTCCCAGTAAACAACTGTTAACATTTTACTCATTGATGGTATGAATATTTGATCTAGAATCTTACATCTCACACTGGTATCACACCATGTCATATGATGTCATGTGATCACTTAATTGTTAGACAATATCTGACTAATGCTAAATATATCCATTAGGTATATTTTTCCAATAAAAAATGTTCATGAATCCTTTTCCCAAAGAAGTTTTTAAAATGTTACTTTTGGTGAAGGTAATTTGATTAATCCAGTTTACCTGTTGGGCATCTGAGAGTTGGGACAGAGTAGCGAGCGTAGCTCCCTCAGCTTTGCAGGCTGCCTCTGCTGTGCTGTAGTTCATCTTATATTTCCCAGCCGGTGATCTCAGGTGGAAGACACCTGCTGTTTTGGCTAAATAACATTTTCATTACATACAATTAAAACTTGGTATTGCATCAATCTAATCTTTATGAAAACAACAGAGCTCAGATAAGTTCAGATAAGATTTGTAAACACCCCAAGGCCAGACTGAACCTGTTAACTGGCAGAAAAAGTCTCATATGGTGAATCCCTTGAAGCCAGAGAGTGGGGAAGAATGTTTCACTAGCTGCAAAATTGAGGGAGCATTGTAAAGCACAGAATCTGAGCTGCCTTCTTGAACTCTCTCCAACCACTTACACTGGATACTGTTATACACTCACCAATTCGTGCATAATTCTGAGTTTGTGTTGCCTGTTGTGTAAAATCCTGAGCAGTACAGTACAGTGAGGTCCAAAAGTCTGTGACCATGCTGAGAATCTGGGATTTTTTGAACTAAATGTTTTAGAATTTTGACAATTATAAAACAAAAAAGGAAATGTGCAACATCTTGACTATTTTCTAAGTCACTAAATAATTTAGGCAAATTTGTGATATTGATCATGTTAGTTATTTTGTACAAAAGGTTGGGTTTTTTTCACGAGTCTTATCCCTTCCACTGAAGCATGTGTTCAAATGATGGATTTGATCTAATATGGATCATCAGATTTGACACAAGCCTGTGGAGTCTGAATCAGCTCAAGTGCATATTGTCATTAATACAAAAATTGGACAATTCTGAAATTCATGTTAATATTTTTTAGATTCTACTTTTCACTCAAGTTGTTACTGATCATATGTAATGACAACCACTGTGTTAAAATAAAAAAGAATGCCAAAAAGAAACATTTCCATAGGTATCTTATACTGTATATATACGCAGCATCTCACAGAAGTGAGTACACCCCTCACATTTTTGTAAATATTTGATTATATCTTTTCATGTGACAACACTGAAGAAATGACGCTTTGCTAAAATATAAAGTAGTGAGTGTACAGCTTGTGTAACAGTGTAAATTTGCTGTCCCCTCAAAATAACTCAACACACAGCCATTAATGTCTAAACCGCTGGCAACAAAAGTGAGTACACCCCTAAGTGAAAATGTCCAAATTAAGCCCAATTAGCCATTTTCCCTCCCTGGTCTCATGTGACTTGTTAGTTTTACAAGCTCTCAGGCGTCAATGGGGAGCAGGTGTGTTGAATTTGGTGTCATTGCTCTCACACTCCCTCATACTTGTCACTGCAAGTTCAAAATGGCACCTCAGGGCAAAGAACTCTCTGAGGATCTGAAAAAAAGAATTGTTGCTCTACATAAAGATGGCCTAGGCTATAAGAAGATTGCCAAGACCCTGACACTGAGCTGGAGCATGGTGGGGAAAACACACACCCCCCCCCCCACCCGCCCCCCCCCTGTGGGATGATTGCCACCATTGCGCCGAGGTTGAATGGATGGGCGGTGACATATCAGTGCTCTGACCATACGTACACCACACTGAATTTGGTCTGCATGGCTGTCGAAATTTTAAAAATAAAAAATCCCAAAGAAGGCTAACTGCAAACAATTTGCTAAGACAAGCAGACCAAACATGGAATACTGACAAAAAAAAAAAAAAAAAAAAAAAAAAAAAAAAAAAAAAAAAAAAAAAAAAAAAGAAAAAAAAAAAAAAACAATGTTTTTATTTTGCCTACAGTAGAGCATGGTGGTGGGAGTGTCATGGTCTGGGGCTGCATGAGTGCTGCCGGCACTGGGGAGCTACAGTTCACTGAGTGAACCATGAATGCGAACATGTACTGGGACAAACTGAAGCAGAGCATGATCAGTATGCAGTATTCCAGCATGATAACGACCCCAAACACACCTCCAAGACGACCACTGCCTCGCAGTGAGAGAGAGAGAGATATACAAAAACAGAATCACTTTTTCACAGAACTGTATATAAACATTTTGCACTTTCTTGTTCCTTAGACTTAGAACTTTAGCCCAAATGTAATGCTCAAGACTTTTCTCAGTTCCACTTTTAGGGACAAATTATAATGGGAAGGGTTTTTTTTGGTTTTTTTTAGGGGTACCTAGGTAAGTATGCATATACAGTAATATGTAGTAGTTGTCACACAATCCTTGTATTGAAGGTTTAGGACGGATGTAAATGAAGATAAGAAATTAATAAGAGAGGCAGACGAATCCAAAACATGAGAGAATAGCAAGGTCAAGAAACAGGCAAAAGGTCAGGCGATTGGCAAACAGGCATAAACAGGGCAAGGCTAGAATCGGGAATGAGAAACGAAAACAAGATCAAGAACCAGGAAACAAAAACAAGGAACAGGGCAATATCGCTTGGTACAGTGAATACACTAATACTTCGCAGAGTGAGAGCCTAGAAAGTCCTTTTAAACTATGGTGAGTTTGGATGCAGGTGTGCGTGATTAGAATGAATGAGTGTTCTGGGAATTACAGTCTATGATGGCCATGTTTGTAGGCTGCAGTGCAGGATGGGAAATGTAGTCACTGGTTTGTTCTGATATGACAGTAGTATTTCAGGTTTTAGACTTCCCTTTTTTTATAGAAGGGAGAGTGCAATTTTTTTAATTTCCCCTCACTTTCAGGTTGAATATATCTGGTGGGGGACCAGATATGAACCCAAGTTCCGGATTCCACTGGTTACAAATCTATGGCTAGTAGAAATCTGGGGAAAAGCCTATTTTATTCATGCATTTTATTCAAGGAAACTAAATAATATAAAGTAACGGTATTTTACTTTTTTTTATTATAATTTATGATTGATATAAAATAGCTTATGCTTGTCAATGAGGTCGATACAACAGGGTTCTTCAAATCTGCAGAGTTTAGCTCCAACCTCCAAACTTACCAGCCTGTAATTTTCTAGTAATGCTGAAGACCTTGGTTAGCTTATTCTACACTGGACCACTCAAGATGAAATGACCCTTACATAATGAAGTTTATCATAAACAAACAATACCGTTTTAAATGAAATATTTTTTTTATTTATCATTCTTATTTATGAACAGGTGACAAAGTAATTGAAAACCTAGTACCTCTTTAATTTCAGAAAAGTTATTATTTGGAAATAAATCTACGCAGCGGTAGTGATTTCCAGTTGTATAGTTAGCTCACATGACTGTTATGGTTTATGGTCCATGTGCTTTTAGGTCATTCTATTTTTGCGTCAGTAATAGAAATTAAGGCATGCCTGGTTCTTTGTTGTTTCAAAATCCAGGCAGGAGAAAGTAAAATTCATTTTTAATATTTTATCAGAAATGGAAGATATAACAGTTTATTTTGCTTTTTCATAACCTAATGATTCTTGACTTGATTTTACTTGAAATGATTCATGGCCCTATCAGCGACAACCACAGGTTTCAGAAAAACTGACCCATTTTTGTTCATTTTAGGATTTCATTTTCTGATCAAGTCAATATCATGCAATACATATTGACTTAAGTTCAAGATCAGAATTGAGTGTAACTGATAAGCATTTGTTTTCATTAAACACCACCCAATGTGTGCATCAAAATGTACTCTGATTATATTTATAAAACAAATCTATACTGCAATCATCAAATAGTCCACCTAGTACCAAAAAATAGGAAAAAACCAATTGTCACATTATAACCCTTTATGTGTCTATTCTAATTTATTGGATGATGTATGTCAGTTTGTATTCATTTGTGGGTATTTAAAATTCAGTCTGATGTTAATGTTTCTACATTTTCTTATTGTAGTATAACTCAATTACATAATAAAAGTGCCTTAAACCAAAAATGGGTCATTCCAAATAAGTATCATGCAATAAAATGTTGAATGAAATACTGACTGTGAAAATGCAAGTCTTTACAGATCGCATTGGCATTGCAGTCGCCATTGTTCTCCAGACAGCGATCGACAGGTGGCACCACTTTCTCGAAGCACTGGAGTCCATCACCCACATACCCTTCAAGACATTCGCATCGCCGCTCATTCTGACAAAAGTAAATGCGTCAATGTATGCTGTCAAATTCTGTCATATAAAAAAATAGAAACAAATCATATTAACTCACAGGTCCAGTGAAAATGCAGTTTGCGAAATCACTGCAGTCACCATTAGCTTCCACAAGACAGCGGTTGATGGGGGAGCAGGCATTGCCATCTCCAGTGTAGCCAGGTTTACAGGTGCATAGCACATTGATCTCAGACTGTGTGCAATCAGCCTGCTCGTGGCAGCCTCCATTATATTCACTACACAGATCTGGAGCTGGACAAAATAAAAAAAATAAATAAATAAAAGAGAGAGAACGAGGATTAGCATTTTTCAGCTAGGATCATGGACAGAACATATAATGAATGTTTAGCTTGTGCCTTACAAATAGGCATGTGCTAAAAAGGTGATGTTTTGCAATAGTCATCAAAGTTTACTGTTGATTAAAGTAATGTCCAATGACAACAGTTACATATATTCATGTAGTCATTAATGTGCAATCAGGCAATATCAGTTACTGCTAAAAACAAAAAGGTTAGGGCAATTATTGTGATCTGAAATGTTGCAGAGTGAATTAAAAAGAAGATTCTAAGGTGTTTTGTCATTCCAAAACATCATGTAACAATACAGATTAACACTTTCCAGACTTTTTATAATCTTGAAGTACCTTTAACTAGCATCATTTACAGTGTTCAGAGTATTTCCTAGCCCTTTTAGTTTGTTTGCCCTAGATGTTTTTAACAAAGCCCAACTCTGCATTTGCCTTTTGCATCATATAAGCAAAACTAGTTAAGGATCAGGTGCCAACATGAGTATTGTGTAACGCATGTATTTTTTGGTTTTGGCCAGGGAAGGCTAGTGTTGCATTATTATTGTTTATTTGTTTATTTATTTATTTATTTTACTATTTACTACAACTAGTTTCAGATAGGAATTAAAGTTGTGAGTGGGGAAGTGAAGACCACAAGCACCATAAGATAGGTCCAGGGGAATCATTCAAGCCAATCATTTAGATTAATCACTTCACCACATCATGCCTAATTTCGAAGAACTTAAAATATAATTAAAACTCTCACTTGTTGTGGTGTCACTTTGTATTTGCTAGTGTGCTTAAGATCATTATCCTGTTGAAAGGTTCACTTCAGGATCAACTTTTGGACAGATGGCCTCATGTTATCTTCAAGCACTATTTCACATGATGCAGAATTCATAGTTGAATCAATGAATGCAAGCTGTCCAGTCCCTGAAGCAGCAAAACAACCCCAAACCATAACATTTCCACCACCGTCCTTCATAGTTGGTATGAGGTGATTCTCCTGAAAAACTGTCTTTGGTCTGTGCCAGACATGTCTGCTGTTACTGTGGCCAAACATCTCCTATATTTGATTCATCTGTCTAGAGTACAGTATTCCAAAAGGCTTGTCTTTGGCTATATGCTCATTGGCAATCTGTACAGTCGTCTTGCAAAAAGGCTTTTTCCTGGAATGTCTCCCATACAGGTTAAATTTGTGCAATCTCTTTCTGATTGTAGAAGCATGCACTTTGACACCAACAGTTGCAAGATTTACTTGCAGATTCTCCGATGAAATTTTGAGGTCCTTGGAGATTTCTTTTTTCATCACGCAGTCTGCTCTTGGGCTGAATTTATTGGAACGGCCAGTCCTGGACACATTTCCAGTCATTTGAAATATGCACCATTTATAAATTATTTTACTTACAGTGGAAGGATGTATTTGAAATAATTTTGAGATCTTTTTTAAATCCCTTGCCAGACTCCTAGGCATCCACAACCGTTTTTCTGAATGCCTTATAGATGATGATGACCCCACACAACTCAATAACAATGTGAACACCAGACACTAGATATGAGAAGGGTATAAATAAGACAGGTTCCACCTGCACTCCCTAAGCAGGTTCTAATCACTGGTACCCAATCATCAAACCCCTGATTCAAAATTTCTGAATATGAAAGTGTGATAAATGTATGGGGTGTACTTACTTTTTTCATGTGACTGTTTTGTTGTTAATTTAAATTGTGAAAATTACTACAAAATATAAATTTTGTGTCATTTGATAGAGTCTATCAACTTCATTAATAGGTGATGTTTCAAAAAGGATCAAATGTTTGCTTGTCCAAATATGTCAAAAAAGCCAACAATTTCCATGGGATGTACTTATTTTTTCACATGGCTGTATATACTATAAACATTGTAAGTATATATATACATATATATATATATATATATATATATATATATATATATATATATATATATATATATATATATATATATTTTTATTTTATTTTTTATTTTTTTTACGGACTTTTGATTTGCCTTGCACCTACCCTAGAGTCCCAACAAAATAGAGAAACATACCTCTGCAGTTATAGCCATTTCCTTCATATGGTGGTTCACATTGGCACTGATTCTCAGGCAAGCACACAGCATTAGAGTGGCACTCAGGGGAACATACAGGCTTCACAGCTATTAAATTATATTACGAAGAAGGTTAGTGATGCAGTTCATAAAGTAATACTTTTATACGTTTGATAGTAATACTAAGTCAAGGCAACTTGACCTGAAAACATTTCAGTTCATGCGTCCTGATATCCAGTCACCTTGACCGAATATTATTAGACAATTAAAATGAAAGTACGTATTCCATCATAATCTTAATAAAGTAACATATTATTATTTTACCGATTTTGGACTCGCACATTGCCCCTGTCCAGCCCTCCTGGCAGAAACAGCTGCCGTCGCCATCTATGCCATCGTCACACTTCCCATGATAGGTACATGTACAGACTGCAGGCAAAATGAGAGTTAATACAGTGATTTGACTTGTTAAATAAAAGCCACATGAGGAATGTAATAAACATTAAATTACTGAAGGATTTTCATACAAAAATGATGCGATGTTTACATGCAAAACGTTTTCAGCAATCCAGATTAGAGAAGATTCAGACAGAACTTTTTGACATCTATACATATAGAAATAATGGATCTTTAAATGTATTTTAAATAGATAAGGCTTTCTAAATGAGTTCTGCTTGATGCCCTCTCTGAAAGGGAAAATGTCTGTTGTAGGTGTTAGACATAGAAAATTGATTGGGTCTCCCAGAGGGACAAACTTAAGGAAGCTTTAGGTTGCTATAGACTTTTTTTTTTTTTTAAATACATGCATGGGGCATGTAATCTGAATAACATTATACTCATGCAAAGTGTGCGATTTTGTGCCATCATTATTAACAAATAAATAGCCTGTGAGTCCTGACAGGGTGTAACAAGTACCTAATAGGTGCTCCTCATCCCATGAAAATATTATGTATATATAATTGCAATGCTTCATAAGTGTTGAGTAATAAATGGACTGCATTTGATTCTGTCAAACTTGTGGTGCATTTCATCTGTTGCATAAGATAATGAAAAGGTGATAAAAAAAATAGCAGAATTAAATAGCTGGCCATGTGATTACATGAATGTGCATGCTGACCTTTAAAATTTACTCAGAGTACTAGGATTGCAAGTTCCATTAATCTATAAAAAATAAATAATAAATGCAGAGGTGCATATGAAAGCTAGGGAGAATGGATTGTCTCTTACATGCACCCATTAAAAAAAAGATACAAAAAAATTGAGCACAGAGAACAACTGAGAATTAACCAGATTAGGTGAACTCAAAAGTACAAGATGCTGAAAAGATACAGACATCATCAATCACTAAACAAGCACAACATGACATATCAGCACAAGATAGAGCAGGTCATCAAGGACAGAATAGAGGGTGATGTCAAGCAGGAAATAAGCTGCTGAAAAAGAGAACTCTCATACTGTATGCTTAGAGAGAAACAGTAATTATAAGATAAAGCTCCTACATCAATTAGAAACTTTATTACCTTGAACCCAGAGGGAAAAAAAACTAAGCATTTCTTCATCATATACTGTCTCCGTTTTACCACACCACTCACATTTTTGTAAATATTTGATTATATCTTTTCATGTGACAACACTGAAGAAATGACGCTTTGCTAAAATATAAAGTAGTGAGTGTACAGCTTGTGTAACAGTGTAAATTTGCTGTCCCCTCAAAATAACTCAACACACAGCCATTAATGTCTAAACCGCTGGCAACAAAAGTGAGTACACCCCTAAGTGAAAATGTCCAAATTAAGCCCAATTAGCCATTTTCCCTCCCTGGTCTCATGTGACTTGTTAGTGTTACAAGCTCTCAGGCGTCAATGGGGAGCAGGTGTGTTAAATTTGGTGTCATTGCTCTCACACTCCCTCATACTTGTCACTGCAAGTTCAAAATGGCACCTCATGGCAAAGAACTCTCTGAGGATCTGAAAAAAAGAATTGTTGCTCTACATAAAGATGGCCTAGGCTATAAGAAGATTGCCAAGACCCTGACACTGAGCTGCAGCATGGTGGCCAAGACCATACAGCGGTTTAACAGGACAAGTTCCACTCAGAACAGGCCTTGCCATGGTCGACCAAAGAAGTTGAGTGCACGTGTTCAGCTCCATATCCAGAGGTTGTCTTTGGGAAATAGATGCATGAGTGCTGCCAGCATTGCTGCAGAGGTTGAATGGGTGGGGGGGCTCAGCCTGTCAGTGCTCAGACCATACACCGCACACTGCATCAAATCGGTCTGCATGGCTGTCGTCCCAGAAGGAAGCCTCTTCTAGAGATGATGCACAAGAAAGCCCACAAACAGCAGACTAAGGACACGGATTAATGGAACTATGTCCTGTGGTCTGATGAGACCAAGATAAACTTGTCTGGTTCAGATGGTGTCAAGCGTGTGTGGCGGCAACCAGGTGAGGAGTACAAAGACAAGTGTGTCTTGCCTACACTCAAGCATGGTGGTGGGAGTGTCATGGTCTGGGGCTGCATGAGTGCTTCCGGCACTGGGGAGCTACAGTTCATTGAGGGAACCATGAATGCGAACATGTACTGGGACAAACTGAAGCAGAGCATGATCAGTATGCAGTATTCCCGCATGATAACGACCTCAAACACACCTCCAAGACGACCACTGCCTTACTAAAGAAGCTGAGGGTGAAGGTGACGGACTGGCCCAGCATGTCTCCAGACCTAAACCCTATTGAGCATCTGTGGGGCATTCTAAAACGGATGGTGGAGGAGCACAAGGTCTCTATTAGGTCTCCATCAGCTCCGTGATGTCGTCATGGAGGAGTTGAAGAGGACTCCAGGGGCAATCTGTGAAGCTCTGGTGAACTCCATGCCCAAGAGGGTTAAGGCAGTGCTGGAAAATAATGGTGGTCACACAAAATATTGACACTTTGGGCCCAATTTGGACATTTTCACTTAGGGGTGTACTCACTTTTGTTGCCAGCGGTTTAGACATTAATGGCTGTGTGTTGAGTTATTTTGAAGGGACGGCAAATTTTCACTGTTACAGCTGTACACTCACTACTTTACATTGTAGCAAAGTGTCATTTCTTCAGTGTTGTCACACGAAAAGATATAATCAAATATTTACAAAAATGTGAGGGGTGTACTCAGTTTTGTGAGATACTGTATATTATGAATTATAGTATAAAATACAGTAGAGTGTATTCAAATGTGACAGAAGATTATGAGGGCATATGCCTCCTCAGGGGTGTGATACATACAGTAATCCATCCGATTAGCTCCTATTTATCTCATTTGCACCAAATAACTCCAAGCCTTAGTTATGATTTTAAAGTGAACTTACCTGTACAATTAGAGCCATAATGGTTCTTCTTACACAACTCGCATGCTGTCCCATTAAAACCAGTGTGACATCTACAAGTCCCTGTTCCAAACAGTCCATCATCACAATCACCATGATCTCCACACGGTGCCTCCAAACCTCCAGAACAGACTAGGACAGACACACATCTTAATAAGGCATACTTAGTACTGTTAATGTAGTTCACATATTTTTGTAGACCTCCAACATTGCATTTTAAAGGAATACGTTTTCTGTTTTCTCAAAATTTAGTGTATACACTACACGGTCAAAAGTATGTGGTCACTTGAGCATCACACTCCTATGTGCTTGTTGGTCATGCAGTTGTTTCCCCATAGCCTCCACCCTTATGGGAAGACTTTCCACTAGATTTCTGAACATAAGAGCATTAGTGAAGTTGGGCACTGACAACAGGCAAGAAGGTCTGGTGTGTAGTCTGGAGTCTATGCAGGCCCTCAAGGTCTTCCACACCAACTTTGGCAAACCATGTCTCGTTTTAAGAACAGGGCCACTATCATGCTGTAACAGGTTTGGGCCTCTTAGTACCAGTGAAGGGAAATCTTAACGCTACAGTATACCAAGACAGTCCGTACAATTGTGCGCGTTCAACTTTGTTGAAATGGATGGGCAAGTGTCCACATACTTTTGGCCATATAGTGTATATTAGCTCTGTATATTACCACATACAAAACATTGCCAGTTTTCCTGTACTGAGAAAAGAATAGAAAACCTGTTTACTTAAAGCTCACATATACTGAAAGTTTAAATGTTCTAATGGGTTGTTGTTATTTTTTTCAAAACTTCTAATAGTCTTTCCAACACCTGTGCAATACAGTAAAAAGTCATTGGCGATTGTTTTGTGATATCCACGTGTCATCAGAGAGACACAACTTCAATGAAGCATTTATTTGTGTATTTATGTATGTATGTATTTATTTGTTTGTTTGTTTGTTTGCAGGGGCAGTGCACGTTAATGAACATGACTGTAAATGTATTTGTCATCTGTAGACCCTTGATAGAATGTTAAAAAGTCACCCTAAAAACAAAGTATCTTATATTAATACAATAGCAAAAAAAAAAAACATTAACTACATTATCAAATGCTAATTAAAAAAGAAAAATACTAGCACATGTTTCATTCCAATCACAATAAATCATATTAAATACATTATACTAGTAGGAACTTTTATCTAAACTAATTTAGATAAACATTTATCGACCAGCTGCCCTTAGCTTTTCGTTATATATAAGTTTCAAACAAACAAATTATTGTAAGTGGTAATCACACATACATGTCATATCCAGTAGATTTATTTTATAAAACAAGTGTTAAGAAGAATCATTTGCTATAAATTGCATTTGGAATTTTTATTTTTTTGGAGTGTAAAATTCTACTACATGCAAATGAAAAAAACAATCAGGAGACTGGCTGGCATTTTTACCTTGACAGTTTCGTCCATAGTGGTTTTTACAACACTTTGAAACCCATGACTTTTTCATGCATATTCGGTTACAGCCTAATGACCGATAATAAGAGCTAGAAGACCTTAAATAAAAATTATGTCGTCTGTAGGGGCTCCATGTACTGCACACGTTGGTTTTGTTCTATGGAGAGAGATAGACGTTAATGGACATGAAAAATTTCAGACGAAAAAAAAAACACTCAGCTGCTAAATGTGCAAGAATTGAATTCTTTAAAGCTTAAATTAGGTCCTTATCTCTTTCTTAGTGTGTTATGTCTTGTTTCACTAACAATATATTCAAATTAATCTAATTTCATAGATATTTAACATGCTCTTCCAGAAAGATGATTTCTAAAAGCTAATTCAGCTCATTTTAAAATCTAATTTAGAGATAAACCAAAGTATCGTCCGATAAAGGCTATTTTTATGGTTTGAAAACATCCGATGATCAGGGCCAATTATATCCTGTCAATCAAAAGAGGGCGGGAAAACACATTGATTGTGTGCTGTGTGTAAAGATGATGTCTCTTGTGTGGAATGACGACAAAACTGCAGTTTGTAATCTCTGCTAAAATTTTACATCGGAAGTGAGCATCTGTGAATCGGTGTCGAGTCTAATTTCCCCCCGCACTACTCTCGTGCAGCTAGCGTGCTGTTCGCACTGAATTAAAGAATTGACCGATTTAAATGAAGATGAGTGACAAACAAGTAGTTTATATTGTACTGGAAAATATATTAGTAGAGTTGTATGTTAGTAGCAGTTAATGTTAATGAGTTAATATAATCAAAAAAAGGTTTATATTAGGCCTGTATATTACCAGTTTGATGTTAATGATGAAGTAGAAATGCTTGTGTTTGAGGAAGTTAAAGTGAGACTAACAGGAGTTTTTTTTTTTTTTTTTAGAATTCAGTCAGTGTTAATATGAATTAATAACATTCAATAAGTTAAGAAATTTTACTTAGTTCATGTGTTCATGTTCATTAGAGTAATGTGTTTTCTGTTTATGAGACCAGTTGCTGTGAAACAACTTGTTGAAATGGAGAGAATAAAGCTTTTATTTGCATTTCCTTCAGAATTCTGGAACTAATTATTAATTTAAAAGAAGGTATAAAAGGCAGAACTATCGGTATCGGCCAATATCACTCTGAATAATCGTTTATCCGTATCGGCTGAGAAATTTTGTATCAAAGCACCTCTATTTAATAGTTAATTAAGTAGCTAATTTGATTTATTTTATTGTATAGAATGTTTTTTGTTTATTTCTAGAACTTTTTTGCCATTTATAATATTTCAGATTTCATAAAAGCCTTTCTTTGCTTTACATGCAAAGAAAAGCAAAAATGTCATATAAAAATAGACAAAAAAAGCTAAGTATCTTGCACACGGTATGATTTTTTAAAATAAGCCATGCTGTGTTTGTTACAATTGAAGATAAAAATGTGTATGGTTAACCAAACTAAGAATAACTGAATATATACTTACAGAGTACACAGTGCCATAGGGGCAAGATGGTGGATGCAAGCAAGATCCACAACGACCCTATTACATACAATAAAATAAATACAAGCACACACTACTATTTTAATGTCTACATGACTTACAATGCATTTTAATACAGTAACATTTAAAGGGCATTTTTACACTGATCTCTTACTTTAATCTCTGAATTTGAAAAGTCATCACAGTGTGCTCCTATATTTGGGGGCTCTAGAATCTGGTCAATCCCATGGGCCACTCCCGATAGGAATTGCAGATTGCGTTGTACAATCTTTGCATCATTTCCATTGATTAATATATCCCCCTGTCATAGAAAAGGTCAATAAATTCAGAATTCCACATACACACAGCATACATAATGAATTCAAATCACACCATTGTCAAATGGAAGCAGTATATTATAATAAAATGATTTGTTTTAATCCATTATAATCACCTGAATTATACTTAAAATTTCTGAGCATATGACATTCAAATTACATTGCATTTGCTTTCTGATTAAAATAAATGTAGAAATTTAGGAAGCGTAATAGATATAATTAAAGCTGCAAGCAGCATTTTTGGGGGCCAAGCACCCAGACTCCGTGAGCTGAACATTCAAAGATGCGCTACAATTGTTGCACAAGCAACCACAAGAAAGCAGAGCCATAACTATAGGCAAAGGGATTCAAGAATGATTTGTAATTTCATGCATTTTCTGGTGGTAGAACGGTTTTGAATATCAGAGTTTGATAACGTTTGTTTAGATAGGTCTCAAGATGATATGAAGCAATTTTTTCACATGATTGTATATATATTTATTTTCTTAAAAACAATTTAACAAATATTTTCCTCAAATATGTTTAAACTGTGTAAATTAATAAGAAAACACCCAGTATGACTAAAATTACATTGTATTTACACAAAGTGAACACAGTAAAGTCATTTTGATCCTATTATGTGCATCATAATGCGATTAACTTGTCAAAAAGGAAAAAAGTTAGAACTCACAGTTAAATCTTGGCTGCAACTGAAAGTCAGCAATGATCCGTACATTGTCCGGACAGTTTTTTCTGCCGGCATGGCAATAGCAAATATCTGTAATAACACAAAGTATAAAAACTTTCATTAGTAATACCTTAATTGTTATAACTTCTTTCATGCCTGAAGCTGGAGCATGATGATGTTAAAAATCCAACCCGACAACACTGACACAGCACAGACTCAGCACTGACTGACCATTACAGGATTATCAAGGCAACTCACATCAGCTCAAGCACATCAGAACTGACTATCAGTAACTTTTTCTCCCCAGACTCAATAATTATAGGTTTTAAACAAAAAAAATCCTACACGCTGTAGCTTTAATTACTGTACTTTAGCTGTGATCTGATTAGATAAAAACTGCTTTTCATCTCTAACACTAACAAGTAAAAACAATTTTTAAACAATTTTACACCTACGTTAAATTTTGCCCCCAGCCAAGACATGTTTGCTGTTTTATAAATTCTGCATTAATGCTACAATGCTAATGTATGTACAGTAAGTAACAAGTGTGTAAAAAGTCATTTTCCATAATCCAGTTATTTATATTCCACATACTGTACTGTAATGCCACACAGACTTACAAAAGCGGTTTGGGACACAGTGTAACTTACTGTAATCTATATATATATATAAAAAAAAACATTTTAAAAATGAACAAAACTTTAGTGGGTATTCGAATGTTATAACATTACAGCCATCTTGGAATCACTTTTTTACTTAGTATAATTTGGTATTTGTCACGTATCTGGAAACTCTGGACTCCATTTCCCATCAGCCACTGCACTGCACCACATGACCACATGCACCACCATATGCACCTGATTCACGTTTTGGTTAATGAGCACTCATGTGTTTATCTAGTCCTTGTCTGCACTGGTTTCTTGTCTTTCGTTGTCATAGACTCATGTCATTTATATCTCAGTGTTTTGTTTCTTGCCACAGTGTTTTGCCAAGTGTCTTAGTGTCTTGTTTTGTAGTCTGTTAGTGTATATTAAAAGTTATTGTCTGCACTTGCTTCTGCCTCAACCGTGATTCGTGACAGTATTATTCGACCTTTAGTTTGAAGACTAATTGTAGAGCAAAGCTTGAAGTTATGCAGATGACAAATTGGTCCCACTTTGAATCTGTAAATACAGACCTGTACTTTACAAAATAGTTTGTATGAAATTACAAAACTTAACAAATGTGCATGTATCCATGAAAAAAGATTTTGGGTGAGAAACACTTAATTAGTTCATTACCAAACATTTGTAACTCCAGTGCAAAACACCAAAAGTTTCGCCTGATCAACAACTTTTGGGGTATAGCAAAAATTATGTAATTAAATTACATTTAATTAAACTTCCAATCAATGCCCAATTGGTATATGTAACTTATTTAAAAAGGATCACTTACTCGCTGGTCACGAATTATGTGAAATTTCAAGTAGGCTTGCAGCTTGTCAAGATGATCTTCACTGTACAGCCAGTTCTTCTGCTTCTGTGTTAGACTATTGAATGCTTTATCAGTAGGCCAGAACATGGTGAAAGGATAAAAGTCTCTATGCTGCAGCATATCCATCAAGTTGGCTTTCTGGCACCAAACAAATGTTCAGTCAGTTAGGTAAGTGAATATCAATATTTAATACAGATCACAGATATGTAGGGGATGTGATTATTTTAAAGTCAAATCAAAACTTAAACGTGTTCTTACAAATTTACATTTTTTTTTACAATTTATTTTCCCACAGTCCTAATTTAACATTTTTCCATTTAAAACAGAGATGTTCTTAAAATGATGTGAACTCAGTTTGTGATGTAGCAAATTGGGCTCAAAGAATGAACCTAATCACACTTGATATGCAAATGATGTCAGTGTGATATGCATAAACTTTTAGCCACATAAGCTCCTTGCTAAGCCAGCGAGGTAGCTAAATTCACTAATGTTAATGATATACAAAACTGTAAATCCAACATGTGTCTGTTTATGGCACATTCACGCCAATTTACTGACTGGCTTCCTATTTGATAAGGCAGGACGACAATTTGCATATTCATTGTTCCTGGCACTTTTAATGAGAGCCAAGATATGGAGCTGTTTATTGGCTATTTTTAGCGTTTAGAGCCTAAAGGCTAATTTTAGCGTTTTGAGCTTCTTGGGCATGCAGTGCCTTCTGAAATTACTGGAACTGCAAGCCCAACCCTTTTTTTTTTTGCTACAGTATATACATCTACATCTTTGATAGTTGCATCTAGATGTATATATCAGGAAATTAAAGCTTAAATTATGATCTCAAACTCGAATATGTTCACAGTATAGCAAACGCAAAATAATTTGCCGTGCTGTTCCAATACTTTCAGAGGGGACTGTATATATTAAATATTGATTATTTTAAAATTGTTTATGCATTATTACACGCTCATCGACACATAAAAATAAAAATTTTAGACCAGGTACTACCAATAACATATATTAAAGTTATTCTATAAAGAGACATTTATGGCCTAACAAGGGTACTTCAAGTAATGTACCTACCTGTACCAGCTTGCCAAACATGGTGTATCCATATGCTTCTGCTGCGTTAGTAACATTCAACTGAAATATAAATATAGACAGAAATATTGCCTTTCTTTATGAACTGAAGTGATGATTTATATATGTAGTAAAATTTTAATTTTTAAATGAAAGACAGAATCTTTTTCCCCAGAGTGTGTGTATGTATCTCTTCAGACTGTTCTCTTATTACCAGTTAGTTACCTTTTTTTTTTTTTTAATAAACTGTTGTACACACACACAAACAAATACATAAATAAATATATAGTGTATATATATATATATATATATATATATAACACATTTTACATGAAAGTGTCTTCCAAATGAAAACATAAAATGAATAAGACAAAAATACATACAGACACTTCAACTGCTTCAGTTTCGTTCTTCAGTTCAAATGGGATGAGGACTTTATCTATGAAATGTATGACTCCATTAGAACATTCATAGTCACTAGTAATTATTTTTGTATCGCCGTTTATGTACAAAGCACCCTGTGAAAATGAGATAAAAATGATATATAAATATAAGTTAAAAACTAAGAGATAACTTTAGTTAAGGTGTAATTCATATATGCAGTACTTCGTTATGTTGACATATATGTTGGAAAAATGTCAGTTATTTGGTTCATCGGTTAAAAGCTTACATCTCGTATGCTGAAATACAACGTGTGCCCAGAAGAAGCGACCACACGTCTGTTAGATATAAGTTCTGATTCAGATAGTTCTTCACAACCCACAATGTGGTATCGCAACAGATCTGGGCTGCGGTTTTTACGCGCCCATAGATCAATCTGTTTGGGGGGAAAAAAATAACAAAATATATCAAAATCATTTAGATATATCAAGCTATAACCTAGAGCAGAGGTATTGAAATAAAATGTATCCAAATAAGGTCTTGTTAAGTAGGTGTGGATAAGTAATTAACATGACTGAATACATTTCAAAGCTTTCAAGGATTAGTTCATAAATTGAACAATTCAAAGTGGTTAAGTTTTGTATCTCTGTGCTGTTAACGTTACCACTTTAGTTATTAAACCACCTCAAAAACAGGTTCAGCTGTGCATTCCTATACCAGGAGGCCACACGAATATTTAACCAATACGTGATTACAAATATCAAACTTGTGCAAGAACCAACTTAATTTTTTTTTCCTTTAAAAAAATTTAACAATAAAAAAATATATTAAAAAAAAGACCTACCGAGTAGTTTCCAATGTAATCTACATGAGGTACAAATACAGTGAATGGTCCTCTAGTGTACAAATCCCTGACTGCTGATTCCTATACAAAACCAAAGATTAGATGTAAATCAAAACTTAGTTACCTTATCAATTATTAAACAAATATTAGACAAATTAAGAAACTGTATAGAATGATTTGAAACTTACTACAAGCTTTCGCCGGAACCAGCTAGCAGCTGATGTGTGAAGAAGTTCCTGCCTCAAGCAATAAATATATTCATTTTTAAAGGGCATGAAAAAATCATTCTGCCCTTATTAATTAATAAATTTAATGATTGCTTATTTATAACCATTATTATCAGAATTTCCTATTTGTGTTGTCTCTTTAACAGAGGATACTCACTCTACTGACAGTGCCCATGCACTTAATACCATTTCCTTTGTAGTTATATCGACATGTGCAGTTCCTCTCACCCGGGTCGGTGTATTTACACACAGCATTGGGGCTGCAACCTCCGTTGTCCTGGATAATAATTAAAACAACCTAGTGGCATATCATTCATTCCCTAGACAACCTGAATAGCAGGTATTATATTTTTCTCTTGGATTTATGTTACATTTTGTAACTTACATAAGACAGGCTATAATAATAGTTTAATATATATGTTTTCATTCAGTCTAAATGCACATAAATGGAAGTCCTTGTAATACACAGTTATATAATACATTTCTTACTTAAATAAGAGCACAAAATAACTCCAGTGACGTGGTGGTGAACATTAGCATCAAGCAACTTGCATGTTTAAATCTTAATAAATATTTGAGTTATGAATAACATGAGGCTAAACATTCAGATTAAGAGTGATCTCATTAATGAGTCTGTTTTAAAATATTCCTGCAGTTTTCGTAATTGCATCTTTTAAGTCTTAATTTAATATTCAACGTCCTCCTTGAAATCTTCCCCTGTTTTGTCGTAAACAGATACTGTAATGTACTGTGTCAGATGGCTGAGATGGCTGCAGTTGTAAGTCAATGCTTTTATTTAAGGACAGACAAGAAATTCACAAATTGTGAGGCAAAACAAAGTCAACAACAGGCAGAGAATCAGGCGATCAACAAAAAGATTGAATGGAAACCAAAAGATGATTATAAACCAGTATATTGTGAACAGTAAACAAAGGATTTGTATGTCAGGCAATAAACACTGAGCAATACTTTGTGGTGAGTGAGAGTTTGAGATACAGTCAGGTCTAGAAGAATTTGGACAGCACTTCAATCACATCTTTATTGCTTTATTTCAAATACATTGTGGTGGTGTACATAGGCAAAATTATGAAAATTGATCGGGAATCGAGAGTGTGTGAATGTTACAATAAGTGTGAGCCTAACTAGTGTGGTCTGTGGCATCCATGTTTGTAGGCCGAGATTTTATTTGTTGTATTACTTTTATACATTACTAACCTCCTGACTAATTAAAAGCCTTTATAATGCCTGAAATATATTTGCATCACATACCTTTAGGCAGGGATTTATCGGTATGCAGAGATTTCTTTGTGAAGCATATCCTGGTTTACAAACACATGCCGCCTGCAATATGATAATATAGGAGTTCAGCAAAACAGTTCTTCGATAATTAACAGTAAAAAAAGGTCCTGTATCAGTAAGGATTTTATATATGTAAAACAAATAAAAACTTTATAACACCCAAATAAACATGCAAGATGCTTTACTAACAGGATCTGTGAAGGATTACATCTTTCAAAACAACAAAATATCACATCTCGTCTTTGCATGTTTGCATAAAGAATATGCAATTTGAGGCCTTTCTAAATAAATATGCCAAATGCACAAGTGGGTGTCAAGGTACATTTTACACTACCCAATCAAATTACCAACTATGAATTCCATCGGAACGGTGACTACAGGAGCAAATTATTATGACCAACAGGCTAATATTAAACTTATGAAAGCCCATTTCCGCCAGATGAAGACAAATTAAAACCATTTACCATGTCTTAATAATGAGAAAGTTTACAAAAAATCATATCTTAGTAAAATAATCAGAAAGTGCTGTATTCAAAGTTGGCAACGTCATTGTGAAAGTGACCAATATTTCTGCAAGGAAAATTCAGACAGTAGGTGCTTAACTTGAATTTCTGTGTGGCTCATTTAGAAAGAGTGAAAAATCTAATCAAATTTAATAAGAGTTGCAGTAAAAGTCACTAAAAAGGTCATGAAAATAATCATTATGCTATTTTAAGTTTTAGAATTAATTACTTGTATCCATCTGTCGGTGTTCTTCTCGAAAGAAACCATACCCATGGTGTAATGGATAAACTGACCAAGCAGTCATCTGCTATGGTTACAGCTCACTTTAAGTAGGTAGAATTCCTCATTTTCATGTAAGAAACAACATGCCATATAATTTTCAATGCTCAATATAAGTATTGTCTCCAATTTACATGCGCACTCCAATCTCCTTCCATGCACATGAAATAAAGATCAAATTGTGTCTAACTTAAACATATTCTTCAGTCTATTTACATAAATTTTAAAGTGTAAGTGTGTAGTTACATATTTTAAATATTGTAATAATACTGATAGGCCAAATTCAAGAGCTGATTAGGATGTGCCAAGGCCAGCCAAGTGTCCAGTGAGGCTTCTCAAGTACTATGTGAAATAGCTGTAACAAAAAGTAGGGTCTAGTCAATCATGGCCTAAGTGTTTTTCACAGTTTGCCTCATTAGCATTAGAGTTTTGTTATAATAATTATCATATTTGTAATATTAACAATTATATTTTGTTAATATATTTACTCAATGCTTTTTGAGCCACCTACAGACATTCTATCTTAAATTCTAACCAATACTTTATGAATGTAAATTGTATTAAAATGTTAAATGTATTAATGGCATAATAGTGATGATGTTTAATAAGTAATATTGTTTACTGTGTTTGGTCCAGTTCTGATGCAATCTTTCCCCATAGAACATCCTCCGTTATTAACTAGACAGGGGTCCATCTCTGTTAAACAAGAACACAGAAGAAAAAAAATCAGGATTTGGGTAAAAAAACAAAAAACTGTGGTTTCAAACTAAGGTAAATATGAGAACATTGATAATTTTATTATTGTGTCTAGAATACCTTTATGCTCAATTGTACTGTATGTATCAATGATACTGAAATTACATAAGCTACTGTGTGTTATTTCTGTTATTATGGGTTCCTGTTATTTTGTCTATCTCCTTTATATACATTAAATGACCAAAGGTATGTGGACACATGATCATCACACCCACATGTGCTTTTTTAACATCCCATTCCAGATTTAGTCCCCCCCCTTCCCCCCTTTTATTTTTATAACAACCTCCATTCTTCTGGGAAGGCTTTCCTCTAAATTTTGCAGTGAGTGTTCCAGTTCATCCAGTGGGGTTGAGATCAGGGATCTGTACAGACCACTTGAGTTCTTCCACATCAACCTTCTTCCCCAAACTTTTGCCACTAAGTTTGAAGCACACGGTTGTATAAGCTGTCTTTGGAGGCTGTAGCATTATTATTTCCCTTCACTGGAATTAAGGGGCCCCAAAGCTGTTCCAGCATGACAATACGCCTGTGCACAAGCAAGCTCCATAAAGACATGGTTTGCCAAGGTTGGTGTGGAAGAACTCAAGTGGTCTGCACAGATGGGAATTTGGGATGAACCGGAACACTGACTGCAAAATTTAGAGGAAAGCCTTCCCATAAGAATGCAGGTTGTTATACCAGGAAAAGGGGGGATGAAATCTGGAATGGGATGTTCGGGCATATAGTGTACGCTTTTTAGTTTTACAAGTCAAATTAATGTACCAGACATTTTGATTACATAATACATAGGAGACATAGGAGATGTCCGTTATATTCTTGTATGAGGACACCATTAGTGTAAATACAGTCAAAATTTGATACTATGAAATTTGTTTTAAAGTAACAATGATTTTCCTAATAATGGTTTAAAATTGTTCTACATTTATACTTCAATATTACCTCTTCTACTAAAAAAAAATAGCGTGGTTATACACTGAATTACTCATAGGCTAAACTTGTGCTGCTGATTTTAGTTACAGTAGACTTTCTCAATGTTTTACACTTTACATTGTGTGCTTTACCCCAAGATCAATCAAACTACTGACATTAACACCTTTCCTTATGCACTACAGACAGGTATTAATACACCACAGATTTTATATGTGCTAACAGACTGAAGACAAAAAATTACAAGTGTCAATAGTGGAAGAGGATGTGATTACAAAATGTTGAACTTTGGCATAATAACAGAGAATGGAGATAATGGCTCACTGCTAACTTTAAGTCAAGACACATAATTAGAATAAATGGCATCCCTTTATTGCATACTTTATGGAGTTACAGACACTACCCACTTAAAGGTTGGTGCCTGTTGTTGAATTTTATAATATCTCTATAACCAGCGACAGTTAATGGGTAGCCATGATGAGCCGGAGGGGTGGGTTGTGGGTTCAATTTTGTTTTCCTTTGTATAAAAAGAAAAAAATCTGTGAATATTTACTGCTGTTGCTCAATTTGTTTTTATTGTTGGGAAATGGTGGGGAGGACAGAACAGAAAAGGCGATTTAGATAGGCTTAGCAGTTCAACAGAAATGTTCATCAGAAGGTCAGCAAAAATGTTCAATAAAAAAGAAACGTAGAAACATATAAATGTTCTGTAGAAATGTTCAGCAGAAATGTTCAATAAAAATGAAACTTTAGAAATGTTCATTAGAAAAGTTTAGCAGAAAAGTTTAGCAGAAATGTTTAGCAAAAATGTTTAGCAGAAACGTTTTGCAGAAATGTTTAGCAGAAATGTTCAGCAGAAATGGTCATTAGAAATGTTTAGCAAAATTGTTTACCAGAAATGTTTAGCAGAAATGTTCAATAAAAAAAAAAAGACACATAATTAGACATAAGGAGCTAGTCTGAGGATTTACAAGACTAAGAATGTCAGAATGTAAACTGGTTCAAAACAATGCTGCCATAAATGCCAATAATAAAATCTACTCAACCAACTATGAGAGGAATAAGGAAAGCTCAGGGTCGTTTGCATATTCTCCAATATTAGTGATATTTTCAAATCTCATACCTAGACACACAGTTCCATCTCCAGTGTAGTCTTCCTTACACGTGCAGCTCCTTTCTCCAGGTGAGATTTTTGTGCATGTTGCATGTTCTGAGCAGCCACCATTATCGGTGGCACACAAGTCAGTTTCTGTAAAAAAAAAAAAAAAAAAAAAGATCCGGTCAAAATGTTAATCATGGTTCTGAATCAAATCTCATCACAAGTTGTAATCAAGAATGTAATCAAGAATGCAATCCAGACAGTGAGTATATATAATGGTTTAGGCTTGTATTTATGGATTTGCCAATGTATCACGTAATCAGGAAAAATAAATGACATTTATATGTACAGTATGGCACATCGAAACTCAGTTTTTATGGCACAGATATTCTTCTTCAATACATTTGATTTGGTTGATTTTCTGTTTCTTGACCTTACACTAACTCTTCATTTAATTACACAGAAAGATATTTTTTATGGGCCACAGTGCACTGAAATGTTTTAATTAAAACTACTGAACAATGATCACGCCTTCGAAGATGTGACCATAGCAACAGTCATATAATCATAAGCTATAAATATGTGGATATAGGCAGGAGGTGGGGCAAGTTAACTACATAAAATTGCATTTAAAAATATATATATCGTTCAGTTATGAGTAAGAAAACTAGGATTTTCCAGGATTTGACTCTTGTAAACACCTTTGTCATTCATGGGCTTGAGTGCTTGTGTCACTGATGTAGCTATCTTGAATCTCAGCTATCTTGAATCCATATTCTCTCTAGTTCCTTTTTCAGTCCCTGGTAGTTTTGTAACTTCTCATATTTGGATATTACTGTCACATGGGATTGCCACATTTATCACCACTGCTGTTTTCTGCTCCTTATCTGTTATTTCTCTAGCTGTCGGACTGGTTCGCTATTACTTGTTTATCTGCCTGGATCAGGAAATCCCACAAGATTTTAGCTTTGTTGTTTCCTACTCTCTGTTCTTATTTCATACACCTGCACATTCATGCAATTAACCAATCATGTGGTTTGAGTATTTCAGACACTGGCGATCTCCTGGGATTTTCAAACCAAACAGCCTCTACATTCACCAAAGAATGGTGGGGAAAGCAAAAAAAAAAAAAAAAAAAAAAAAAAAACATCCAGTGAGTGATAGTTCCGAATGTCAGAAGAAAATGCTTTTGATTTGAACTGGTTTGAGCTGACAAGAAGGCTGCTAGGTGATAGCTCCTGAGTGATGCAACAGAAAAGCTTTTGCCCTATTGTCCAGATATCATGATTTCGAATCTTGACAATGCCAGAGCCATCTGTGGTGGGGACTGCTCTATGGGTGGTAGAGCATGTGAATGTGAAAGCGCTCTCACAGTGACACTAGCCAATTGTTGGTATCTGTGAGCTCGTGCATGCAGAAGGGGGTAGATAGCACTTTTCTTTGAGTGTGTTACACTGCCCTGTGACACAGCATGAACAGCAGTTAGAAAAAAATCCTAGCTTTCATCCACCTCGCTTGGTAGTTCTTGTATGAAAGGGGAGACATGGATGGAAAATGGCTAAGACTAAATTAGGGAGCAAATTGGTTTGGGGGAGGTCACTTTTTACAACTCTGGTGAGCAGAAAATCATCTCAGAACATGCAACATGTCAAATGTTGAGGTAGATGGGCTACCACATCAAGTTAAACCAATACTGTATAGGTTAGGAAATTTATATAACGGAAAAACATCCTCTTGTCTTTTTCCAATCGCTGAGATCACATTGTTCTCAATTCTGATATTTGTTTTGTACATTAGTTCAACATTAACTCAAACTCTTGACCTATATCCGCATTGTGCTACTGTCACATTATTGATAATTGCATGAGCAGGGGTACTATGTGTTCCTATTAAAGTGTTCAGTCAGTGTATATGCATCCTGTTCTCATTATGCCTCATAATAGCAAAAATAAATAAATATTTTCTTTTAAACAAGACCTTGACAAAAGGTGCCGTTTCCATGGAAACCCGCTGAACAGATACATGTTGGTTTTACTCCTGAACTTGGAGAAAAACAGCTGAAAGAGAAGTTACACAGACACAAATAAGCAGTTTTAATTAACACCACATAGTAACAAAAACTCATGCACATGATGGAGAGCAAATTATAATTATGTTTGCTGTCTTATGCACTTACTTGGCATTCTGATCACAAATGCCTCCGCATTCATCATTAACGATCTCTGAAAAATGAGATTAAGGTATTTTATTGGACATTACTAAAAACATATAAACCATTGTATATTTATTAAAATATTGTAATATAATTTGCAGCACTGACCTACAGAACAGGTAACTCCTTTCCAACCCTTGTAGCAGATGCACTGGCCATTACCATCTATGCCATCCAGACATTTTCCATGGTCACAGTGACATTCTAATCATGAGAGAAATATGTATTCTTGCTTAATTTGGTGCTTCTCTATTAAAGCAGGACATTGTCGAGTTTCTAATTGACTTTACAACTTCACAACCACTTTTGAAATTTTTACCCAGACATCAGAGTCACTCTAGATACTGTTCAAATGTTAGAGGTTGTATTAAAGCCTCCTCATGAATCAATAGCATAATTCAGAATGGCAGTCAGCTCACAGGCAAACAAGGAGAACAAGGTCATCGAAGACAATTAATAAAACTGGAAAATACCATAAAAAATAACGTTTGACTTGGAAGCGAACGAAAATGGAAAGTGGCAACGTAGAAAACTAGAATCAGGAATTTGAGTTAAAGTTTTATATGGATGTACAATGGTGCTTGAAAGTTTGTGAGCCCTTTAGAACTTTCTATATTTCTGCATTAATATGACCAAAAACCATCATCAGATTTTCACATGAGTCCTAATAGTAGACAACAAGAACCCAATCAAACAAATGTAAAGAATATTATACTTGGTCATTTATTTAATGAGAGAAATGATCCAATATTACATATCTGTGAGTGGAAAAAGTATGTGAACCTTTGCTTTCAGTATCTAGTGTGACTCGCTTGTGTAGCAATAACTGTAACTAAGCATTTTCAGCAACTGTTGATCAGTCCTGCATGTCGGCTTGGAGGAATTTTAGCTCGTTCCTCAGTACAGAACAGCTTCAACTCTGGGATGTTGGTCAGTTTCCTCCATGAACTGCTTGCTTCAGGTTCTTATACAACATTTCTATTGGCTTAAGGTCAGGACTTTGACTTGGCCATACCAAAACATGAAATTTATTTTTCGTTAAACATTATTTTGAACGACTTGCTCTTAGGGCTGTTGTCTTGCTGCATTTGCTGGTAGTCTTCAGAATTCATTGTTACATCAATGATGGCAAGCTGTCCTGTACCAAACCATGATACTACCACTACCATGTTTTACAGATGGGATAAGGTTTAAATAAAATAGGATGCTAACTCACACCTGATTGTCATCCCATTGATTGATAAGACCTAAAATAGAGGTTCACTTTTACTTTTGTCACTCACAGATATGTAATATTGGGTCATTTTCCTCAATAAATAAATGAACAAGTATAATATTTTGTCTCATTTGTTTAATTGGGTTCTGGTTGTCTACTTTTATGTCTTGTGTGAAAATCTGATGATTTTATTTAGAAAATTCTATATAAAGCACCATTGTAATTGGTTGGTAATGCATTTGCACTTCTGATCCATGATAAAGCTCTTGTATACAAACAGCTTTGCAGTAACACAGGATAATTGAGTGTCCAGCATGTATGTTTTTGTCAGAATAGCACAGAGGCTCAGTCTTATACTGGGTGCCTTCTTGAATTCTCCCGATCCACTGTTGATATACATTAAAAAAATGTATGCACTCCTAGTTTGTGTAATAGATTATTGTAGACTATTGTGTAAAACACTAAGCACACATACAATATTTGACACTGAATTAGAGAGTCCCTAGTGGTAAAGGGTTGGGTGGTAAAGAGTAAAGGATTGGGTCAATGCCACCTTTTATCAAGCCACCTGCACGAGGCACACATTTTCTCGTGTTTGCTTTTTAGTCTTAACCAAATGTGGTTTATGCCACAATTATGCCATGAGGAGTAGGGTATTGCTAAAATTCTCAAATAAGTATTTACACTGATACTTTGCCATAAACCTGCCCAGTACTAAGGAAACGCATTGATATTTTGTGAGACAGAAATGTCTCAAACTGGAATATTAAATGTTCACCCCAATCTTCATACACTCACTTTACAAAGGTGATCAAAATCCAAATTAGCTGTCAAGATTAACACTAATCAATGGTTACATTTCTTTTCTCTTTGAGGGAAACAATAAGAAATATACACAAAAACAACAAGAAATTACAATCATCGTACTCTCTGGGACTTAAACTCGCATGCGTCTGTTGACTAGGACCGAGTGACTACTGTCTATAAAATGCCTGAAGTGAGATCACATAATGTGGATGTTACCTGATTTGCAGTCTTTGCCATATCTACCAGGCTCGCACATTTCACACGCTGTGCCATGAAACCCTTCATTACACAGACAATCCCCATTGCCCCAAACACCATCCTGGCATTTGCCGTTGTTCGAGCACCAGTTGTCCACCGTTCCAGGACATTTAAAGCAGTCACGTCCAAAGTATCCTGGGCAGCAGGAATGATCCTTAGAGGAAAAAAAATCCCATACATATCTTGGGTTAACATGTGATTAGTATGTGGATTTCGATACCTGTATAACTGTTTTCTTCTCATTTCTCCCAAGCAATAAGCATATACATATATCTATGTAAAGTGTGGGAAGTCCACCACCTGTCAACAAAACAGGAGTTCGAATTTATGTGGATGATACTATAGGTCCACTTAAAATGTATAAAAATTCAGAAACACAATTACATAGCCTAATGATGTTACATGAAGCAAATACTGTATATGAAGATTTGAGTATGCATTTATTGATTTCTAAAAATAATGTACTTTTTTTAAATAAAAATTTAAAAATTTGATTTTGGGTGAGATTGGCTACCATTACCTGCTAGACTGGCATAAAAAATGCCAGTGCAAAACTAAACAAGCAAATGTCAGACACCAAATGTGTCATAAATGATGTTGAGGATTGTGTAAATGTAATTTTTCACCAAACTATTGATTAGTTATTAGTATTGGCATTATACAGAGACTTGTATAATGAGAATCTTACCATTTGCGTTTTTATACAGTCCATCATGCAACCTGGCACTAGTTTTCTCTTTCGTCCTACTTTTATCCTGTATCTACAGTTGGACTTCATGTTCAAAGGGAATGCATCCTTCACCTTAAATTGGAATACATTTGTATATTAATAAGATTCAATTCAGAGTTTGTGCCATTACATAAATAAGCATGCTCAGTGTAAGAGTGTAAGAAAATGCTTTTTTGGTTAATCCAGATTAATACATCCAAATATTTCCACTTGATGACTGTGCAGTTATACCACCAGCAATCCATATTTAATACAAAGTAAAAGTGCAGTAGATAATATGGATTAGAATTCACAATGTGGAATTAGATATGAAGTGGTGATGTGATTTACTGTATATAATAAGGAATCAGGTAGAAAGCTGATTAATCAGTTAAACATCTTGTATCTCAACTCACTGGCTATTTTATAAGGTTCACCTATTATATACAGTTGGTCACTTTGACAATGGTGTTTTACTTCAGACATCAATTAAAAAGGACCATAAGAAGACCAGAGCACCATTCACCAGATATTATTTCAGTGGTGGGCCATTCTCAGCTCAGCAGTGATACTAACATGGTAATGATGTTTTTTTTTTTTTTTTTGTGTGTGTGTGTGTGTGTGTGTGTGTGTGTGTGTGTGTGTGTGTGTGTGTGTGGCACTTTACATGCATTTTAGAGACCTACAGTAGGTAGATGATAACATCATGCTCTACACAGTGATGGTGCTCTCTCTCCAGAATCTCAAATAAATGGTTATAATTAGACAGAATTATATTGGCCATATTCAGAGTGCACAGTTAAGTGTAGCAGATGAGTTCTTGGTCACTCAATAATGATATTATTTTATTCATTTTACAACATAGCTTGTTTATAAGCTGATGAATAATAAGATCATATTGTTAAATTTAACCACATTTGTAGTGATTAATGTGATTACTAGAAATATCATGCACAACATATTGACAACATCCAGGACTAGAGCCCCACTATTTCACTGCTAGCGATCTTCTCATTCATGGATCAGTCCATCTCAAGTGGTCCAAAATGTGTAAAGTTGGTTGCTTGACCACTATGCATTGGCAGTGCAAAACCAGCAGTTTTTTAATTTGATTTTACTTGATTAAACCACGATAGCCATCGATAGCCTAAGCAACTGTTTATGGAAAACTCAATACTCTTGAACTGTATTCACTTATTGCTTTTATATAGAGGACAAATTTCTGTGAAAATTTCAGGCTCGTATCTGGTCCCCCACCAAAGATGTTCAACAAAATAAGGAGAATTGGGGGGTGGGGACATTTTCTTGCCAAGAAGAAGAAGAAGAAGGAGTCTCAAACCTGAAATATTCTACATGCACACTACACTTATCTAGGCACTCCATAGAAAATTAAGACTGACACTCCCATTATAAATTAACCCTAAAAGTAGAACTGTGAGCAATCCTGAGCACTACATTTGGACTTAAGTTCCAAGTCTAAGGAAAAAGAATGTGCAAAAATGTTAGTACAAGTACCTTGTAATGTGTTCTAGCAAGGAGCTAGGACCATCCTAAGCCGTATCCAGCTGTATTACCAAAATGTATTGTGTGCCATGAAACAAAGATGGCGGTCATAGTTAAACCAAGTAAAATAAAAAATAAAAATGGTGCTTTTGCAATGCCAATACATAGAGGTAATCGCTGAAGATTTTTTTTTCCAAAAATGAATAATGCTCAAGCAAGCTGTATTGGACCACTTGAGATGGAATGACTCCTATCATATTCATCTTTTTATTTTCTCATTGTTAAATTATTGCTTGCTTTTATGTTACATTGTAGTACATTTGAGTGATCTGTACAATTAAATTGAGAAGTGCAATATGCTCATGTGTTTTGGTTTGATGCCACACAACAGTAGGAGGGGTAATAACATGATTTGTTATTTTATCATCCAATTCTATCATCATCCAATCTTGCCCTATTAATAACGTTGCCATAAAATAAATTTATGACAGTTCCACTGAAATTGATAATAATAAATAAATAAATAAAATAAAAAAAACCTTAGTAATCAGATAATTTTTTTTTTCTTGAAAAATGAATAGGCTTTGTATATGGTGCTTCAAGTGCTTACAAAAATGCTGATGTGGCCCAGGCAGAATTTGATATTGACATCCCTGGTCTTGAAAAATTCTCTGACTTTAGTTGCACTTAAGCTGCCACCTCTGAATACAGTAGAATGAGTAGGTTTGGGGGAAAAATGTAGATATAAACAAAATATATATATTTTTTTTTTTTTGCAACAAAGCGCAATTTAACTTCTGTGATTTCATCTGCCAGTAAAATTGAGTCAGTTGAGGTAAGAAGAAGGGGTCTCAGAAATACAGGTAACTAGGAATGGTTTACACCTGTTTGGTCATCAGCAGTCTAGTTATGCATCTGATTTTTTTCACTCTAGAGAGAGAGATATATAATGTAAATGATAACTGAAGCTCAAGGGTATTGAGCTCAAATCCCAGCACCGCCAAGAACCAAAAAATAAAATTGCTGCAGTCCCTCCCCCAATCAAGCTGGCCCATATGGAATACCTGTGTATTTATATGGGTACCCATCAAAGGCCTTGGTGGATTATGGTTGTAATCAAAATCAAACTAAAGCAAAAAACTCAAACTAAAATGTTCAAAGCAGAGCACTGGAGAAAGCATGTCGCTTGGTGACTGTGAATGAGTTCACATGGTGCACAGACTTTAGATAATGTTATTTACTGAATAAAATGTTATTTACTAAATAAATGAATAATCAGAAATGAACAGCATTGAGTTACTTAGACAGAAGCAGCCTATAATGACTCAGCTGTGTAGTGTTCAGTTTCTGTCCTCTGGGACTGCTGAACTGTGTGTTCCTTTTACTAATCCGCCTGATTCTATCCATGAAGGGCTAATAATTAGCAGTAGACGCAGGTGTGTTGAGACAGAGACAGCAGTGGGAAGCACACAGTCCCCTAAGCCCTGAGAACTGAGAACAAAGGCCATGTATGTACTAATGAAGCATGGGATGTGGCACATAGGGGTGTTATCTTACAGGCTTGCTGTTGAAAGTGCATTTAGGAGCCAAGTCGCATGCACCACACCTTCCCTGTGTGAGAATCAAACATAAGCAACATTAGGTGTTTTTATTTAAATAACTGGAGAATTTCTAATTAATGACCATTTCTGTGAGAACATTATGAGCATGTGGAGACTCAGTAGTTGCAGGTGACAAATATGTAACTCTTGTACTTTGTTAATATATTTAACTTTATATTATAACTGATTATAACCAAAAACCTATACCTTGTACTCTTACTTAGTTATTCTGAAAAAAACATACTCCTTCCATTTTCATTCTGACGTTTTAGATCTTTAACTTTCTTTATTAGATATATTTAAAACAAAAAAGAACCTGGCCTCATTAAAAAATGTAATCAAATGATGGTTGTGTGGTTGGATTTTTTTTTTTCTTCCAGTTTCATACAAATTAAGTTGTAAGAAAAGGTACAAATACAAACTTCACCCATAAGCCTAACCTTAATCTTGTGTATATTGTTAGGAATTTGCAACTGTGAGACCGTATTAAATAAGAGATTGTCCTGAATTCTGACTTCTGATTCACTGTAGGACTTACAAAGGCTTTCATGTACACTTCTCTGTTGCAGTAGTTTTTGTGAATCGCTAAAACCCGGGAGATGCTGATAATGACACCGTGCCTTATCTCGGTGAAGTTCCCATCCAATGCTACATCATTAATTAACGTCTAAAGAAGAGAAAATGATATTCAGTCATATTTGAGCTTATACCACAAACAGTCTGATTTAATGCTGATATTATATTAACTTTATATACCTTATTTTCACTGTTTAAATGAATCATTATTTGATACTCATTCCCAAGCAGTGTAGTTTTTAATGTCCCATCAGTCAAGTGTTCAGGGAAAAGCTGTTCTTTAATAATGACATGATATTTCATAATGTTTTCATTCTATAAGAAGACAAACAAATGAATGTCAAAATGACTGAATAAAAACATGATCACGGAAGAGAACACATGAAATGCAGAATCATTTTGATCTCACCAGACTTGTAGAATTTGTTTTCTTCAGGTAATCCTTAATCGCACTGTCAGATGGAACAAAGACAGTGAAGTCCCTCGTTGTGATGCTTTCTGTTAAATTGTAGAGCTAACAAAAATAGAATTGTGTACTTACTTTGAAAGCACAACATTTAATCAGTCATTAATAATGATGGTAAATTTGTGAAAGAGTCATTCTTTAATCATTTACATTCATTTAATCATTTCATGCCTAGTGTCCACACTTATCCAGAGCCAATTTATAATATAAATATGAATTTAGAATATAAGTATAAGATGAAAATCCCCATCCAAATCGCTTGAGACCATTACTGAGATTTACCAAAAAAAATCCTTATCTTAAATTATTATCCTTTTCTGTTGCTCTCTAGACTCATCATTGATTGTTTTGAGAACTGTTTGGATGGGCATGACCTAATATCTAATATTCTAATGATCATATTTCTCGGCCTTCTATGTTACACACATAAAAATAAACGCAACAGCACAATCAATGTGGTTTTTGATCCTACAAGCATCCATTTATAGAATTATAGAGCTAGCTACAGCAGTTAGTTTGTGTTTACCAGCTAGCTTTTCTTTTATGTTGCTCAGACTGAAAGATTCGCATAGTTAAGGATCGCATAAAATGTGGAAGTTTGATAAAATGTGGAAAATGACATGGGCTCGTTTTTGTTTTTGAATGTGTAAAAAGTCTTTTGGGGAATAAAAAAAAAGTCATTTCACTTATCAACATAATAATAGTGTATACTGCAATATGGGGATAATAAGTGACTCAGTATGTGGATCAGTTTGTGTGCGTGTTAGCATGTTTAGCAGTGGTGCTTATGAGCTAGTATGTGTATGAATGTATATCAGTAGTGTGTGCATGGACTATGTATAAGCGTTAGTAACCAGTATGCACTGGTAATGTGTGTGGGTTATTGTGTATATTGGTAGTATGTGTATGGGATAATGCGTGTGTGTGGGTTGGTGTGTTTATGAATTCGGGTGTATTGGCTGGTGCCTGGGCTGTTGTATTTATAGATAAGTCTGTATTGGTGCATGTTTAGTTTAGTGTGTGTGTGTAGGACAGCTTGTATTTACCAGTGCTGCTTCCCTGAACAGGCTGAATGAGGGTGTCTTATTGAGGACCTCCATCAGTTCAGGGGGAGGAGGCGGGATGTCAGAAATGGGTGGTTTCAGAACCTGACACAAAACACACACGCTATTTAACAGTGCTCTCTTCAAGGACGCATCTCACAGTAACTCAGAAATACAATTCAGTACTAGATTTCAGTACTAAAAAATACAATATAATTAGATTTATTTACAAAATGTAATGGTATTTACATTAAAGTGGTATTTAAAGTGAAGGAAGGGGTTACATTAAGAATAATAATAATAATAATATACATAATTATGTATGCAAATTCACAAGAATATACAGTATACAATAAAAAGCTGTGCTCATAAATTTACATACCCCTTACAGAATATCCAGAATGTTAATAATTTTAAAGAGAGATCATTAATAAGAGGGATCATTAACATTTAAAAAAAATATTTATTATTTAATGTTGCCCTGACTAAGCTTTTTCACGTTATTTACTTTTTTTAAGCTGCTTATTTTTCTCATTTAGTACCTTGAGAAGCTACATGAAATATTTACATGTTTCCCAGAAGTGTAAAGAGTCCCTCAGTTGCCCTCAGTGTGAAAAGATCTCAATATCATATAGACACTGATGGAAATAGGTCAAATATGCAGAAGAAAAGCAAAAAAGCAAAGAATGTGCAGGACCTGGGGGATTTTTCTGAAGAACAGTGGGCAGTTTAACTGCTCGGGACAAACAAGGGACTCATGAAGAACTCTCAGGTAATGACACACAGTGTTAAGAATCAAGCGTGTGTAAACTTCTGAACAGGTTCATTTGTATCAATTCAGTTATTATTGTGTCTTGTGGACTAGACGTAAACATCTGTTATGTGAAATAGCTTATTCAGGGCAGTACTGAATTTAAAAAAATCTTATTTAAAATAATTATTGACATTTTGTAGATTCTGCAATGGGTATGTAAATTCATAAGCACAACTATACAGTGTATATAAAAAGTTTACACACACTTAATATTTGTGCAGGTTTTTAAAAAATTTGTGCATCATCCACCTGGATGATGTGATTGCAGCCATAGTGTGCCAGAACACCCACCACACACCAGTTATTAGAGGAGTGTTGTAGACAATTCAGAGATGGGGATTATTAGGGGCCTATGATGAAGAAGGGCGAAAGGGGGAATTTCGCCAGGACATCAGAGTTATACCCCTACACTTTTACAAGAAGTGTCCTGGGATTTTTAATGACCTCAGAGAATCAGGACTTCGGTTTAATGTCTCATCTGAAAGACGCCGCTGTTTTTACAGTATAGTGTCCTCATCACTATACCAAGGCATTAGGCCCAACACAGACCACAGGGTGAGCGCCCCCTCCTGGTCTCACTAATACCACTTTCAGCAGCAACCTTAGTTTTCCACATGAGGTCTCCCATCCAGGTTCTGGCCAGACTCAACCCTGCATAGCTTCAGTGAAAAACCAGACAAGAATTACAGGGAGATATGGCTCTGGCAAACAGAAAAAATTTAGGGGGAAAAAAAGGGGTACGGGGAACTTCAAATAACATGGTTGCATGGGGAAAAGAAAGTACATCCTTCAATTCTATGTTTTTATCTATCAGCTTCTATAAACAAACAAATAATCTCTGGTGACAACAAAAAACACAATATATTTCAATATGTAGTTATTTATTTCCTCAAAACCAAACCAACATTTGGAAACCAGGTGGGGGAAAAATTAGTACACCCTTCCTACTTCCAGCCAGGGGTGATGATTTGGGCTTGTTTTGCAGCCACAGGACTTAAGTAAGAAACTTAGTCATTGAAACAACAATGAACTCCACTTTATGCCAGAATATTCTTGAGACAAACATGAGGCCATCTGTCCAGCAGATTAAGCTGGGTTAAAATTTTGTCATGCAACAGGACAGTGATCCCAAGCACACACATTGAGATCTGAATTTCTAAAGAAGAAAAAAATATATCAAGGTTGAAATGGCCAAGTCCAGAGCTCAACCCCACTGATTTACTGTGGCAGGATCTTAAGAGAGCTGTGCATAAATAAATGCCCTCAAACATCAGTGAACTGAAACAAGCTGCCACCATTTTGTCCTTCAGGAAGGTCCTTAACCCTCTCTGCTCCAGGGACACTGTACTGTGGCTGACCCTGCGCTCTGACCCCAGCTTCCTGATAGGCTGAGGTATGCAAAGAAAAGAATTTCACTGTGCATATGTATATCATTATCACCCAATGAATACCATGCCAATTGTGAAGCATGGTGGTGGCTCTAATCAAGATTGAGGATGGCTATCCTGGATAGCTCCAAATACCCATCTATTTTAGCACAAAACCTGCAGTCCTCTGTCAGACAGCTGAAGAAAAAAATGGTCACCTTTCAGCATGATAACGACCCAAAGCACAAAGGAAGTCAACAAAGGAATCGCTTCAGAAGAAGAAGATCAATGTTTCTAAATGGACCAGTCAGAGCCCAGATTTAAATCCTATCAGACATCTGTGGAATGACTTGAAGAGCACTGTGCACAGAAGATCCCCTCGCAATTTGATAGATCTGGAGCATTTTCGGAAGAGTAAGAGTGGAATAAAATCACCTAATCAAGATGCGCTAAGTTGGTAGAATCTTACCCAAAAAAAGTATTACAAGCAAAGGTCGCATTAAGTAATAATGATGATTATTATTATTATTATTTTTAAATCAATATACTGTATTATGTATTAATAAAATTGACAAATTATAATTACTGTATTGATTATGTGAATGAACCCGTTGGTTGCCTGGAGATCTGGGACAAGAATTGCAGCGTTATCAATCATAAGCTCCTGAAGAAGAAAACACACAGTTACACACATTGTATGGAGAGCAGAGTGTACATACACAAACACCTACATGTTATCGGAGAAATGTATGATTTGTTACCCCGTTTTTAACTGTGATCTCCCATTTTGTCTTGGATTTAGTTGGGACTGTTTTATTAATCTGCTTCCTCAGGTCATCATAGGTGTAAATGCCATCCAAAAAGTGAGCTCTAAAACGAACACATACACTGATGGGAAAGTGAACAGTGTCTTTTCATTTCCTCACAAGCTGAAGTCAAAATCCTCTATATGACCATTAACGAAAGAATCAACTGAGGATTACTTTACTGGACACTTTAAGCATGATACTTTTCTAACAACCAGAATTCTTTGAGCTGTTTCACAGAAAGCAAGAATTGTGATAGAATCCTGAAGTAATTTGTATAAAGTAAAAAGTTAAAGTACAAAGCATAAAGCAAAGTAAATCTCAAAGCATTTTTATTCAATTTTTTTTTTAAATGGAAAGGGACATGAGAATGCAAAAAAAGAAATTCACTCCTGGCAGCCAATAGAATACAAATGTGTGGTATGTTGACTTTTCTACCAATAAAAAACAAAATGTCCTCCAGTTCCAACAAGAATAAATAGGTGAGAAATGTATTGGTCCTCAGGTAACACAATGTCAATAGTTACCATTGAACCTGAATACTTAATCAAATGAATTTCATAGAGCAATTTTTTTTACTCCTTACTTATTATTTTTGACCTTAAAAATGCTCATTACAAATCTCAAACAACATGAGTTTTTTTTTTATCTTTTTTTTTTTTCCTTTTTTCTAGTTACCAGTTCATACAGGATGAGATTCTTCGGGAGATTTTGCCTCCCAAAGCTAGCTAGTTCAATTCTGTAAATTAGTTTAAGCTAGTTCTGAAAGCCATTAAACATTAACTAAATAGTAAGACAAACTTTTTTACTCTGAAATACTTGAGTATGTTTAAATGTAGATACTTTGTGACTTTCATGCCTGTAGATTTTTGCCTCCAGTAAGATTTAGACATTGTACCAGTAGTTTTACTTAAGTATAGTTTCTCTGTACTTTTTTCACCCCTGCTAGTCACTCACATTAAATAGCTAGCTAGCTAATGTTACCTGCTCCTGAACATCTATGCCCCCCCAAACACACACACATGGCAGCTAAATCATTTCAGATTGGACCTATAAGAACAGTTGCAGAACATACTGCAGCAGGTAAGGAAGGCGGTAAAAGTCAGTCCAATACAGCTCCTCTTCATCGCTCAGATTTCTAAATGCATCCCTGGAGGGAACTAAAGCAGTCACATTGCTCTCAGCACTGATCACTGGGTGTCTCTAAAGTTTAAAGGACAAAGCACAAATTTTACTTTCATTGCAAAACACTAAGTCTTTTGTTACTGCCTTATATTCATGACCAAACTGTACAAACTTGTAGATAGCGGTTGAAAGTGTAGAAATCTGAGTTCCCATCTAGCTCCTGGAAAGAGTTGAAAAAAAAAATAATAATAACATAATTAAGGAATAAACATTATAGTAATTGTCTGTTCATTAATTAGATAACATTCAAAACAAACATACTTTAAAAAAATATTTTATGGTTTATGTTAACTACTATAGGAAGTGATATTAGTCAATTATTTACACTTCATATTTCCTTGAATTAAATAATGATTAATGTGGACTTATTTTGAGTCATGACAAAAACAAGAATTAGATATATTAATGAATTACATCGTTAACATGTCTTAGCATCAATTATTATTGATGAAGGTTAATTAAGGTCAACTTATGTTGCAAGTAAAAAAAGATGAACAATTTACAGAATTATTAATAAACTACATGTATTAGTATGTCATTCTGTGAGTTAACAACATTACAATATGCATGAATACAGTTACACAGTTTTAACTGGATTCATTCTATCATATACTGTAAATACAAACAAAAATCCCATATATTAGCTCATTTGCTATTAATTAGACTGTTTTCAAAAATCCAACTGTCAACTGCTAACCTTTACACATTTTAACTTTAGATTAAAATTTTTTTGTTTTTTAAAAGCTGTGTAATGTTAGCACAAAGTCATGTAATGAACTTGTATTAAATACTAATTTATTATTGTAACAAAGGCACTTACCATCAGTATATTCCCATAGCATGTGATGCCATCCCCTTCAAAATCTTTTGCACACGTACACTCGTGTATGCCACTGTTATTAAATGAACATAGCGCCTGTTGCAAAAAGAAAAAGAAAGAAAGAAAGACAGAAAGCTACACCCTATAACTGATTGCTTAGTCTACTAGCTATTAATGCAGCCTTAGCCATGACTCAAATAAATACAAAATATTCATGATGCACCCAATTTGTAGAGACTAGAGCACCTTTCAGACATACGTACTGTACACACATCCTGTATTTGACTCAGTAGGGAAATTTGTGTATTATTGAATACAAACCATGCTGTGGCAGCCTCCATGTTCTGTCAGGCAGGGGTTAACAATCTGACACATGATGCCATCTCCCATGAATCCCTTCTTACAGGCACATTCGCTCTGAAGAAATAACAAGTAAAATGAGTATTTGCAATTTTAAACCATTTAGTGCATACTTTTAAAAAACATTAGATTAGAATATTAAAAATATATCATATAATATATTAATATAATATCTTTTTAATATAATATAGGATAATAAATATTATATAAGATAAGAGTCTGTGCAAGATGTAATACTAAATCAAGTGCATTTTTATACGTTATATATATTTAACTGGAAAAAAAATAGATGACATAATTTGGGATATGGCTCATCTGGTCTCAACGCTGATCTGTAAGTGTTACCTGGCCAGGTCCGGTGGGGGTGCAGTCAGCGTGTTCATGACACCCACTACGGTTCGCCATTAAACAGTTATTAATCTCCATACACACAACACCATCGCCTGTCCATCCCTCATTACACACACACGACACATTTCCAGGGCCTGCATACACACACTGTGCCTGTAAACACATATGTAGTTCAGTGATAGTGCAGATAACAATACATCTACACTCAGTTCTACTGAGCTGACCAGAAACATCTTGTGTTTATCTTAATGTCATGTCATATTTACATTACAAGTCATCAGGCTTGTTCACATTTAGGTAAAACACATTTGCAATTGAGTTGATTATGATAATTAATATCAAGCTCTAGGTACATAAATGTGGCGCTGTTGAATTCTCAATCTGAAGATTCATTTTCTATAACAGCATATCTCTGACAATAGTTTCATTTGTAATTTAACTGATAGGCTTATCATTCTTATATATTATCCTTATTACAGTAACAACTCATTCATGGGGTTGTTTAAGGCAGATTGATATATAATCTCAGGTTAATAATAAATTGATTAAGAATTTGTGCTGTTACTGAAAGAGAAAACAAAGAGAGGCTGGTAAGTGATTGACTCTTTTAACTACAATAATGTAAACAATGACAGGAGCTAACAACATTAAATGTAACCATAAATTGTTAAAAAGCACAGTGCTGTTCAGTAATAAATATAAAAAAAAAATTAATCATTGGCCAGTTGCTGTGGTATAAGAGAAATAAAACACTTTGCTGTTATAGGTAAACAATCCACTTCAGGGTGGTGACAGTAACTCTAATTTGCGTCCACACCTTTCACACAACCACATAGTGGAATATTTTCATATAACATTGCACCTTGTCACGTTTTTCTTTCTTTTACTTATTACGTGAAGCAATGTATCCTGCATTTTTCTCTAAGCAGAGAGAATTCGGTGACGTACATCTTATAATTTAGACCATTTAAGTCTGATATTATTAGGCTCTGTTTTCTACTCCAAATATATTTAAAGACATGGAAAGTGATCTTTAAAATGTCAATTCCACATGGACACAGTACTATCTATACAGCCTGGTTCTATATAGCACTACACTATAACAGCCTGGTCCTATATAATACAACAATATCACAGCCTGTTTCTATATACTACTACACTATCACAGCCTGTTTCTATATAGTACTACACTATCACAGCCTGTTTCTATATAGTACTACACTATCACAGCCTGGTTCTATATAGTACTACAATATCACAGCCTGGTTCTATATAGTACTACACTATCACAGCCTGGTTCTATATAGTACTACACTATCACAGCCTTTTTCTATATAGTACTACACTATCACAGCCTGGTTCTATATAGTACTACACTATCACAGCCTGGTTCTATATAGTACTACACTATCACAGCCTGGTTCTATATAGTACTACACTATCACAGCCTGGTTCTATATAGTACTACACTATCACAGGCTTGTTCTATATAGTTCTACACTATTACAGCCAGATTCTATATAGTACTACACTATAACAGGCTTGTTCTTATAGTATTACACTATCACAGCCTGGGTCTATATAGTACTACACTATCACAGCCTTTTTCTATATAGTACTACACTATCACAGCCTGGTTCTATATAGTACTACACTATCACAGCCTGGTTCTATATAGTACTACACTATCACAGCCTGGTTCTATATAGTACTACACTGTCACAGCCTGGTTCTATATAATACTACACTATCACAGGCTTGTTCTATATAGTACTACACTATCACAGCCTGGGTCTATATAGTATTACATTACCACAGCCTGGTTCTATATAGTACTACACTATCACAGCCAGGTTCTATATAGTACTACACTATCACAGCCTGGTTCTATACAGTACTACACTATCACAGTCTGGGTCGCTATAGTACTAGCTATCACAGTCTGGGTCTATATAAAACTACGCTATCACAGCCTGGGTCTATATAGTACTACATTACCACAGCCTGGTCCTATATAGTACTACACTATCACAGCCTGGGTCTATATAGTACTACATTACCACAGCTTGGTTCTATATAGTACTACACTAAAAAGCCTGGTTCTATATAGTACTACACTACCAAGCCTAGTTTTTTTTATAGTACTACACTATCACAGCCTGGTTCTATACAGTACTACACTATCACAGCCTGGTTCGCTATAGTACTAGCTATCACAGTCTGGGTCTATATAATACTACGCTATCACAGCCTGGGTCTATATAGTACTACATTACCACAGCCTGGTCCTATATAGTACTACACTATCACAGCCTGGGTCTATATAGTACTACATTACTACAGCTTGGTTCTATATAGTACTACACTAAAAAGCCTGGTTCTATATAGTACTAGACTATCACAGCCTGGTTCTATACAGTACTACACTATCACAGCCTGGTTCGCTATAGTACTAGCTATCACAGTCTGGGTCTATATAATACTACGCTATCACAGCCTGGGTCTATATAGTACTACATTACCACAGCCTGGTCCTATATAGTACTACACTATCACAGCCTGGGTCTATATAGTACTACATTACTACAGCTTGGTTCTATATAGTACTACACTAAAAAGCCTGGTTCTATATAGTACTATACTACCAAGCCTAGTTTTTTTAATAGTACTACACTATCACAGCCTGGTTCTATACAGTACTACACTATTACAGCCAGGTTCTATATAGTACTACACTATCACAGCCTGGTCCTATATACTGCTACACTATCACAGCCTGGTTCTATATAGTACTACACTATCACAGCCTGGTTCTGTATGGTACTACACCATCACAGCCTGGTCCTATATAGTACTATACTATCACAGCCTGGTTCTGTATGGTACTACACCATCACAGCCTGGTCCTATATAGTACTATACTATCACAGCCTGGTTCTGTATGGTACTACACTATCACAGTTCTAGATAACACATTCTGATAATGTATAGTGCCAACTATTGCAGTCTGATTCTGTATAATGCTAGCTATTGCAGTCTGATTATGTATAGTGCTAGCTATTGCAGTCTGATTCTGTATAGTGCTAGCTATTGCAGTCTGATTCTGTGAAACCATACCATTATATCTATTTCTTCAAACATACTGTTCTCAAATTCTTTATGCTTCTATTAGAACTTCAGAATAGGGAAATATAGAAAAAGTAGTAGATAAAATTAAAGAAAGTGTTGCGGCTCACGTTTACGTGGCAGCCTCCCCTGTCAGGTTTGAGGCACATGTTGGCTTCAGTGCAGGAGTATCCATCGCCATCATATCCAGGATTACACACACACCTGCAACACACACACACACCATAAACACTGAGCAAACCCTGATCCATACTGTGAAATAAAGTTCACTTTAACTGTGTTCATTTTCAGAAGTAATCAAAGGCAAGACAAAATGGCGACACATTAATGCAACATTTCATTTGATGGCAACTTCATAATGCGCATAGCATTGAATAAGAATTGAATAAACAGCATACAGTGGATATAAGAAGTCTACATATCCCAATTAAAATTTGTGATTAAAAAAAATAATTAAACTATCTCAAGTCAAAATCATGTCAAGCAATACTGACGTGTTTATGTCATCAATGCGTGTGCAGTAAGCATGGATATGGCAGTGTTCGGAGGCTCCGTCTGAATCACAGGGCGTGGCTGTGAGATCACAAAGTACTCCAGTGTATCCAGACAGACAGGAGTTCCTGCGACATACACCCTGACTGCCAGGCCTGTTATCACACACGCCATGAACACAGCGGCAATCTGTGCAAACACACAGACACAGAAATGCAGCAAAATCAACAGTCACTTAGTAATAATAAGAATATTATTTATTTATCACAGAATTCTATACAGAATTATCTATTCAAAAGAAGTTAACCATTTAATTATTGATTCAAATCAAATCCTATTTTATTTGTCACATACATAACCATACATAGTATGACAGTGAAATGCTTTTTACGACCACACTGATATGTAAAGGAGAATAAAAAAAGATAAAATACAATCCCAATTCCAAAAATTTGGGACGAGGGCAACAAAAGGCTGGAAAAGTAAGTGTTACTAAAAAGCAACAGCTGGAAGAACATTTTGCAACTAATTCGGTTAACTGGCAACAGGTCAGTAACATTATTGGGTATGAAAAGAGTATCTAATAGAGGCAGAGTCTCTCAGATGTAAAGATGGTATGGAATCTGGATGGAAGCATACAGTATGTTGCTCTAAAACCTGCGTACACCTTTCACTGATGGTGCCTTTCCAGATGTGCAAGCTGTCCATTCCATAGGCACTAATGCTTTTGAGCTGAGTGCTGATAAAAAGCCGAATGGTCCCCCTCCTCTTTAGTGCTCTTTAGTTTTAGAGGATGCAGCGTCACTGTTTTCCAAAAAAAAAATTACATTTCTATTCCTCTGACCACAGAACAGTTTTCCACTTTTCCTCGGTCCAGTTTAAATGAGCTTTGGCATAGAGAAGACGGCATTGTTTCTAGATCATGTTCACATATGGCTTCTTCTTTGCATTTTACGTTGATGAACATTCTTCATGTTTCATTTTAGCCATTCTGTTGCACATACACTCACTGAGCACTTTGTTAGGAACACTATAAGATACTCAGTAGGGCCTCACTTTGCTCTCAAATCTCCCATTCTACCACATCCCAATAGTGTTCTATTGGATTCTGATCAGTTGACTGGGAAGGCCATTAAAAAACACTGAAATTATTGTCATGTTCATGAAACCAGTTTGAGACGACTTTTGATTTGTGACATGATGCATTATAACTCTGGAAGTTACACTCTGGAAACTAAAATACTCAAATAGTCTGTGACATTCAACCAATGACTGACTGGTATAAAAGGGCCCAAAATGTGCCAAGAAAACATTCCCCACACCATTACTCCAAGAGCCTGGACTGTTGACACAAGGCAGGTTGAGTCCATGGATTCATGCTGTTGGTGCCAAATTTTGACTCTACCATCCGTGTGCCTCAGAAAAAATCAAGATTCATCAGACCAGGCTACGTTTTTCCCAGTCTCGTCCAGTTTTGGTGATCCTGTGCCCACAGCAATCTCAATTTTCTGTTCTGTTCTTGACCCAACTTGGTCTTATGCTATTGTAGTCCACCTGCCTCAAGCATCCACATGTTTTGCATTCTGAGATGCTTTTCTGTTCACCACAATAATACAGAGTGGTTATCTGAGCCTTTCTGTCAGCTCGAACCAGTCTGGCCCTTCTCTGTTGACCTCTCTCATCAACAAGGTGTTTCTTTCTGCAGAACAGGTGCATACTTGATGATTTTTCATTATTGCACCATTCTGTGTAAGCTCCAGCGACCAAGGAGGTGTTTCCACAGTCAACATCACTGCGATCCCATTTTTCCCTTTTCATTGATGTGAACATTACCTAAAGCTGCTGGCCCATATCTGCATGATTTTATGCATTGCACTGCTGCTGCACTATTGTCTGATCATTGCATGAATGCATAGGTGTACAGGTGTTACTAATAAGGTTCTCACTGAGTGTAGCTCTCTTACACTTCAATTTAATTTTTTAGCCATTCTGTTGCAGTCAGAATTATACATACAGTGGTGTGAAAAAGTGTTTGCCCCCTTCCTCATTTCCTGTTCCTTTGCATGTTTGTCACACTTAAGTGTTTCGGAACATCAAACCAATTTAAACAATAGTCAAGGACAACACAAGTAAACACAAAATGCAATTTGTAAATGAAGGTGTTTATTATTAAAGGTGAAAAAAAATCCAAACCATCATGGCCCTGTGTGAAAAAGTGATTGCCCCCTAAACCTAATAACTGGTTGGGCCACCCTTAGCAGCAACAACTGCAACCAAGCGTTTGCGATAACGTGCAATGAGGCTTTTACAGCGTCCTGGAGGAATTTTGGCCCACTCATCTTTGCAGAATTGTCCTAATTCAGTTACGTTAGAGGGTTTTCGAGCATGAACGGCCTTTTTAAGGTCATACCACAACATCTCAATAGGATTCAGGTCAGGACTTTGGCTAGGCCACTCCAAAGTCTTCATTTTGTTTTTCTTCAGCCATTCAGTGGTGGACTTGCTGGTGTGTTTAGGATCATTGTCCTGCTGCAGAACCCAAGTTCGTTTCAGCTTGAGTACACGAACAGATGGTTGGACATTCTCCTTCAGGATCTCTTGGTAGACAGCAGAATTCATAGTTCCTTTTATCACGGCAAGTCTTCCAGGTCCTGAAGCAGCAAAACAGCCCCAGACCATCACACTACCACCACCATATTTTACTGTTGGTATAATGTTCTTTTTATGAAATGCAGTGTTCCTTCTACGCCAGATATACTTGGACACACACCTTCCAAAGAGTTCCACTTTTGTCTCATCGGTCCACAGAATGTTGTCCCAAAAGTCTTGGGGATCATCAAGATGTGTTGTGGAGAAATTGAGACGAGCTTTGATGTTCTTTTTGCTCAGCAGTGGTTTTCTCATTGGAACTCTGCCATGCAGGCCATTTTTGCCCAGTCTTTTCCTGATGGTGGAGGCATGAACGCTGACCTTAACTGAGGCAAGTGAGGCCTGCAGTTCTTTGGACATTGTTGTGGGGCCTTTGTGACCTCTTGGATGAGTCGGGTCCGCTCTTGGGGTAATTTTGGGCGGCCGGCCACTCCTGGGAAGGTTCACCACTGTTCCATGTCTTCGCCATTTGTGGATAATGGCTCTCACTGTGGTTCGCTGGATTCCCAAAGCTTTGGAAATGGCTTTATAACCCTTTCCAGACTGATGGATCTCAATTACTTTCTTTCTCAATTGTTCCTGAATTTCTTTGGGTCTCGTCATGATGTGTAGCTTTTAAGGATCTTCTGGTGGACCTTATTGTGTCAAGCAGCTCCTATTTAAGTGATGCCTTGATTGTGAACAGGTGTGGCAATAATCAGGCCTGGGTGTGGCTAGAGAAATTGAACTCAGGTGTGGACAACCACAGTTATAGTATGTTTTAACAAGGGGGGCAATCACTTTTTCACACAGGGCCATGATGGTTTGGATTTTTTTTCACCTTTAATAATAAACACCTTCATTTACAAATTGCATTTTGTGTTTACTTGTGTTGTCCTTGACTATTGTTTAAATTGGTTTGATGTTCCGAAACACTTAAGTGTGACAAACATGCAAAGGAACAGGAAATGACGAAGGGGGCAAACACTTTTTCACACCACTGTACATTACATAGATTAAGGCTCAATTAGATTCTTACCTTCATCACAATTTTCTCCATGTTTCTGTGGGCTAGAGCAGATGTGGCAGCCAATGCCCATAAATCCTGGGTTACATTTACATGAGCCATCACCGTATATGCCATCAGAACACTGTTGAAAAGTCAAACATGAAGTGAGCATTTCTTTCCTCCCTACAAGTAATAATAATTTGAAGAGGAAGAAGAAGAAGAAGAAAGGGAGCTTTTCACTAGTAAAAATGTTACTACTAATTTTAAGATCTCTTAATGTCTTAAGATTAACTTTTAGCCAGTATTCATTATGTAATAACATTATATACATGTACTGTATATGTGTGTGTGTGTGTGTGTGTGTGTGTGTGTGTGTGTGGCGCGTGTATAATAACAGAAATTTTGGGAAAAAAATAGAACGTGTATACAATGCTGCCTCTATCCTTGTGTATATTTCATACTAAATTGTTTTCAAGCAGCAAAATACAACATAAAACAAAGGCAACCTGAGTAAACACACAATGCAGGTTTTTTTATTTTATTTTATTGAAGTTACCCAACACCTATCTCCAATGTGTAACACTATTTAGCCCCTAAAACATAAAATCTGTTTGTGCTACCTTTAGCAGCAATAACTGCAACCAAAAGGCTTCCAATAACTCTTTCACTTACTTCTAGAGCTTAATCCTATGCTTTGGTTCATATTCTTGCTGCATAATCCAGTTGCACTAGAGTTTCAATTTACGGATTGAAGATGAGACATTCTCCTTCAGGATTTTCTGATAGAGAGAGGAGTGCATGTTTCCCTCAATTATTGCAAGTTGCCCAGGCCCTGAAGCAGCAAAGCATCCCCAGACCATTACACTACCACCACCATGCTTGACCATAGGTAAGATTACGCCAGATGTAACAGGACCCCTGTCTTCCAATCAGTTCCATTTTCAACTCTTCAATCCACAGAACATTCTCACAAAAGGTTTGAGGATCATCAGGGTGTGTTTTTAGACAATTCAGACAAGCCTTTAATGGGTTAGCAGTGTTTTTCACCTCGCCACTCTTCCATGGAAGCCATTTTTCCCCAGTGTCTTTCTGATAGTGGAGTCATGAACAGTGACCTTTATTGATGTAAGAAAGGCCTGTAGGTCCTTTGATGTTATTCCTGGCTCTTTTATGACTTCCTGGATGAGTCATTGCTTTTATGACTTCCTGGATAACTTATTGCATGTGGAGGAATTTTGGAAGGTTGGCCACTTCTGGGAAGGTTCACTACTGTTTTGAAGATAATGGCTCTATTTGAGGATAATGTTTTTGTTTTTTTTTCTATTTGAGGAAAATTAGTTTTTTTTTATATATATATATATATATATAGTTTTATAACGCTTCCCAGACTGATGTGTTTCAATCACCTTCCTCCTCATTATTTCTGGAATTTCTTTCAATTTTGGCATGGTGTGTTACTGGGTGAAACCTCTAAACCAACTTCATGCTGTTGTTGAAAAAGTTCTATTTAAGGGTTGATTTGATTGAACAGGTTTTGCAATAATCAGGCCTGGTTGTGTCTATTCCAGCTGAACCCCATTAGGAGTGCAGTTTCATAGATTTGGGGAATTAGTAACTATGGGGGCAAATAGTTTCAAACGTTTTCACACAAGCCCAGTTGTATTGGATAAATTTTTTGCTTCAATAAATTACATTATTATTTAAAAACTGTATTTTGCTTTTACTTAGTTTGTCTTAGTTTTATCTTAGATTTTGTTTAAATTTCTGAAACAAATTTAGTATGAGAGATACACAAAACCCGAAGAAATCAAATACTTCTTAACAACACTGTATATATAATAATGTTCTATTTGTCACTGCAATACTTTGTTTCAATACTTTGTTTCCTTCTCTGTTTTTTATTTCACACATTTCCTAAATTTTAAAATGTGTGAGAGGTGCTAGATAAATAAACATTATTATTATTGTTGTTGTGGTGGTGGTGTTGTTGTTGCTGAACAACCAAAAACATTAATATTAGAAGAGATGGTTAGCCCAGTTTAAAAGACTAGAATGTATGTTTTAATAATGGAGAGATTCTTTAACTGTAATGGAGAGAGAGTTCATGATTCAGAGATCCACTCTGAAGGCACATTAACCCACTGAGCTTATCATAAAATATCCAAGAGACAGGAAGGAGCAACGATTTTGAACTAAATGTGAGATTGAGTTTCACCCAAACAGCTGAATTTGGAGCAATTGAGGTATACAGAGAAACTTTCATACCACTGAGTGGGTAGACACAGATACAACCGATTTGGCTAGATACAAAAGGATGACTGAGCAGAGTAAGATAAATGTGGGGGTGGGTTGTGGATGGAATTTATGTTAAGATAAATCCAGATGTTGTCTGCAGAGCAGTGTCATAGCGAAAGTATATAAAACGTAGTGGACCAAGAATTCCTTGAGGAGTTCCTTGAGGAACCCTTTGCAGCCAGTAGATATTGTGGACATGTGCTCTGAGACAAAATAATAATAATAATAATAATAACAACAACAACAACAACAACCATAATCATAACAATAGGAGCACATCAAAAACCAATGAATAGAGGACCCAAAATTCTAATATGGTTTAATACTTTAATATTAAATCCTTAATGGTACTTTAATCATCCTTAAATATATCCTTCTACCTGCTCATATAGGTTTAACTGAATTTAGCACATACTGTAATTCTATACAGAACTATCTATTCAAAAGAAGATAGCCATTCAGTGGTAATGCTATTAAAGACCGATCTTATATTATTTTAAAGATTTATACAGTTAATGGAATAGGGCCAAAACCACAACAGGGCTAATACAGCTTATTGATTGGAAGGGTAGAGATGAGTTGTGGGGCAATAACACATCCAGGGTTTTGCGGAAGTAAACGAGGTGTTGTACTTACAGTGCCTTTGTCATAACATGGGTGTTGGAAACCTCCAATACAGGGTTTACAGTCAGACCCATAGAAACCCTTGCAGCATTCAGCCCTCTACAACACAAGGTTTTATTTATAATAGTCATATATTTCTTTATATTTAATATTATGACTAAATACGACACAAATAGTCATTTCCAATTAAAAAAACGGCTTATTAAATGAACAACAAAAAAAACAATGTAATATATACAGTAAACCAAAACCCATCATTAATGTCAGGCTAAATGCTTACAGATATGTTGCTCATTATTGGAAGGAAGATTTTATCAGAATTGCTCAAAATACATTTTCTTTTTTTCTTTATTATTTTTAATCAACAGAAGACTATATTTTCCTCCAGACTGTACATTAAAAACCTGTACATTATGCCCCATTATAAAAGGGTATTGGTATAAGGTTTATTGTAAGGGATTTTTTTTCCTAAACCTTTTCTATTTGTTTTTCAGTTGAATGTGGTTGGTTGCTAACTCAATTGGATTTTTTTTTCTCGGTTTCTTTTATATTTACATCACAAAAACCTACAATTGTAACAGGGTTGTGAAGACTTTTTATATCCACTGTATTCAAGCAAACAGAAATATAAATTTGGAAGCTCATGATTTAATTTACCAGAATCAATTTTAAAAATCTATGTTGACAGTCTAGTGAGAAGTTTCAACATGCTTAGCACATGCCGTATAAACGTGTATTTGCTACGATCTTAGGCAATTATCATGATGTCACATTTAAATATCACATGTCTAGTGAAGAAGAACCCTGAACAGACAGAGTGACTTACATCACCAGTGACATGACCAGGTTAGCCATGGTGTTGTATTCATTAGTTATACTCAAATCTTCTTTAACTAAGCTTACCAGTAACTCAAACCTGTTACTATTGGTTTTATCGGTATGCATTTTAAAACCACACCAATAAAACAGTTGGGTTTTTTTACCGTTCGTTTTGCTCGGCAATATTTTGCACAGCCTCGTACGCTGGTAAATTCACTCCATCGTGGATCAGGAAGAGGATCACAATTTTGAAAAGGGCCAGACTAATACAACAGAAAAAATGCATGCAAGTCATCATATATGGATCATCTGCCAGCATTTGGATCAATCAGTAATGAACTCTACAAAATATCTTGTCATATCACTGTGTAATACAGTACATTTGTGATAGAGGCATTATATATCTTCTATAACATATAAAATGTACCTCTTCTTGACTTCCAGGTGGACATTGTGATTCAGAAATGTATTTGCACATTACACATGGACTCTGCAAACAAGGTTTTAAACAGTTTTACAAACAAAATATACACGTGATTTGTTGCATCAGCGTAATCAATATATTACTATTTCTAAAGATTTTTTTATTCTGCAAAGGTTTTTTTGTGCACTTTAACAATCAGCTCTTTGCGGTCTAATATTACAAGTGCAACAATAACCATACAGCCCAATACCATGGATTTTAATACATCATAGTTGTAATATTTCAACTTATTAATGAACATTAAAGATATTAACATTAGCATATTAAAGAAATATTACATTACATAATAAAAATAAAAAGAATAATTTAGAGCCTGAAGAGGTTTAACATCATCACCTCACAGCCTAACTACAGGAGTTTCCCAGGGGTCAGTACCTGGTCTGTAGTTTTTCTACTTATATAATACATCCCTTGATTCATTGATTAGTCCACATTGCTTCTCTTACCACTGCTATGCTGATGATAAAAAGTCTAGCCGTTGTTTGTATTTTCTGCACTACACTCTCAGAAATAAAGGCGCCAAGCTGGATTTTTCCTTGCAGCTGGGATAGTACCCTCTACATTAAAACTAGGTAGTACCTTTATTATATAAAATGGATTACATAAAAGTGAATATACTCACCTTTAAAAATATGCTTGTAAATTTTTATTTATAAGAGTGTGTAGTGTAATAGAGAATGTAGTACTTATTATAACAGCTTTTAATAGCATCTACAGCAACAGTGCAAGGGTTCAGTATAATTATTCAGTTATACATTTTATTATGCAGAATAAAATCCCTTTTGTGCATGTTATATCAACTTATCCAAATTCACCTACATACCATAATGATGGTGGTCTCATTAACATCACAGCGATGTGGCATGATCGGAACGATGGACGGTGGCACAAGAAGTCCATCAATTATGTGAATGATTCCATTGGATGCAACAATATCTTTCACTTCAAGAAGTATTCCTTTTTCAGTGAGCAACACTCTTCCCTGAGGGCAAAGGAGGAATGTTGGAATCCACATTTGTGATATGATATATCACCACATTCAATATCATCACTACCCTATTCAGGACATTTTCTGGGCAGCATTCGTTATCCTGAAATGAAGCCTGTTCTGTTTGGAAGGTGGGTTGTGTGTTAAATCTTATTGTAGTATTGTAATAAAGTATTGCATGTATTTTCTTTCATTAAGTTGACAGTCTAGTGAGAAATTTTGACATGCTTAACACATGCATGACTTGTGGTGTGTGATCAGTGTTTCACATGTAGGGCATGTGCTTTTATTTTTCACTTGTAATGACATATTGATTGTAACATTGACTGTGAAATATACATGATTGTTCCATAATGGTATGTACATGCCGTATAAATACCGTATCTTGATAAGTGCGGTTATCATGATTTTACATTTAAATAACACATGTCTAGTGAAGAACAACCCTAAACAGATGCAGTGACTTACATCCCCAGTGACATTGATCATTATGACCTGATTAGCCATGGTTTGGAACTCGGTCATGCTCGCCAGCTGGTCCACAGTTAACTACAAGAACATACATATGCAACATATATACATAATATAATAGCCTCAAGAATATTTGTTCATGCAACTTAAGGCGATAGCTCAACAAAAAAAAAAATCAATAATGCGCATATTTCCCTTTACTACAGCCAAAAGTTTTCAGTGTCTGACATTTGCTTGTTTAGTATGCACTAAAGCTGTGAAGCTAAAGTAACTAATTGAATGGTAAATGTGCACTTATATAGCGCTTTTATCCAAAGCGGTTTACACTGTGTCTCATTCACCCATTCACACACACACACCAATGGTAGCAGAGCTGCCATGCTAGGTGCTAGCTTGCCATCCGGAGCAACTTGGGGTTCAGTGTCTTGCCCAAGGACACTTCGGAATGTGGCCAGGCCGGGAATCGAACCGCCAACCCTACGATTAGTGGACAACCCGCTCTACCAACTGCGCCACAACAGTTAGTCTAGTTTGACAAAACTTGCTTAAATTAGTATAATTTTTAATCTCGTCTACTTCTTCAGACGTAAATAAAAACATTTACAAACTTAAACAAAACATCACTGTGTAGCAAAACACAACCAGAATCACTTTTTTGAATGACTTCAATTCAGTATTATTCCACCCAGTAGATGTCAAAATTTGAAGGCAGAATTCTGCCATAAAGCCTGAAATTGTGTGGATTATAATAGTTTCTCTTTACAGGGTACACACTGATTACGCATGCGGTTTTACAAAAGAGTCTATTTAGAAATTAGAGTATTTCAACACCATTTGAAACAGGTGTATTAAGATTTGGGAACGAATTTAAAGAAAAGATTTTGGGTGAGATGGACCAGCTTCAATGCTCTAGTTCAAAACAAAAGAAGATGAAGGTCAGACACTAAACTCATCTGGAATACATCTGGGGTCAATAATAATAAATAAATAATGTGTCTACTAGATTTCACAATCAAAAACCTTGACAGTATTAAAAACTAAAATGCAACACAGCCTTACTGCTGCTTGAGAGAACATATGGTGCCTCAGAAGCTCCTGCAGTTTGTGCTTGGCCTTTGGGAGAGAAAGATATACGTTGAGCAAAATCAAATATTGGCATAAACTGAAAAAATCCGCATACAGATGTGGCCTTTAAGAATGCGTGTTTTTTCACGCGACGTGTGATCACGTGAATCCCCGCAGGCACACTTCTTAGAATTTAAATTAATTTGTTGTGCTTCACACAAAAACCACCAGGTGGCGCATGAAACAACATACTGTAGATGAACACATAGTACACTTGGATGAGAACATATGTGGTCAGTTAGATTTAAGTAAAAAAAATATTACGTGTGGTTCATATAAAAATATTACGTTTATCATCAAAACGTATGCTAAAAAGTTTCTAGTTACAAAACTGAATTATACAAAGTGAGCGTGAGAGTATTCACATTGAATACATACCTCCTTTAGCATGTATATTATACTACCGTCCCTAGATCTGTCCACGGCTTTATTGGATGGGACAAACAGTGTGAGTGGCCCTGGACCTTGGAGTGGCATTGGAGCTCCACAGTTCTAGAACACAATATTAAATCAGGTGAAAGCTCCAGTTTAGCTCCAGACGAGCATGCATCTGATTTTATTTGAAGAGGTTGAGGACCCTGGTCATCTAAAATTTCCACCAAAAAAAGGAAAGAGCACTCACATCTATCAGAGATACAAATCTATTGAATCTGGTGTCTTCTGCAAGAATGTCACTGATGGTTTTGGAAGAGAACTGCAGTTACAGAACAGTACGAGTTATGAAACAATAGATGCCTCTTAATGATTAATGAAAGTAATCATTTCTCCAAAAAATCTAATTACACATTTTAGCTCAAATGTAGTTGATCAGCCAAGGCATATTTGGTATTTAAATCTTTAATGTTGGGTCATACATCCTATTTCAGTCTGATACAACTCATTGCTAAAGAAGTTAAAGTGTCCTGCTTCAAGATGGCTGCTACTGCTGGGGTTTTTCTCTGTGAACTTTTGTCCATTTGTATAGATGATAAAGTGCCCTACAGTTTTAGCCACAGAGGGTCTACATACGGGTTTGGATTCTTGATAAATTTCCTCTAAATGCATCTTTGACAATAGATCCAGTTGCAAGGCAAAGAACAAGCTTATATTAATGCGGTTGTTCAGTGATGTGTCATCATTTCTATAGTAACTACTTACACAGGAACATGTATGGTGGACACTCCACAAAACCGGGCTTAAAGATGAATGCAATATTTGAGCTGTCACTTTTCTGACATGGGAAATTGTGGTTTCTTAACTGCATTTTTTGTCTTATTATCTTCAAGAGAAAAGGGAGGCTGGTGAGGGAACCACTGTTTATAACTGTTAATACATAAGTGATACAAGGAACTAACTTTTTTGAACATTAAGCATAACTATAAACAAATTTTTAAAAAATGACATTCTTTAATAAATAATAATTATTAAAAATTGTTAACTACAAATGTCAAGTTGTTGTGGTATAAGAGAAATGAAACACTTTGGGACATTCTGTTATTAGAAAAGAATCAATTTCATGGTGGTAATGTCATCAAACCGCACCGTTGTTGATGGTTTATCTATATCACTACACCCCATAGTGCTTTATTACTTACTTACTGAAGAACCTGGTACAGATCGAGGCAAATGTAAAATGGTTTAAGCATGCACTTTGCACAACGCTAACCTGGTAGGTCATTGCATCTCTTATTTGTTAGCCTACTAGCACGAGTGCAAAACTAAAAAAATGTTTAATGTCAAACACCAGACATGTCTTGGCCGATCAAATGCAAAGGGTCACATTGAGTAAATTAAACGTATTATTATTCTACAACTCAGAATTTCAATCATTTTACCTCAAGACTGTCAGAAGTGTCTTTAGTAGCAAAAGTAAACACTTTGTCCACTATATGAATAATTCCATTGGATGCAGGTATGTCACTCTTGATTATTGTGAACACTGTATCAGGATCATTTTTTGAAATAAACTTCTGCAAAGCACAAACAAAAATCAGCTGTAAATAGACAGAATCATATGTAGAACAAAATAAAAATTTTACAGTTATGATTCACCTTGTTTGGTTTAAATCTCATAATTTCCCCTCCATATGTCCATAAATCTTGTCCCTCCAAATCTTTGTAAAGACGTTGACCGAGAATAAGGTGGTGTTTGCAGATGGCTTCTGCTCTTGTTGTTGCCTGGTTAAGTTCACCCATAGATATCAACACACACACACACACACACACACACACACACATATACATATATATATATATATATATATTTGATTTCATTATAAAGTCCACTCCAAAACTATTGGAATGGCAAGGCCAATTCAATTGTTTCTGCTAAAGTCTGCTGATTGACTTGGTTAACCTTCCACTTTTTCACCCCGATAAATTCCTTTGTTGAGTTAGCAGTGTGTTTTGGATCATTGTCTTGCTGCATGATTTAGTTCATCCCAATTAATTTGAATGAATTTCTCTATCAACTGGCAGACAAAATGTTCCTGTAAATTTCCAAATTAATTTTGCTGCTGCCGTCATGAGTTACATCATCAATAAAGATTAGTGAACCTGTTCCAGAAGCAGACATGCAAGCCCAAGCCATGACACTACCTCCACCATGTTTAACAGATGAGCTTGTATGATTTGGATCATGAGCAGATACTTTTTTCTCCACACTTTGGCCTTTTCATCACTTTGGTAGGTTCACCTCGATTCCAGAACTTTTGTGGCTCACCTCTGTATTTCTTTGTGAATTCCAATCTGGCTTTCTGATTGTTACTGCTCATGCGTGGTTTGCATCTTGTGGTATGGCTTCTAAACTTCTGCACTGGAAGTTTTAGTCAAACTGTGGATCTCCTGTTGTTTTCCTTGGCTGACCTGTACAATACCTGGTGGACATCCCAAATTGTTGTATTGCACAAAGCTTCGGAAGCTCTTTTCTCAGCTTCAAACAGCTTGCATTTCTCCCATAGACATCTCTCTGGTCTTCATGTTGGTGGATCATTTTTAACAACAAATGCCAGGGTTCAAACAAAGACTAGACATACAGAGCTCTTAATTGTTGAAACAATCAATATAACAGGGCACACCTGGGCAATAAGCAACACCTGTCAGTCACAATATTATCTGATCACTTGAATAATGAGTGGGTTCAAACAAAAGGTAGTAATTTGATTAACACATCAGGATGTAAATATCAGGAAATGACAGCTGAAATTCTGATCTATCAGAATTATTAGCAAAAACAAAATAATTGGCTTTTCTGTTCCAATACTTATGGAGGGGACTATAAGTACATAGGTCATTAGTACTTGCAATCTTTTGTACAAATGCAAAAGTTGTTTAGTTTGTAACTAATCATCATTGGCCTCTAGTCTTTCACTATCATTCAGCATTCTAATGTTTACAATTTCTATAAATTCTGGATAAGAACCTATGCCAAATGAGTAGATCTAAAAGTAAATGTATATATTATTGACATAAACCAGTAAATAAACAACCAAAACCAGAATAAAAAAGAATGGAAAAAAAGATGAAAGATGAAGATGAAATAAAAATCAAATAAATTTACTTCTAATTTTACTCACTTGTGATGCATCCACTGGGATGAACGCTGTAAATGGCCCATGTTTGCTCAGAATGAGCTTACATCCTCTCTCTATAAAAAGCAAAACACTGTGTGTTGATCATATTATCTCTGATTTAAAAATATACGCAGCGTGAATAAGTTCTAGAGAGGACATAATGTCAGCAGCACTACCAAACAATGCAATGCTTCCGGTGAGGTTTCCTGCCTGGCTGCCTTCCCGATCCAGTTCCAAAACACGCTCCATTATATCTCCATAACAGCGCCACCCATCGCTGATCTGTCCATGACTGCAAACACACCTAAAAACAGGATAACTGTTTAGACTCTCGCAACTATGTATTGACAAGTCTTAATCTTTGAAGAATGTGAATTTTCATCCATTTTCTTCAATGATTATATAGTTACCTAATAGCTCTAGTATTTCTAGTATTACTGTCTGCCTGTGTGTTTCAGGCCCTTCTACCCTATCCATCAATGGAAAAATTCCAGATTAAGCTTAGTACTAATCCTAACTAAACACAGCTACGTTTTGGAACACAGGGAAATTAAAAAGATATAAACCCTGACTTACTAAAAGTCTCTGTTTTCTCAAATGAACAAAATATGTCATCCATTTTGAGCATTTGCTGTGAATATGCATACTTAAAGCTGCAAAATAAAGAATGATGTCAATGCAAATCAATTAGATTTCACCCAGAGTGATTCATCAAAGTCACTTCAGAAATGGGAATTGTTTGTGGGAAATGTATGAACAAAAAGACCATGTATTTTCTGGAAGTTAAAGACACTTACTAAATTTAGCAAAACTTAATTAGCAAATACAAAAATCTCAATAAAATTGCCACATCACCCAATTTTGCACATCATCATTTACACAATTATTTATTGTAAGTCAATTAGCATACAATTGTGTGTGCAATACACACCCAAAATGATGTAATACAATAATTAAATGTGTGTGTAATACTGGACAGGTTTAGTACTCTGTGGTAACAGCCTGCTGTAGTGCAAGTGGTGGCACTGTCAGAGGTCAATGCAGTTTACATTTGCAGTTTAAAAAACTACAGATGCCAAGTAAAATTTAAAGTGATTTTTTTTTTTTTTGCAGTTTTAGGATATTGTCTCAATTATGTGAGATACTGCACTTATCTGTCATTTCCATTTAGTGCAAAACACCATTCAAAATCCTGGTACTACATAGTCAAGTACATTGGAGACTCAGAATGAGGCTGATCAATCCTGTATTAACAAATTGCCTTCAATTTCCCTTCAATTTTAGGGATGTGGAGGAATTGGAAATGCAACTAAATTGGACAGAGTAAAAAGCTAATGCAGACCTGGCTATTCCATCCTGGCCCGTTTCACATCGTGCGCTCCTGTGGCATGTGCTCGCTTTACAGGCAGATTTCAGCGTACAACCAGCACTAGAGTTTGATCCTTCCATCCCACTCTGACATACACATTTTGACTGACAAGACATACATACACAGATTTGTCAGAAAACTAACGTGCATTGAGGAAAAATATGTAAATAATTGCATAAAGTTATAGCATGTAAAGGAATCTATATAAATGTTATGTGCTGATATAAAGGATTTATTTGTATGAATATAAAGCCAATGCTTACCTGGCCTGGACCTGTGCTTTCACAAACAGTAGAGTTTGCTGGACAGCCTCCATTATTCAAAGAACAAGAGTTGATTGGGGTGCAAAATTTGCCGTCTCCCTCAAAGCCAGTTTTGCATGTGCAGTGTGCTTGCCCTCCATTCTTGTATGAACAATCTGCATTTATGTCGCAAACATCCTTTCTGCAAATAGCTGAAATTGGACGTGACAGGTGCAATGTCAAAAACAATATGTTATAATCAGGAATGGCAAGTCTGTACAACGGGCAGTAAAATCAATTGAATATAATAAACCACTTAACCCTTTCTCACTATACACTGGTGTTCCATTCCAGCAGTGGAATGGAAATCAACATATCAGACATTTTCAATCAGTATGAACAAATTTATTATTTTACTGCTGCTTGTCTGTTATAAGATTACTCAGGGCATGATTGGGGGTCTGTGTGCACAGCACTGTGACTCTGTTTTTAGCTGCTGTTGAGCAGGGCGATGGGAAAGGGGAGGGGTGTGAGCCCCCTGCTCAGTAACAATTCACACTGCTCCACAATAACATTGGTACAGAGATAAAACAAACAGCACAACTAAAGCTTTTTTGAACCTATTTAAAACTAGTAGGTTAGGATAATTACGTCACTTTCCCACCAGAACACACCCCTTGGCTGGACTGAGTGGCAAAACATTCAGCAAAATGGCTAGTTTTAATAGGGGAAGCTATGAATACAATAGTATAACTAATGATTATCAGCTTAAATTAAAGGCAGTTGGACTCAACAGTTACCCTTACAATTTGCCCAAGAACCTGTGGTCCATGCACATTGTCATGTGACCAGAGATCGGTTTTCTCTGCATTTTATGTACCTGATTTCAAGTCTGAAATACAGTAAGCAAAGCCTGAAGTCATACTAAATCCTTGACATTTGGTCCTACTTCAAGCTGGGATTTGTTGGAGAAATTAAACTGAAAAGACCACCAATAAACATTCTGGTTGTATGTAGACAGATATGTACAAATATTTTAATTTGATTATAGAATTTTATCTGGTAAACTGTAAGCTAGCTAGTCCTACTTGATTTGTAGTTAACACTGCTTCCACTTACTAACGTTATATATATATTTGTGAAGGTAAAACACACTCAGAGAATGAACGAGGCCCCGTTATTCATCAGTGGAAATAGGCAACGTTTAAAAACAAATATATAATGGAATTCGTAGGAGTGAGAGTGCAGAGGGTTGTGATATGGAAGATAAAGGTGAATGAACAGTGTTTGTTTGGTGCCACACATAATTCATGAATATTGTTCATTGACCGTTTATGTTATACTCAAGAAAGCATATTGTTTGGTAGAGACATGAAATAAGTGAAATATGTTATTATATATTATAGAGGTATTTATATGTATACGTTTATATTATATTTACACCCCCCACCTCCCAAAAAAAACAAAAAATAAAACTCCCCAACTAGAGTTCCCCCAGTGTATCTCAACCATTTCCACCACTGATTAGAAAGGTAGGTTTAATTATCAACTTGTGTTTACTGCTTCCTGTTACTCTAAAATTGTCATTGTCATATTTTGGCAAACTATAGTCTATAAAGTCAAACACATAACAGCATTTTCAGAAAGCACCAGCTATTTTATTCAGTCTGTGATGAATGACAGCAAATCTGATTTACTCTGTCAATAAATGTTCTTTTTCCCCCCTTTCCAAATCAATTCTATAATTTACTATTTCAAATAAATCCAAGTAGGGACATTTTCACATGAGCCAACTATTTTCACCTGTTCGTGCATATATACATGCAATATGTCATCAGAAATGTCTATCATGTTAAAAGAACATACCTACACAGAAGCGTCCAATCTTTGCATAAGATGGAAGGCATTGGCACTGAGCACTTGGACCCTCTCCTTTACAGTATGAGTATGGATTGCAGTCTGAACAGGAAGACGTAACTGCATAAAGACAGAGATAATGTATAAGGTTATTTATTCATATATTCATCTTTCATAACCACTTTATCCATGTCAACGTCTAGACCTATGATAATCATGATCAGCTAATATTTTCTGGAATACAAGACACATATTTTGCCCTATAACAGCTGCTGTGACGTACACCACAATATGACATACATTATAGTTTTTGCATTATTTGCTATATGCTCAAAGTTGACAGATTTTAGGTGTATAATCTATTTAATTTGTTTGCCTTCTGTTTGCCTTTGCTTTGCTTCCTGTTCAACTTCCTGTTTCCCCAGTGCTCCAGCTCCGTCCTAAACATGCCTCTGATCATTGTCAGTTAACCACATAATAATAAGCATTACATATTACAACAAATTACCATGCCTTACATAATTATTGCCCCCCTTTGAACTTTTGCAAGCTAAAACTGGGAAACTGGACTTAATTACCATTGGAATTATGCAAGGGATACACTAGGCGATTTTTTTTTCTTAACTGATTTTTAAAACCGTGGGAGACCACAGACATAAGGACAGTTCCAAACGATTTTTAACATTATAATCCTCTGAACGCACACACTAGACGGCCAGACCGTAAGACCACACATCTGTCAACTGTAGTGAGGATTTCACAAACACGAGATCTTACAGAAACTTACATTTATCAAACTCAATAGTGATCCTTACAACTTGTCCAAGAACCTGTGGTCCATGGACATTGTCATGTGGCTAGAGATCGGTTTTCCCAACATTGATATGTACCTGATTTCGAGGCCAGTGAAACACACTAAGCAAAGCCTGAAGTCATACAAAAGCCTTGACGCTTGGTCCTACTTCAAGGCGGGATTTGTTGGAGAAATAACAGCATAAATATTTTTGTACTATGTATGGTAGTGTATAATGTGTACTATGAATGGTATTCTTCTGGAACATCAAATTCTATCAGGTTTACACATCTGAATCCTGAAATTTTTGCTTTGCAACCGCTCCAGTGTAGCTTTGGCCATATGCTTAGTGTCATTTCTTGTTAGTGAAGTTACAACCCATTTCTTGCATAATAGAATGGGTTTTTGTCAAGGAATGCTCTGTATTTAGCTCCATCCATCTTGAATAGTTTCCCAGTCTCTGCTGATCCCCACATGGTGCTACTATGACCACCATTCTTCACTGTGGGAGTGGTGTTCTCAAGGTCATTCCATAAAACTCAGGTTTGTAGAGTGGCCAGGCTTTGGTCCTGTGAACAACTTCTCTCTTCTGAGCTGTGTATCTCTCCATCTACTTTGGAGTCATCCTTGGCCTCTTGTTTGCTTCTCTAACTAATGGCCTGCTTACCCAGTGGACATTTATTTAAAAAACCTAGATACTGCTTTGGGCTAAAACATGTTATTTGTTAAATCTATGAGATGCTGGAGTTATGGCAGTTGTGTTGTGAGGCTTCTGTCACATGCTTTAGCTTACATTATGTTACTTCTTGTTGTAAAAGGCACTTCACATGAAGTTTATATTTTCTTATTTTATTTAATCTTGTTTTTGCTGATTCCTGTGGTATAAATCATGAAGCAAATGTACTACAGTATATGCGTGGAACTCTACACAGTGAAAACCTCAGAATAACAGTTCTGCCACAAATTTAATTTACACAAGGTTACTCTAACCCCTAAATGAAGTCGATCAACCAAGACATGTTTAGCATCCAGTTTAGCATTGTGAAGTTGGTTAGTATCTCAAAGAGACTTGCTTATGTGTTTTCTTACACAGTATGACACATTATTACTAAAAAAAAAAAAAAAAAAAAAGACAAAGGCTATTGCAAGGCTCAAAAAGCTGGAGTTGTTTTCTATCTCAGTACATAGCTATAGCTTGGCGTCACATAGACAAGAAATGTGGCCATGGGATCCAAAGTAGAGTTATTAGAAATGATGCAACAGATTTTCAATTTAGTTTGTATGATTCATTTTTAACATTATTAAATCTATCTGCGAGCTTTCCTTTTGGGCTAGTTCATGCTTCCGGTATTTGTTAGCTACATAACCGTTGTAGCCCAAGTGCAAAACTAAAGAAACTAAAGGAATGTTTTGGTTGATTAACTACATTTGGGATGTTTCATTAAATATTGTAATACTGTGGCAGATAAATAGATTTATAATCAACCTTACCTTGGTCACACCTTGGTCCTGAATATGGTGGTTGACAGTAACATTGACCATCTCCATCCGGACCCGAATTACACTCTCCATGCTCACAATCGCACACTAAAGCAAAGGTACATTATTACTCATAAAGGTGCATATAAACCTTGCATAAATAGAACACGGATTAGTAAAAAAAAATAAAAAATAAAAAAGTTAATATAAATAATATATCAATGCTGTCGGGTCATTGTGATTCTGAGACTGGCAGAATTAATTTCATATACACTTACACTTATCCGGTTGCTTTGCATCTCAAATAGTATGTACATTAAGTTTTTTAGTTTACAACTAAAAACAAAAGGCATAACAAACATTACAACACTAAGCTACATACGGATGCTTTTAAAAATGATTTACAAGTGAGCTACGAACAGTATGTACATCTAGGACAAGTGGTGAATTTGATTAAAATAATATTTCACTACGCTTCTTTTGTAAATGGAAACTTAGTTGCATGAAATAATAATGGGATCTCTGAAGATACCATAAATGCAGATTCAATATACAAAGCATAAAGAAGAAGCGAGAAATGAAAAGTTAGCATTAAAAGCGTCACACACCTGAGCTGCAGCGTTCACCGTAGGTCTTCTCATTAGAGCATTTCTGACATGCAAACCCCGTGTAGCCCTCCTGTAAATACACTCTGTCACACACATGACCTGTACTGTACAACACATAGTACAAGGCAAACTGGAAAGTACTTTACTTGACTATAAAACAGAGAGATACAGGAGGCTGTAGTTTGAGAGTACTACTAAGGACGTTTATCAAGCACAAATTCTACACAGCAGATTGATTATACACTGATTATTCAAGACCACAGTCTTAGCTGTTTGTGAAAAATAGCCGGTTTTGTGAAGCTGACATCTATCTGAATAGCATGTTCACACAGATTTCATTGGGATTGTCTGCAATTTCTTTGAGGTCAGATATAGAGATTTTCAACCTGGAAGAAGCAAAATAATTTATGTATTGTCACAGATTTTGTAGGATATGCATAGAATTTTTTGAAATCTTATTTGCTAAATAATAATAATAATAATAATCATTTAAACAAAAAACACAAACTCTTTGGCACAGATTTTCTAAGTTACCAATTTAAATTCACAGATTTGTTGGTGCTGTATAGCTGTTGGGCTAAAAATAAGCCAATTTGGTTTGTTTTTAACCCAGTATACTACTACTACCACCACTAATAATAATTATTATTATTATTACTGGTGGTGGTAGTAGTAGTAGACAATAACAGTACATGAATAATCATGTACTAATACCTGAACTAATACTTTCTTAAATATGAACCAATGATAAGTTAAGGCATGTACTAATCACAAACTAATGAAGAGCTAACTTTAACTACGACATGAGTCTCATGAATTCAAGTGTGAATAACGACCACTTTAAGTACATGTTAATACATGTTTGTAAGTTCATGAACTAATTAACACACAGGGGTAAACTAAATCAAAAACATGCTCTGTAAAAGAATCTGAATGAAATGTGCATAAGATCAAATTATTTCTATAATTTATTTATATAATTTGGCATGTGCAGTTTCACGCGTACACTTTCCTAACTTACATTGATACGCTTTATCGAATGTAGAAAGAGGCACTAATAATAAACACCAATAAACCCGTTTTGCATCATTCTCCATCCATTTCTCTTCAAATCCCACTGTAGTACTAGTACGTGCTCTGGGTGGCTCGGGCCCGGGCCACTGCTTCTTTGCCCACAAGGATGAAATGAACACAATAACAGTTATTAATTTACCAGAAGCTATTATCTATTAACATATAAAACCAGTGTTCTATGAGATAATTGTCCGGTGTATTAGTCTTGGATGTCGCTGTGGAACTATGTAAATGATGAAAGTAATCCAGCACCATCCAGAGACATTTGTGTGCACAGCTGCATATGATAAATTATATAAGCAATTTTAAAATTACGCAAATTAAATTGATATTCTTTCTTATAGTGCTGCGTTCTTATAAAGAATATATTAACTATCAAAAATGTACTAATGTATTTATGGTGGTCATTATTCATGCATAAATTCATAAGTTCGTGATTAGTACATGTTTTAACTCATCATTAGTTCATCTTTAAGTAAGTATTCATTCAGGTATTAATGCATGATTATTTATGTAGTGTTATTGTAAAGTGTTATCATAATAATTAAAGGCCCAAACAATGTATTTTGTGTTTGTTGGTGGTAATCTCATGAATATCATACCGAATAGAATGTAACTGTAAGTAAAAACAACGCTTTATAAATTACCTCACACACACAGGTGCCATTCCCTGATTCACCATCCATGCAGGTACCATGCCAGTTACACACTTTCCCTGACACGCTAGGACACGCTGAACAGATAAAAGCACTGGCTTAATACAGTTTGTTGTAGCACTGGTTACAACATAGATAATGTCTTAAGCAGAATTAGAGCCACAGTTATCAAACTCACGTGAACACAGAGACCCAAAGAAGCCTGGACAGCATCGCTTTATGAGCTTTATTGTCTCACAGGAGCGAGAGCATCCAGGCAGCTCCAGCAGGCGATCGCCGATTTGCACTGTGTAGCTGAGAAATCAGACATACTCAGACTACAGCTAGACAGAAATGTCAAAAATCCTAATCCAACACACAAAATATGCTATCTGGTCAAATGAAAACATCTTGAAGATGGGCAAATGTATCAAATTTCTTTTGTTATGAGATTATTATAAATCGAAGACAATATAATTCAGCCTATTTTTAAGATGCTTTTACACGTTTCAAGCGTCAGTATTATATATGTACTATTGTCTAATAATTTTGCCTCCTTCTGAAAAAAATAAAATGAGAAAAAACAATTCTTCCAGTAGAATAAGAAATGTTCAAGTTTGAACTTATTGACAATGTCTAGAGATAGGCTTAATAATCATATATTTGGTTTATCATCTTAAAATAGGAAATACTAGATACATTTGACTATATTCAAGGTATAGTCATTTTTGTCTTTTTGTTGTAGTGCTTGATCCAGGTAATCAGGGCCATCATGAGAACTAAAGAATTGAACAAAAATGAATCACGCTCATTAGTTAAAAACATATTTAGTGTCCAAAATTGTCTTCATTAGTTTTGTACTACTATAGTTACGAGCCTGATGTAGTGAACATTGTACAAACTGCATGAGAAAATAATCACACACTCACCTCAGAAGATATCATTTGGCTAATAATACAATTTGTACATAAACAGTTTCATAAACTTACAGATGTCTGTATTTTTAAAAGCATATTTTAATATCATCTGTATGGATTTTTTTTGTACAGTTCTGAACTCATGCTCTGTTTGATGGCTAACACAGAGTTATTAAGCTTTTTTACAGATTACAATGTGCCGTATAGTGTCAGGAACCACATAAACAAGTCTATTTAATAACTGAACAATTTATTGCCGTGTGAGGAGAGTGTATAATGATTTAGGCATGCAGCTTGCACAAACTTGCTCTAAACTTGTTACACTTTGTTACTTGTCATCAAATTTACGCTTGTAACTACAGTACAGGACAGTAAAGTCTGATTCACTGCATTTGTAGTAAAAGGAATGTTGTTTTAATTTTCTTCATCACTGTAGTTTTACTTTGCATTATAGTTAATGATGTGTGAGGGTTTCTTTCCTGAAGATCTTAGCTCAAATCCACATCTGAACATTACAGCTGGTAGTGTTGGAGCAAAACTATCACAGATTTCTCGTACAAGCTGGATGAGACGTAATCATTTACCGGCACTCAGCATCTGTCAAAGTCTTCCTCAAGCCTTGTGGGCAGACGATAGCAGGTGCAGCAGCACAGGACGTGCACAGAGTGGAGTGGCGTACAGTGCGTGGCTCATCACAGCGATTCGAGATAGCCTTAAAACAAATCAACAAATCAGATCATGGAAACATGCTGTGCACTGAAAATCAACTAGTGTCTAACGTCTGAAGTTACAGTGAGATTTTAAGGGGAAATATCTGGCTACGTGTTGTCTAGAAACTGCAAAGAATCCTAAACCTTACATACTAAAAAATAATATAACTTTGAAGCAACTTACCTCAATTTGTAAACCGCACAGCACTATAAGTCCTAAAATGAAGAGATAACGCATGGCTACTTTCTGAGATCAGGGACACTTGGGCACTCCTAAAAATCCTCAAAGATAAGCATGCATGAAAAAATCCACCCGAACCTCCCTTAAACCATGAGTTATGAAGCACAACGGAGAAGTTTCAATCTTTCATGTCCACTGAGTTCTTTAACATTCTTCTTGCTTTTGGGGAATGAGGTGTCAGTCTGTTCCTGGTGAGCAAGGGAGGTTCTATAACTGACGACGCACTGTTTCGAAAGAGAGAACAAGTAAACGGTCCTTTCCTGACAGGAAAATGGACAGATTTCCTCTGCCTTGTCTGTTAGGAAATCCGTACTTGTCAGCTGACCACTGCGCGAGGTTCAGCAAAACACCAACTGAGAGTGACGATTAGCTGAATCACTGTTCAAAGGTGTCAAGCAATATGTTCAGTACATACTCATGCAAGTAAGACAAGTTACATGTGAGGTTTTCAGTACAACTTTAACCCTGTCAAACCACAGTACAGTCCCCTCAAAAAGTATTGAAATGGCAAGGCCAATTCTATTGTTTTTGCTATACATGAAGACTTTTGGGTTTGAAATAAAAAAAAAAAGGATATGAGACTGAATATGAAACTGTGATATGTTAACTTAAAACATAATGCCTTTTGTTTGAACCCACCCATTTTTTCAAGTGATCTAAAAATACTGGAACACGTGACTGGTCTTTCTTGCTGCCGAGGTGTGCCCTGTTAAGTTGATTGTTTAAATTATTAATAGCTCTGTATGTCTACTCTTTGTTTGAGCCCAACTTCACCTGAACAATGCATTTGTTTTTAACTAGGATAAAACAACATGAAGACCAGAGAGCTGTCTACGGGAGAAAAGCAAGCCATTTTGAAGATGAGAAAAGAGGGAAAATCTATTAGAACTTGTCGTGGAAATTAGACAACACTCGCAGACTCGTCCTCTTAAGGTAAAAATGTTTATTACAGAACGATGGTCAATACAGGATAGAATAAAGCCGTACTAAACCACTACTATATACATGAAATGCAGAGCATGACATAATTCTGTGTACCGATAAGAAGCGGTCTGAAGCAGTTCAAACAGACTTTGTTCTAGGATCTTGGAAGATGTTTAGCAGAACCTTGAACAGAGGAACATGTATGTATCTCTGTAAGCAGATAAACATTCTGTACTGATCTCCGTGACATGACATGGCCTTCTTAGGCGCTATCCTAAGATGAACATGAACAAAAACAAAATTATTACAAAGTAAAAATTTGTAATTTCCCTCACAAGCTATAGGACAAACATTGGGCATGGCCAATACAATGCCACAATTTGGAATGTCCTGAAAAAGAACGAAACCACTGGTGTACTAACAATGGAACAGGCATAGGAGAACATCAGCAGTTTATGACAAACATTGTGAGGGCTGTGAGGAAAAAACACAAAAACAATGGTTAGTGACATCACCAACAACCTTCACATGGTAGGGGTGAAGGTGTCACAATCCACCATTCGAAGAAGACTTCAAGTGAAGAAATATAGAGGCCATACCACAAGATGCAAGCCACTCATCAGAAGTAAGAATCAGAAAGCCAGATTGGAATTCACAAAGAAATACAGAGATGAGACACAAAAGTTCTGTAATCAAGATGAACCTCTACCAAAGTGATGGAAAGGCCAAAGTGTGGAGAAAGAAAGACTCTGCTCATGATCCAAAACATACATGTTTATCAGACAAGCATGGTGGAGGTAGTGTCATGGCTTGGGATTGCATGGCTGCTTCTGGAATGGACTCACTAATCTTGATGATGTAACTCATGATCTTAGCAGCAGAATTAATCAGAAGTCTAAAGAACCAATCGGTCTTCCAATTTACAGAGAAATACATCCAATCTAATTGGGAGGAACTTCGTCATGTAGAACATACTGCGAAGACAACAAAGGACTGCCACGTGGGGAAGACTGGCAAACTAACAAACTGGATCATTTAGTGATTATATCATCAAAAAAGCAGGTAAATCTGTAGATAAAATATATGTATATACAGTATATTCCTTGCAAATATCCAACTCACCATGAAAACATAATGATCCCACAATAAATTCCCAACTTAAGTCTATGTTTAACAGATTGTATTTTTAAGGAAATATGTTCCATGTGTCATATGTGATGTATCCATCAGATATTACAAGTAATCCTTTCAAAAACATGAGCAAGAGATCATCATCATCAAAGCTGAAGATGAAATGAAACCTCAGGAGGCAGCGTTGTGCGCTTCACACTTACTAAATGACTGTTTCTCATGCCATATCCATAGCACATGTTCATCAGTATCCTTTTATATCAAAAGTTGCTGTTTTTTTCTTTTTCAAATTTCACTCAAATAACATACTCATTAATAACTTCTGCAACAGTCTTTTAAGTCTGGGTTCCCACCGTTTCTTCCCACCTTATAAGCACATGCCAGTAAACTGGTGACTCTAAAAAGTCCTAATTATGAGTGAATGCATGGAAAGGAAACATCTAAAGCATTAAGCAAAAAACATTCAGAGAACATTATACTTGATGCAAGTCTATAAAAAAATAAATTAATAAATAAATTCCTCAGTTTAGCTGTGAAAGGATTATCAAACTGTCACTAATTCCTGAGTCAGTATCTAGTCTTTATTACAGTTGCAGTATAACCTGTACTATGTAGTAAATGTTATTATAATACTGTTGTTTGTTCTTTGATCCAGAACAATGCCTGATTCAGTTTTCTTTTAACCGTTCTTTTTTTTATGTTTCATTTTTATTGAACATTTCTGCTGAACACTTCTGATGAACATTTCTACTGAACAATTTTTGCTAAACCAGTTCTGCTAAACATTTCTGCTATACTGCTAAGCCTATCTAAATCGCCTTTCCTGTGCTGTCCTCCCCACCATTTCCCAAAAAATACAAAAAAAACATTTTAACCGTTATTAGGCAAACAGGAAGTACAGTAGATGTAAAAAATGCTTGATCTGCAGAAAAACACCACAAATGTGTTTTTTTGGTCAGGGGAAAAACAGACTTGGCACTATAAACCAGTGCTGTGTAATCAGAATGATACTTTCCTTTCCTGACATTGTTTTGCTCCCAGTTTGAACAGAATACTCTTCAAGTACGAAATGTGCTATCATCAGCCAAAGTAGGCTGGTTCATAAGTTCAGTGTTATTAACAGTAATGTAATTTGAGATATATTTGTAAATTGAGTTACAATTCTTGTGTGTGTGTGTGTGTATATATATATATATATATATATATATATATATATATATATATATATATATATATATATATATATATAAATTTTAGATAAACAGATTGATAATCTGTTTATCTAAACAGATCAATTTAAACAGATTTTAAAATCGATTGTGTTGCAACTGCAAATGGTTTAACAGTGCCAGCCATCCTGTTTGATCAGTATATATAGTGATAGTATGTTACAAAAATAGAATAAGTATTAAGTGATGTTGGGAATTGGATTTCAATATAGCTTTGCCATTTAGTTTTGCTACAATGGAAAGTCTTTTCAGACATTTTTGATAATACTACCAAAATACAATTATTATACTATAATAATATCTAAAGTATCAAAAAAGGGTGACACACAGTTGAGGTCATACATTTACAAACACTTTGCAGAATCTACAAAATGTTAATAATTTCAAAAATTTTAATAATGAGGGATCATAAAAATAGCTGCTTCTTTTTTTGTGTGCTACAATGAATAAGCTATTTCACATAACAGATGTTTACATCTAGTCCACGAGACACAGTAATAACTGAACTTACACAAATCAACCAGTTCAAAAGTTTACATACCCTTGATTCTTAATTCTGTGTGATGTTATTTGGATGATCAGCGACTCATCAGTTCTTCATGAGTCCCTTGTTTGTCCTGCCTACTAAGTTATTCTGCCTACTGTTATTCAGAAAAATCCTCCAGGTCCTACACATTCTTTGCTTCTCCAGCATCTTCTTCATAGTTGACCCCTTACCAACAGCAGCTGTATGATGTTGAGATCCATCTTTTCACACTGAGGTCGACTGAGACACTTGTACACAACTAATACAAAAGGTGCAAACATTCACTGATGCTCAAGAAGGCAACACGATACATGAAGTGCCAGGGGACTGTAAACTTTTGAATTTATAATCAGTGTAATATCGCTTTGCTTATTTGTAAGTCGCTTTGGATAAAAGCGTCTGCCAAGTGAATAAATGTAAATGTAAATCTAAATTGTTACTACAAAAGAGAGAGAAAAGAGATGTTGGTGACCTTTTATACAGTGAGGGAAAAAAGTATTTGATCCCCTGCTGATTTTGTACATTTGCCCACTGACAAAGAAATGATCAGTCTATAATTTTAATGGTAGATTTATTTGAACAGTGAGAGACAGAATAACTAAATAAAATCCAGAAAAACGCAGGTCAAAAATGTTATAAATTGATTTGCATTTTAATGAGGGAAATAAGTATTTGACCCCTCTGCAAAACATGACTTAGTACTTGGTGGCAAAACCCTTGTTGGCAATCACAGAGGTCAGACATTTCTTGTAGTTGGCCACCAGATTTGCAAACATCTCAGGAGGGATTTTGTCCCACTCCTCTTTGCAGATCTTCTCCAAGTCATTAAGGTTTCGAGGCTGACGTTTGGCAACTCGAACCTTCAGCTCCCTCCACAGATTTTCTATGGGATTAAGGTCTGGAGACTGGCTAGGCCACTCCAGGACCTTAATGTGCTTCTTCTCGAGCCACTCCTTTGTTGACTTGGCCGTGTGTTTTGGGTCATTGTCATGCTGGAATACCCATCCACGACCCATTTTCAATGCCCTGGCTGAGGGAAGGAGGTTCTCACCCAAGATTTGACGGTACATGGCTCCGTCCATCGTCCCTTTGATCCGGTGAAGTTGTCCTGTCCCCTTAGCAGAAAAACACGCCCAAAACATAATGTTTCCACCTCCATGTATGACGGTGGGGATGGTGTTCTTGGGGTCATAGGCAGCATTCCTCCTCCTCCAAACACGGCGAGTTGTGTTGATGCCAAAGAGCTCCATTTTGGTCTCATCTGACCACAACACTTTCACTCAGTTGTCCTCTGAATCATTCAGATGTTCATTGGCAAACTTCAGACGGGCATGTATATGTGCTTTCTTGAGCAGGGGGACCTTGCGGGCGCTGCAGGATTTCAGTCCTTCACAGCGTAGTGTGTTACCAATTGTTTTCTTGGTCACTATGGTCCCAGCTGCCTTGAGATCATTGACAAGATCCTCCCGTGTAGTTCTGGGCTGGTTCCTCACTGTTCTCATGATCATTGCAACTCCATGAGGTGAGATCTTGCATGGAGCCCCAGGCCGAGGGAGATTGACAGTTCTTTTGTGTTTCTTCCATTTCCACCAACTGTTGTCACCTTCTCACCAAGCTGCTTGGCAATGGTCTTGTAGCCCACTCCAGACTTGTGTAAGTCTACAATCTGTCCCTGACATCTTTGGAGAGCTCTTTGGTCTTGGCCACGGTGGAGAGTTTGGAATCTGATTGATTGATTGCTTCTGTGGACAGGTGTCTTTTATACAGGTAACAAACTGAGATTAGGAGCACTCCCTTTAAGAGTGTGCTCCTAATCTCAGCTCATTACCTGTATAAAAGACACCTGGGAGCCAGAAATCTTTCTGATTGAGAGGGGGTCAAATACTTATTTCCCTCATTAAAATGCAGATTAATTTATAAAATTTTTGACATGCGTTTTTCTGGATTTTCTTGTTGTTATTCTGTCTCTCACTGTTCAAATAAACCTAACATTAAAATTATAGACTGATCATTTCTTTGTCAGTGGGCAAACATACAAAATCAGCACGGGATCAAATACTGTTTTCCCCCTCACTGTAGCTGATAACAGGAAATTGTTCACACGTTCAATAACAAATGCAATTATAAATGCATAAAAAAGTATGAAGTGTCAATCACTGGAAACACATCAAGACATGCTGTTATAGGAAAATAATCAACTTCAGGGCAGTAATAGGATGGTAAAGCAGTAAAACAGTAAGAGTTTGTGTCAGCCTGCATCATATCACATAATCAATGACTATTTTCCTATAATGCCTAATATAAAAAAAAGAACATTAACTAATTGTGTCACATAAGTTTTAAGATAGCAGAGGCTTTTGAGAAAGTGGAGCAGTTGCACTTTTTTTTTTTTTTAAACTACAAATTTTATGTACTGTTTTCATTTGACTCACCAACTCTTATGTTTGAGTGCTCACCACCACTTTAACATAATCTAAAAAAAAAGAAAAGAAAATTAAAATCACAGACCCAACTTTAAGAACCACGGGGGTAGGGAATCCTTCTTTACAACTTCAATTGAATTATTCTTTCATTAATAAAAAATTCTTATTCATTTCCTGCTGACTTAGTGCGCTTAAGTTTTAAGCAACACTAGCATGATTCAGCTATTTAAATTTGACGTGATGTTGCAATGCAATTGATCATACTATATTTAAAAACAACAACAAAAAAACTTTCCTGTAATTCAAAAGGCATAGGTTTAAGTGTAAGATTTTGGAGTGACTACAAAAATATTTGTTCAGAGACAGGGCTGAACATCACTGCGCTGACCTTTACCACAGTGCACTCTGCCTTCACTGGAATAACAGGATGCAGTGGGGTCAAAAGGAACACAATGCATAGCATTGCATCCTCACCCAAGATCTCATAAAATTTTCACTTTTGTAAAAACTCATTCCAAGTTCAGTAGCACAGAATAAGACTGAGTGAATCCCGGTACAATATATTGTTCAGCTCTGCTCCTTCACAAATATTTATTTGTGTATATTGTGTACAACACTTTCTTTTATACGCCCTTCATTTATAGATATTAACACGGTGAGTTTGTGGTACACACTCTAAAATACGGAGTAGTAATTTTTTATATTAAATATATTTAGGCATATAGGTTGTGTATAAAAATTTTATTCGATTCATTTACATTACGTTGCGTGTGTTTTCTGATTAAGTTCCCTTAACCTTACTTTTTCTTTTAAATGACACTGTGCTGAGTGGAGACGGAGGATCTAATACTGCTGACTGTCATGACTGTGTGGAGAGAAACCACTTAAACAAAGGGCTTTACAGTTAAGGTCCTTAAACATAACTTTCCTAACTGCTAGATTGCAAAAATGTGAACCACACATAACCCTAAAGCATATTTTACAGTCAGAGCAACGTTCTGACACCCAATGTTTTAGTGCAGCTATGAGCTCCATTTTTACGCTGCTCATACATGTCAATTTCTGACCACAGAGCGGCTATTATACTGGATCATTTTGGTTAGTGTAAATTGCTCCTCAAACTATTCCTTCAATGGTATTTGAATAAACAAAATCTCCACACCACTAAGATTGACCCCACTACAATTTTGTGAATATAGGGCAGAAATTTGCATTTTATGCAAATTATCATGAGTATATGAGTGGGCAGTGCTAAATGGTCTTAATGGCACTGTCAAGGGGTGGGAAAATGGAAAAATGGGCAAGCATAAGGATCTGAGCTACATTGACAAGGGTCAAATTGTGATGGCTAAACAACTGGGTTTTTTGGGGAGTTCCCAGTATGCAGTGGTTAGTACCCATCAAATGTGGTCCAAGGAAGGACAACCAATAAGCCAGTGACAGGGTCATGGGTGCCCAAGGCTCAGTGATGTATATAGGGAGTGAAGGCTAGCCCACCTGATCCAACCCCACAGAAGTGGTACAGCCACACAGATTGCTGTAAAAGTTGATGCTGGCTATGATAAAAAGGTGACAGAACACAGTGCATCACAGCTAGCTGTGTATGGGGCTGCGTAGCCGCAGACCAGTCAATTGGCAAGTGAGCATCAGAACTGGACCATGGAGCAATGGAAGGCAGCCTGGTATGATGAATCATGTTTTCTTTTACATCATGTAGACAGCTGGGTGCATGTGCGTCTCTTACCTGGGGAAGAGATGGCACCAGGATGCACTATAGGAAAAAAGCAAGCAAATGGAGGCAGTGTGATGCTCTGGGCAGTGTTCTGCTGGGAAACTTTGGGTCCTGGCATTCATGTGCATGTTACTTTGATACGTACCATCTACCTAAACATTGTTGCTGACCAAATACACCACTTCACGGCAACGGTATTCACTAATGGTAGTGGCCTCATTCCTGTTCAGGAATGGTTTGAAGAACATGATAAAGATTTCAAGGTGTTGACTTCCCTAGATCCCAGATCTCAATCTGACCAATTATCTGTGGGATGTGTTGGACAAACAAGTCTGATCCACGGAGGACCCACCGCGCAACTTACAGGACTTAAAGGATCTGCTGCTAATGTCTTGGTGCCAGATATCACAGCACACTTTCAGAGGTCTTGTGGAGTCCATGCCTCGATGGGTCAGAGCTCTTTTGGTGGCACAAGGGGGAACTACACAATATTTGGCAGGTGGTTCTAATGTTATTCTTGATCAGTGCATGTTTGTTTTTATATTGAAAAACATGAAAAGTGCCCCCATTGGCCAATTTGAGTGAGGTCACATCAGTTACGAGCAGGTCTACCATTTAAGTTTCATGATGATAGCTCAATGTTAACCCTAGGGTTCGTGGAGCCTGAAGCCTATTATAGGGGACTCAGAGTACAAGGCAGGGGACACCCAGGACAGGGTGGCAACCCATCATAGTGCACAATCGCACACCCATTCACACACTAAGGATACTTTGGAAATGCCAATCAACCTATATGAACTAAGGGAAGAAACCAGCGTACCGGAGGAAACCCCCGAAGCACCCAGAGACAATGCAAACTCTGTGTACACACGGCGGAGTTGGGATTCAAGGTGGTGCAAGACAAAATTGCTAACAACGAAGCCACTGTGCCCGCCAATAATTAAGTGTAAATAAGGTCATTTTATTTCTTTAACTGAATTCAGACATTATAGGATTCCCCTAATGAAATGCAGTTGCTCATCAACACAGCCCAGGTTCGATACCTCCGTCATGGAAATGACCCCTACAACTGGAGGGTTGCACAATCCAATACATTCAGTGCGGTCCCAAGCACGAAAAATGGGGAAGGAAGAACCTGTGTTACAATCAACATGTGGACGGGTGATCTGCTATGGTGATCCCGGAACGTGAGGAAAAAAAAAAAAAAAAAAAAAACAACCTGAACTAAGATATTATACATTACTGATGCATTTTCTTCACTGTAGTGCATGGAGTATTATTTGGGCTTGATGTTGTGTAATAAAACTATATTACACCAGGTTTAATAGGTGCACCTACCTCAATGGCCATTTTATCAGAAACCCTAACTATGTAGCTAATTAAATGACAGTGGTAACTGAAAAATCAAGTGTTCACACAGAAAAGCACACATCTGCATTAAACACATTTATTTAAAAAATAATAATAATTTTAAAAATCCAAAAGTGCATGCTGTGTGCCTAATGTCTAAGGAAAATAATGGCATAAAATCAAATTCATTGAAGCATGCCAGGCTGTAAACCTTTCTATTCGTTTAAACCACAGCCAGCATATAATAATACTAAATACTTTAAAACATAAAACATCTGAAACCATTCAATAATTAAAATCAGCTGGGAACTTACATTTTATGTCACTTTAACAAAATGCAACATTTAGTAACACATAGTTCTGTTCAGTAATTTTACATTTGGAAGATTGTACACAGCAGCAGATAAATAAGATATAAGCAAAGCTTAAAGACTGATAAGGAAAAGAAAGTATTACACTCATGTGGATTCTTTACACAACTTCCCAGGATGCTTTGTGTTGAAAGAGATAGTAAAAACGTAAAAAAGAATATGTGTATATATGTGTATGTGTGTGTGTGTGTGTGTGTGTATAAATGTAAACTGGGAGGATTTTTCTTTCCTTCCTTTGCACTACATCCAATGTTTTAGCTTCAGCTTTTTTAGCTTTAGTTTTAGCTTTAGAAGGTCTTCTGTTATCCAGCCTATGCTGCAGGTCTAGTAAATGAACTCAGAGTATCTAGACTTGGATCTTGAAAATCTGGATCTTGAAAATATTTCTTTAGTAAAGAGAGGGGCTTCATTAATAGTTGCATAATACCGGACGTGACTCACCAGTGCGCGAAGAAAACAGCGGTTATCGATATGATCGTATGTTATCAGTACTCAAACAATTTGGAGGTTGCATTGTCCTTATGACGTGTATTGTCATGTAGAGTTGGGCAATAAAATAAAATTTGTAAAAACTATTAATTGGAGTAGAAAATGTAAGCAAAAAAATCTAAATATTTAGGTAGTTTTATAAGTTGTTCATCAAACAACCCAAGCATTAAGAAGACCATACTTGCACGACTGACCTGAAGGTGTTGCAAGCACTGCTTGGAGTATTATTTACAAAAAACAAATATTTAAATTAAATTAAATTCCTAGAAGTTGTCAGATTCCAAGAAGTTGTTCTGTGATTAAAATTAGTTCATATAATCTTACATCTTACTTAGGTAGCTAGTTTATCTGGTTAACTTGCAAGCCATTAAAGGTGCATCAGGTAAGATTAACTTATTTTCCCCCCTCCCCCACCCATGTTCACAAAGCTCCAGCCCCAGGATCTTGATAACCCATATATTGTCTATAAAAAAATACTGACAGGCAAATCCAGACATACACATGAGCACGCCGGACCAGAAGTCAGTTATCCAAACGGGTTTTCCCAGCGAATTAGGAAACACTGGTTTAAGCCATGGCCTTAGCAAAACTTTATCATAGTCATCTTCCAGGTTATTTGTACAAGTAAGGAATAAAAAAATATTTTTTTTAAAAAATCAACTATTGCACCTTTAAAGCAAATTTGCAAGGTAGGCTTGGTCTTCAGGGTAGCAGACCAACTGTCATGTGAGCTAAAAGTGATGCCGTGTCATGACACTGAAGGACAGCCAAAACGCAACCTTCCGTATCGGTTGCCTGATTAAGCAGGTACTATTATGGATAGAGTAATTAAGGCTGCTGTCTCCGTAATAAAACATCGTTTGTATCTATGCGCAAAAGGATTGGACATTAATAATACTGTAGGAAATAAACGTACTGACAAAAGAAATTGGGACTAATTGCAGAGAGCATGAATGTCAAACTGAAGTATGTGAACTGATGTTAGACTTTTATGACCATATTTTATTTCTTTTGCTGCATCTCCTTTGTTACATTGTTAAATGCATACATTGTTGAATAATATTGTCATTATTAACATTTATGCCATATTACCCGACCCTGAAGACTGAAGCCTTCATAAAGAAAACTAAAGCTGAGACTAAAACTGAAGCAAAGACAAAGCCCAGTCACCTTAAAGACAGTCCTTCTAGGTTTGTTTTTCTATTACCTTTCATTACCCCGTGAGCTCTAGCGGGAGTTCCCGGCTGCACAATGATTCCCATTGCCGAGCCAGAAGTGAGATCAGTCTCTCTCTGCTGTCTGCACCGGGCACAAAAATACACCACTGTACTTCACTTTCAGTGCCGTCACCACCCTGCATCCGCTTCCTCTCCTTCTCATCTGAGAAATGGTCCATGGTCAGATGGCACAGCAGATCAGGTCCAGGCACATCATCAAAGACTAGTGTGAGCGCCTGTGGGTACGGCTGGTATCCCATGAGCACACGGTCCAAGTCTCGTATCCTGCGGGCGTCCGTGAGTCTGTACTTGTCCCTCTGTGGTGGCTCTTTGGCAAACTGGGGCAATGGGTAGCTAATATAGTCCTCGTCCAGTAGGAAGACATGCGTGCTGCTCAAGACGAGGCTCTTCGGCTGCAGCTCGGCCTTCGCACCCGTGCCGCTCTGCACCTGGAACACCAGGGCGTAGAAGAGGACGTTAAACGAGTGTGCAGGTCCCTGAGGGCCCTTCCTCTCTGCTGCAATGAAAGTCAAGTCACCGATCTCCTCCTCACTTGGGTAGACAAACTTCACCCGACTTGAGTGCACCAGCTCGTAGTTCTCCATTTTGCCTATTTTGGATGAAAGGCAAAAACACAAGGGTAATTTCCATGGCACCTAATTGACATGAACAAAAAAACAAAAAAACAAAACAAAAAAAAAACAGATAGCTGATGTTTCATGATGGAGAAACATTTTAGTGCCATGACTCTCACTGGTACAGTAGATACCACACCCTGAAGCTTTACTTCAGTTGTATAAAGTTAAACTCCTGAACATTATTGGGTTGCTTGACCCACATTGCTTTGGCAAAAGTTGTTAGTTTTCCTGCTGCTGTAAATCACCAGCTCTGGCAACAAATAAATTACTTCTGGCTGCGTCATCACATCACTTCACAGCCAGTGTAAACTCAGAGTAATACAAGCAAACCAAGAAAAATGCAATATAGGACACAAAAGTAGTATGACTGCTAGGGCTGTGAAGGTGGAAAATTTTTCCACTGCAGTGGTTAATGGTCACATTTTTATATCACTTTATAATATAATAGAATATAAATAATAATAATATATGATTTTACAGGTTTAAATTAAACCAAATCTAAATATAAATAAAAAATTAAATGAGGCTTTATTTTAGCACTTTCGTCTTCAAAACAACACAATAAGGCCTTGTGGTGTTGTGTTGTTGCAAAGAGAAACAGCCTGAGGGCGCTGTAGGATACAGCGTTTTGATTGACCCTCAAGGAAGAAGTGGATAATAAAGAAATGGAGTGAAGCAGAGTCGCACGTTTCTCGCTCTTGTTAGGCACGAATCCAAAATGTTCCCAGATCCCCGATGTAACAAGATCTATCACAGCGGCAGAACCCGAAGTGAAATAGCAGAATTCGCCTGACTGGATTTTGCCACACGCAAACAAACCGTCACCAAACTAACAGACAACACCATATAAAGCATTTGATTATGATTATATAATGTGTATTAATATAAAATCTCCCGCTATATGGTAGGCAAAAAATACAAATTTATATTGCAACTGTTATGATTATTTAGTTTATTTTATTATTATTATACTTGTATACAAAGTACTTTGTACGCGCCATAGTGCCCACTCAAGCAGAAACATTAATGTGGCGTGTGATGTGACAGCACAGCACGTGGCAAACTACGTGTCATGGCCACCATCACAGCAGTAATTTTAAGTTACTTTTGGCTGTCTGCTTCTTACATGCTTTTCTAGCACAAGCACTGTTCACAGGTTGTTGCCTTCAATCAGCATGCAACAGATCAAAGGATGGATATGAGATGATGGATCAGAATTGAAGCCTTCATTTCCTGATGTATACATAGATGTGTTAAACAACTTAGAACAGTAAATTCAATTTTAAAGTATATTAAAATAAATAACAGGTAATATTAGGTTACATATCCTTTGCTTGCGATAAAAAATTCTGTATATTGGAAGACAATGTCTCTGTAGAATTCATTCTGCTGCTATCATCATGAGTTAAAGATTAGTGAACCTGTTCCAGAAGCAGTCATGCAAGCCCAAGCCATGACAATACCTCCACAATGTTTCATAGATGAGCTTGTATGTTTTGAATCATGAGCAGATCCTTTCTTTTCTCCACACATTGGCCTTTCCATCACTTTGGTAGAGGTTCATCTTGGTTCGCTGTTTTGTTTCACCACTGTCACGTTTTGCACTTGAAGTCTTCTTCGAATACTGGATTGTGATAACATTCCCAGGGCAGGGGTGAAGGGGTCAATGTCACTGAAATTGTTGTATAGGCTAGGCACAATGCTTGTGCAATGCCTCTGATCGATTTTCCCTCTTCTCTCGACTTCAAAATGGCTTGCTTTTCTCCCATAGACAGCTCTCTGGTCTTCATGTTGGTTTATAATTTTTAACAAGAAATGAAGTCTTCCCATGTGAAACCCAGGGCTCAAACCACGAGTAGACAGTCAGAGTTATTAATTCTATAAACAATCAATTTAACAGGGCACACCTGGGCAGCAAGAAGCACCTGTCAATCACGTTTCAATATTTTTGATCACTTAAAAAAATGAGTGGGTTCAAACAAAAGGTGCCATGTTCCAAATTGTTTAAAAAATCTAGAAGTAAATATTAGGAAATTAAAGCTGAAAGAAAAAACATGTCATCCATTAACAAATGAAAAATTGTAACCCCCGGCATCTAACCTAATGTGATCCATCGTCTTATATTGATCTTTTGATCTCAAACCCAAATGTCTTCAACGTACAGCGAAAACTGTAGAATTGGACTTAGTGTAGAATTGGGGGGGTAGACAACTATATGCTACAAATTTTTATTCTTTGTCTTATTTAATGTGATGCCATATGGTGTTATGTAAAGCAATTTGGATAAACTACTGTTGTATTTAAATGAACTTTGTAAATAAAATTTGGCTTGACTTCACAACATTGAAGTCGGTAGTTTCATAGCAAACACTTTAGAGACAATATGTAATGTGTTGACCATACAGAATTTCCTACCTGTGCTCTTCTTGCAGAACTGTGTGTAAAAGTCTTGGTCTGAGGGCTCTGGTGAGGGCGCTTTCTCCAGTAAAGACAGCACGCTCATCAGTTGCTGAAGAAAGTGGTGTGTGCTATAGCTGTCTCTGGTCAGGCATGTGATGATGTGCTCCGGAAAGGGCCCTTTATAGAGGAATAACGTATAGAGAAAATGAATTGAAGAAAAGATTAACATTTAATGTCGTGTCATCTTTTTTTATCTTCAAAGTTGATATGTATGGGTTTTTTTTTTGGACCACCCAAAAATACCCTCTTTTAAATATATTTGTGGACCTCCAAAGTAGAGAAATCATAGATCTAAATCACTGCCCTGATGTAGTGTCTCCACCATCTCACCATCAATTCATTGATGCCAAGCTTACGTGCAGCAGCTCTATTTCCTTCTTCGACAGCCAGATCGATCGCCTTTAACTTGAAAGCGGCATCATATGCATTTCTATTTAGTGTGAGTGCGTTTGATTTAATTCTAACAGTTTCATTGGTCCACTGTGACCTGTTCGGTAATTTCATTGGTCTGATTTGTGACAAGGCTAAATGTGTTGGCGGTTATCGAAACGGGCCGGAGGCGGATGTAGGTGCAGATCAAAGTCTTTATTAAACACATAACTCAATAAACAAGGAAAACTCAGTCTTGACCGGAAAAAAACGTGAAACTGGAATCGCGTGGCATAAAACCGAGATCATGAATCAAGGCATGGAAACAAATGATACAAAACGACACCACCTATTTAACCTTTCCCAACTATAATACTGAGCGAAGTGCTCAGTAACCGAGGGGTTTAAATAGTAAACATAATCAAACCAAACCATGGACACCTGGGGCACATTAAAGAAACTTAAACTAAACTAAATGCTCAAGCAAAAGCAGAGCAGCACCAAACAAAGTCACGTGACCAGTCAGGAGCCGTGCCACAGTGCCCTCTGCTGACCATGGTGTAACAGGCAGCATGAAGCTCGTTAGCCCGTAAAAATCCATAAATTAGCCGCATCATTGTTTAAGCCGCAGTGTTCAAAGCGTGTGAAAAAAGTAGCAGCTTATAGTCCGGAAATTACGGTACTTATATTACAAAGTAGTGGATTAAATCTGTGCTTCTACTGATTATCGTTTTCTCCCTTTTCCTTGTTCCGCTTAGTTCTGGTTCATTCATTTGATCGGTCAAGCAGCGTTCCAAGGGCACCTATAGTTCCAATAACTGCACTGGAGTGTTTCAACTATGTGCATCACTCCGCTTGTCTGTGTTCGCCATGTAAAATTCCACTTCCTAGTTCGAAATGGTTACTACAGTAAGTAGTGTTCGCTGACATCGTCAGCGACCATGGCAAACGAAATTTTTCATATAACAATATAACGTTTGACTTGAATATGAACGCTAGTTCGTTGAAGATGAAAAGGAAGAAGTGGACAATTTTCCTGGAAGCTCCTTTAACAGGAACGTACATCCATGTGAGCTAGCAATCCAGCTAGCCGACAAGCTATAACGTGAGCGTGGCTTCTTCGCGAGCTAATTCCATTATCGGAGAAAAATAAACAGAACAGTTGCCCATATTTTGTCGCATTGTGATTCATTCCCTACATATTGCCCAGTCGACTATATTGTCCACGACTACCACCACTACTCATCTCTACTCACCCACCACTCTGAAGTACTGATCAAACAGTCCCACGTTCACACTCTGCAGCTCATTCAGCTTCATCGCAAAGCAAAAAGAGATGAGGAAATCTGTGTCCTTGTGGTCTAACGGGTGCCAGCTCCACATCACTGCATGAAGAAATGGTTGTCATCATGTTGTAGAGTCACAGTTTATAATATGCGATGTGGAGACTAGGAATAAACCATGAGGAAAACACTGATACAGAAATAAATCACTGAATTTGAAAGGGATTAGGTTTATCCTCCTACATGTCTGAATCATCACACACTTGACTCAAAAGATTAGCTTATGTGGCTTCTACCTCTGTGTCTAACTCTGGCTGTAGAGCAGATCAATAGCTCAGGCCATTATGCAGTCACAAGTGATTTATATAATTTGTGCCATTTGATTTGCATATCTATTGATTAATATGAACCTTGGGTTAGTATTTTATGACTATTTTAAGAAATTGTGTACAAAAGATAATGCGGCGACGTGTTGTGTGTGACGATTCCCATTTGCAGTTTACACGATGCCTTTACGTAGCAACATTAGCCAGATACCAAAAAAAGAACAATAATGGATGAATGTATACAACTAGGTAAAAACGTGGCCACTCACAAGCTTGATCACTGAGCGTGGACGCGACGTCATCCAGGATAAAGTAAACAGCTTTGGTAGACATCATAACGCAGGCAGTCAATTCCACATCAGGGGATTTGTAGAAGAGGACAGATGTCCACAATATGTGCCTCAGCTCTTCATTCTCCACCTAGAATAACAAAAAAACAACACACTCGAGCTTGAAAACATTTTTTTGTCTTGTGCAAACAGCGCAGTCATGTATACGGTATAATTTTTGCAGTAGCCAAAAATAGCAATTGCTTTTTAATGTCAATAATCAAACTTAAGCCTAGTTCACACTACACTTCAATCAGGTTTTCGTAAATTTCCCAGCACTGAAACGGCGTTGGTCAAAGTTACCAATGACTTGTTGATGGCCTCTGATTCTGGAGCTACCTCTCTTCTTATTCTTCTTGACCTTAGAGCCGCCTTCGATACTGTGGATCATGGTCTTTTACTTACCCGCCTTGAAAGTGTTTTGGTGTGTCTGGGAAAGTTTTAAACTGGTTTAAATCCTATTTTACTGACCGTTCCCAGTTTAGTTCTATGTGTGTCTTTAGGTCTGACACTTGCTCAGTGCTCACTGGTGTTCCTCAGGGTTCAGTCCTAGGCCCTCCACTCTTCAATATTTATCTATCTCCACTTGGACATCTGCTGCGATCGCTTGGCCTCCATTATCTCTTTTATGCTGACGAAATCTACATTCACTCAAGATCTGGTGAAAGCATTGATGTTTGTTATCTTTCTGACTGTATTTCTGAGATAAAATCATGGATGAATAATAAATTTCTGTGTCTGAACAGCGGGAAAACTGAGGTCATGCTTATAGGTTCCCGTCACCAAATTCTCAAAGCGGCTCCACTGTCTCTATTTGTTGATGGCTCTGTTCTAGAAACCCAAAGTAAGATGAGGAACCTTGGTGTAATTTTTGACACCAGCCTCACTTTTGATTTTTTTTGTTCAGAGCACTGTGAAGGCTTCCTTTTTTCACCTCAGAAATATATCCAGATTACGCCCAATGCTAAACTTATCTGTCGCTGAAAAGTTCATTAATTCATTTGTTGTCACGCGGTTGGATTACAGTAACGCCGTTTTAGCCTGAGTTTCTAAAACCGCAATAAACAAATTGCAGTATGTTCAGAACTCTGCCGCCCGGATCTTGACAGGAATCAGAAAATGTGACCATATTATTCCTGTTTTGAAGTCCTTACACTGGCTCCCGGTCAGGTTCCATGTCGATTTTAAGATCATGATGTTGACATACAAGGCATTACATGGATTGGCTCTACACTACTTAACTGACTTATTAATCCCGTACACCCCACATCGCAGACTGCGCTCCTCTCAGGGTAATCTATTAACTGTTCCACTAACCCACCTTAAATCTATGGGTGACAGGGCTTTTTCTGTCTACCTCCACCACTATGGAACTCTCTTCCCCCTGAACTCAGGGAAGCCCAGACTTTTGAAGACAGACGTAGGACCAAAACAAGCAGTGCGAGCAGTCTGCGCAACGATTAGTGCTGAAGAAACCCAAAAAATGGTGCACAAACTGACACCAGGCTTGTTTTAAGTAATACACATTGCATACCTCTGCGATGTTGTCATGGAAGAAGATTATAACTTCCTCGCCCCTCAATGAGGAAAGGTGACGCAGGGCTGAAGACAGAGATAGGTGGGACGGACACTGGTTTTCATCCGAGAGCTGCTGGATAAGCGAGTCTCCAGGGTTGAGCAGAGACAGGGTTAAATGGGGCTTCTGCATGTCCTGAGAAACACTTCAAATACAAATAAGCCCGTTTAGACCAGAAGAGCATGACGATCACAACAAGAACATAAATAATTAACTCTCACTTAGGCCTAAAATCTAGCTTTAACTGATGGAACTTTTATTTTTTAATACTGTTTAATAACCAATAAAACCCAAGAAAATATTTGACTCATTTGCTTTAAACTGAGAAAGCCTTTCACAAAAACCATGGTTGTGTCATAATTCACAAAAGTAAATAAATAGCCATCTGTAGCTTGTCACCTGCTAGGCTTAGTCCTGTTAGTCTCGTAAGCCATCTTTCTTCAGTAAACACCACAAAAATAAACTGCCTATTTTAACAGAAGTGGCCATTCGACTAACATTGCAACTCATCACAGACTTTTCTCAGAGAACATATGCTCTTCACACATGATTATCATGTTTACTTGACACCAACGTCTTCAAACAACACTGCTAATAACCGCTTGAAGGCATAATGGTACAAAGCTAGTTTTCAATCCATTGACCAAACTTGCTCATAAAACCTCACAATCTTCGAATCGGTTTCTTTTGTCAGTGCATACTGTATATGTGGCATATATAGAAGAAACGATAAGAATGCATCCTTCAGGATTCTGAAGCTTGTGGCCAGAAAAATGTACAACAAATATTAAAAATACGTATAGGTATTCACAAACGTGGAGCAGTGAAGCGAGTGTGCAGAGAAACTGTTGCACCCGAGAGCACTTCATACAGTCATGGACAAAATTATTGACACCCCTGGAACTTTTCCAGAAAATGCACCATTTCTCCCCTCCCAGAAAAGTGTTGCAATGACAAATGTTTTGGTATACACATGTTTATTACCTTTAAGTGCATTGGAACAGCACAAAAAAGCAGAAGAAAAAAGGCAAATTTGACATCATTTTACACAAAACTCCCAAAATGGACTGGACAAAATCATTGGCACCCTATTAAAACTGTGGGTAAATAATTTCATTTCAAGCATGTGACGATCATTTAAACTCACTCAAAACTGAAGCCAGTTAGAGTGTATAAAAGTTGGCTCAACCTTTGTGTTGTGTGCCTGTGTGTGCCACACCAAGCATGGAGAAGAGAAAGAAGAGCCGAGAATTGTCTGAGGACTTAAGAAGCAAAATTGTGGAAAAATATCAACAATCTCAAGGTTACAAGTCAATCTCCAGAGATCTTAAAGTTCCTTTGTCCACTGTGCGCAATATAATCAAGAAGTTTATAACCCATGGAACTGTGGCAAATCACCCTGGACGTGGACGGAAGAGAAAAATCGATGAAAGAATGCAATGCAGGATAGTTTGAATGGTGGATAAACAACCTCAGTCAACTTCCACGCAAATTCAGGCTGTCCTGCAGACTCAGGGTGCATCAGTGTCAGCTCGAACCATACGTCGTCATCTGAATGAGAAGAAGCGCTATGGCAGGTGACCGAGGAGAACCCTACATCTGACACAGAGGCATAAAAAAGCCAGACTGCAGTTTACAAAAATGTACTTGAGTAAGCCTCAATCCTTCTGGGAGAACGTTTTGTGGACAGATGAGACTAAGGTAGAACTTTTTGGCAAAGCACGTCATTCTACTGTTTACAGAAGACAAAAAGAGGCCTACACAGTACCTACAGTCAAACATGGTGGAGGTTCAAGGATGTTTTGGGGTTGTTTTGCTGCCTCTGGCGCTGCGGTACTTGACTGCGTGTGCAAGGAATCATGAAATCTGGAGACTATCAAAAGATTTTGGCCCATAATGTAGGGCCTAGTGTCAGAAAGCTGGGTCAGCATCAGAGGTCATGGGTGTTTCAGCAGGACAATGACCCGAAACATACCTCAAAAAGCACCCAGAAATGGTTGGAGCGCGCGACAGATCCTGACAGTGGCCATCAATGAGTCCGGATCTAAATCCCATAGAACACCTATGGAGAGATCTCAAAATTGCTGTTGCGAGAAGGCACCCTTCAAATCTGAGAGACCTGGAGCAGTTTTCAAAAGAAGAGTGGTCCAAAATTCCAGTTGAGAGGTGTAGGAAGCTTGTTGATGGTTATAGGAAGCGATTGGTTCAGTTATTTTCTCCAAAGGGTGTGTAACCAAATATTAAGTTGAGGGTGCCAACAATTTTGTCCGACCTAATTTTTGAGTTTTGTGTAAAATGATGTCAAATTTGCCTTTTTTCTTCTGCTTTTTTGTGCTGTTCCAATGCACTTAAAGGTAATAAACGTGTGTATACCAAAACATTTGTCATTGCAACACTTTTCTGGGAGAAATGGTGCATTTTCTGGAAAAGTTCCAGGGGTGCCAATAATTTCGTCCACGACTGTATCTGCAAGCACTGAGCCACACGTTCTCTCTTTCCCTTCGAATTCCAAGGTCTACAGTCAAAACGCATTTCATGGGAACTTGCACTCGTTTTTTATGAACATACCCGAGCACTGTTAAAAGAGATGGCTTACGTGCCCTTATATCTTAAACGATAAACTCAGCACTAGGAGTACTTTTCTAGCAAGACACAACAGCAACTATTATAAACAGAGCTACTTTGATAAATATCAAGCAGTGCTCATTTCAGGATCAGTATTAGTATCGACATCGGCGAGTACCAATAACATACTTGTACTCAGTCTGGGGAAAAGAAAAAAAAAAAGATTATATTGATGCGTTTACATATAATTAATTTTAAACAAAAGTAACATGGGGACATCTTATAAATAAAACAGTAGCCTAAATATTCTGGCTGCCACCATTTCTTATTAGTACATCAAACATATGGACAGTGCAAGTCCACAAAGGATTAGAGTGGACGTCGTAACACTGCCGCAACACTCAAACTCCGTGATGGTACCCTGAAACTTTACATGAACATAAAGTAAACCTCTGCTTAAAGCAGAAGGTTCCTCTAAAAGATAAAAAGGTATTCAAGCCAAATTTTCTATTTTACACTGTTGGGCATATTCTCATAAATCATAATGACAGGCTCTTGTTAAATGGCCTTTTAACAAAACAGAGGTTTCATTACCTCTTTTTATGGGTAGCTTTGCTAGGTGTTGTGCTGTTCACTCTGAGGTGGCGTTTACTGGTCTGTAGAAGAGCGATGGTCTTGATGTCTTGAAGACTGGCGCGGAGCTGAGCGAACTGCTTCAGAAACAGAAACTTGTCATGGGGAAGAGCGAAAATGGCAGTGAGGTGCTCATGCCCAGTCAGAAGTTCTAAAACATGGGCATCACAAAAGCGATGAGTGACTGAACTGCTTTGTCCAGTTCGACTCTGCTTGGGGTTCAGCAATGTAGATGCGAGTGGAATTCTGGTGAACTTGGCGCAAGAGTGTATGCAATTTCCATTGGGTTTTGACGCCATGGCCACAAAATCGACCTTGAGCACGCAGAGATGTCGTGTTGTGAGGAACAGAAGTAATGGGATGGAGGTGTGGCTTGCATGGACTGGAGATAAAATGTCAGAGGGAACAGTGCTCTTTTGACTTGTTTGAACCAATGAGGCACGGTCCAGGACGTGAGCCATGTATCCACTTTTCACTACGCTATCATTCTCTTCGCGTTCCCAGGAATTTAGAAACTGCTGAATAAACGACTGGACATTAGACGGTCCAATTATACGTTCACTTTGAGTTCTATCCAGAAGCAAGTTCACATGGGAATGGATCTCCATCAAATTTTGTCCATCTGAGAAGAAGTACCATCGTGTGGCACTGAACTTCAACCTTAAGGAGATGCAAGTGTCTGGAATGGCAAACCAAAACGCCTCCATGTCTGAATATGGCGCAATCAGTGCTACTTTAATGCAGTCCATTAGCTCCTCTAAATTATGTGGTGTCTCTTTGGACCTTGTCTGAAAAACCACCAGCGCTTTATCCATTGCAGCCAAACAGCACGGCATCTGATTCAAACCTCCATCTTGGCCCACAATGATGCCGTGAGACCACACGATAAGATTTATCTGAACACTTGAGCTTTCCACATTCTCGGATTCACTGTCCTGAAGTGTGGAAGAGGAAGAGCAGCCCATGATCTCATCACTGTGATCTGGGCCCATCTCAAAGTAACTGCCCCCGGAATCAGGGCTGCCCTGCTCGGTCACATCAACAGAGGACGTCCTGCATTCGCTGGATGTTTTACTCTCCATATCTGTTCGCCAGATCAAATCAGAAAGCCGGATAATGAAGTCCAAGTTGGTGATGGTGTAGGACAAATAAGAGAAGGGTAGCACTGGTGTGGAGCATCTGTTGGTCCAAGATTCCTGGTTTTCTTCACAGTAAAAGCAGCTGAAAGACAGATAAGTTTGATTAAATTCACAAATGGAGACACCAAGACACGCATAAATACTAGAGGTTCACCGATACTGAATTTCTCAGTCGATACCAATATCCGATGGTATAAAATGCAGAACTTTCTTTTAAATTAATAATTAATTCCACAATTCTGAAAGAAATGGAAATAAAAGCTTTATTCTCTCCATTTCAACACATCGTTTCACACTAACTGGTCTCATCAACAGAAAACACATTACTCTAACACATGAACTCAATTCTAAAGATTAAAGGAAGATTTCCTAACTTATTGAATGTTATTCATTCACATGAACAGAATTAATTGACTGGATTCTTAAAAAATATATATATAATAATAATAAAATAAATAAATAATAAAAAAATAAAAAAAAATAAAAACCTCCCGTTAGTCTCACACTCACTCACCACAAACACAAGCATTTCTACTTCATCCATTTTAGACTGGACGCCAAAACTCCCGCTTCACCACTGTAGCGTCCGGTGTAAAATTTTATCAGTTCAGAGCTTAGAGACTACAAAACTGCAGTCTTATCATCATTCCATGCAAAAGACATCATCTTTACACATGGCACAAATTCGAGGTGTTTTCCCACCATCTTTTGATTGACAAGATATAATCGGCCCTGATCATCAGATGTTTTTAAACTATACCGAATATTGACCGAGATATCGGTGCATCTCTGATAAAAACTTTTTTTTTGTCATTAAGTCTCTCCAGAGTTTAACAAATTATCTCAATTCTCTCAAAAAAAGAAACCTGGTACTAAACTGTATCTTTTCCTGTCTCTGGGGTGGTACCCTTAAGCATACCCTCAGGTTATGAACTGCTGCACTACAGCATATAAAAACAATATATTGTGTACATCCAACTTTGTGGCATGAGTTTGGGGAAGGCCCACATGTGAGCATCTGACTATCACACCCATAAGTGTTTAGCTATAGTGTAGCTTCTGCTATCGTAATTATGGGCCTTTCAATATTTTGTTATGTTAGCGGAAAATTAAGGTTTTACACCTACTACTGTCAAAACACTTATAAATGGCAATATTATAAACACACGTTTCCTTTACCTCACGAGGTGTGAATGATAATTCAGCCTTGTAACTTGCAAACTACTTTGCTTTTGCTTAGCAAGATATAAACTGCAAGTCAGAAGGACCACATGGGTGCCTTAACAATCCATTAACAAAACAAAAACATACTGGCCATGAAAATGGCATTTTAATCACTGTGTATTGGGATGTATATGTCCTTCAAAGCATTCAGCAACAGCAATCTCAGAAAAATCTCAAAGCACCTGGAGCCTCTCTACCTTCACTCTGTTCAGCAACATTTTTATTCACCATGCTTTCCAACATTTTTTTCCTCTTCTTACTGCACACTTGAGTGTCTATAATGAGAAAATTGTCTTGAACTTGGTTTAGAAGCTTATGATGGTTATTAAATATTACCTTTCCCATTAAAATGGTCAAGCTTTGTGTTAAAATTTGGAATGGTCATGCAAGTGTAGTTATTGTGTAGAAGCCATGACATTGTTATTGTTGTGGGGTTTTTTTTTTTTTTTTTAACATACAGAGAGTTTCTATTTCATCATTATAATATTAGAGGTGGGAGATGTGATAAAATATCATGATCCTTGAAAATCTTCCTGCGATTCACAATATGCATTATAGTTTAGAGATTTGCTAACAAACTACCAGCAAAGCAGTAGTGTCATTCAACTCGATTTGATTTACAGTGGCGCTTGAAAGTTTGTGAACCCTTTAAAATGTTCTATATTTTTGTAGAAATATGACCTAAAACCACATCAGAGTTTCCTAAAAGTCCTAAAAGTTGACAATGAGAACCCAGTTAAACAAATAAGACAAAAATATTATACTTGGTCATTTATTTATTGAGGAAAATGATACAAAATTACACATCTGTGAGCAGGAAAAGTAGGTGAACCTTTGATTTCAGTATCCGGTGTGTAACCTTTGTACAGGAATAACTGTAACTAAAGGTTTTCGGTAACTGCTGATCAGTCCTGCACATCGGCTTGGTGGAATTTTAGCCCGTTCAGAAGTACAGAACAGCTTTCAACTCTGGGATGTTGGTGGGTTTCCTCACATGAACTGTTTGCTTCAGGTCCTTCCACAACATTTCTATTAGATTAAGTTCAGGACTTTGACTTGGCCATACCAAAACATTAACTTTATTCTTCTTTAAACAGTCTTTGGTAGAACGACTTGTGTGCTAGGGTTGTCTTGCTGCATGAAACAAGCCGGAGACTACATAGCAAACCGTCCTGACCCAGACACAGCAAAACAGGCCCAAAACATGATACTACCAGCACCATGTTTCAGAGATGAGATAAGGTTCCTATGCTGGAATGCAGTGTTTTCCTTTCTCCAAACATAACGTTTATTATTTAAACCAAAAAGTTTATTTTTGAGAGTATTTTGGTCTCGTCCATCCGCAAAACATTTTCCAATAGCCTTCTGGCTTGTCCACATGATCTTTAGCAAATGTAGAGGCACAGCAATGTTCTTTTTCCGAGAGCAGCAGCTTTCTCCATGCAACTCTGACATTCACAGATATGTAATATTGGATCCTTTTCCTCAATAAATGCATGACCAAGTATAATATTTGTGTCATTTGTTTGATTGGGTGATCGTAGTCTAGTTTTAGGACTTGTGTGAAAATCTGATGATGTTTTGAATCCTATTTATGCAGAACTATAGAAAATTCAAGCATCACTGTATAGAGTGCTTTAAACTAAACAGATCAGTTTTATAGAAATCCAGAAGGAGATTTCAATTCCTAATGAGTGAGCTAGAGCTGAAAGTGGCAAGGAAAAACTTCCTGAATGGACATGAAGAACCCTTGCGAGGAACCAATCTCAAAAAGGAAACCTCTTCTAGGTGATTCCGGAGAGTGGGATTATAAACCATTATAGTACGTCTTAGCGTCTTATAGAGAAAATGCAAACAGTACTAGATGGGTTGAAAGAATGGAGGATGTTCAGTATGACTATACATAGTTTTGTTTAGTTTTATTGATTAGTCCATGAAAAGCACTGCTTCCACTGTACGGTTGATCAATAACTGCTGTAAATGGACAAAGTGACAGAACAATTACTAACAATTTTAACCCCATTTTCTCCCAATTTGGTCATTTGCCAATTCCCATGCATCTTTTCAAACTGCTGCTCACACAAGGTCAGAAAGCTGTTCTACACACTCAGAGGCAAAGTGCTATAATTTACTTAATCTAATCTAAAGCACCCAAGGGAGGAAAGGGTGAGGCGATTTCACCCTGGAAGAGTTCATATCAGCATACAGTACAAGGCATCAAAATAGTGCTCGAGGATTGTTTATACTAAAGATTTGATAATTTTACAAAGATTTGTTTACAGAAAGGTTTACAAATGACAACCCTTTAGTCTTTATATAATCAAGGTTTGATAGCGAAAGATTGGGAAACAAACTTGTAGACAAGTACTTGCGTATAAACTCTTCCTCTTTCCATATAACTATTAAAGCTTCAATAGCAGTGGTGTGTTAATGTGGTTTCATCAGTTAGCATGTTTACATGCACAGCAATATTATCTGATTTCCACATTATTCAAGGGGTCATGCAAACAGCATATTATGACACTTCATGTATTACTCCAAAACACCATAGTCTCAATAATAAAAAAAAAAATAGTAAAAATTCTTCAGGATTTTTTTTAGTAGATCACAGAGGAACATAAATCATATTTAGCAAGAAATCTGATTACTGATTGCATTAGTATTATCAGATTACAGAAGTGTGTTTTGATTGAAGTACCGCAATTTACTGATTTTTTATTTTTTTTGCAGTTATGAGATTTTCTGTGTGTAACTGTGCTTATTTTAAAACAATGCAAATAAAAAAACAAAAACTGACCCAGAACTTTCATGCTTCTGCTCAGAATTGATCTCTGAAGATGAACAGGAAGTAGGTTGAGTTCTAACCTGTAATAACCAAACATAAATAAAGATTATTGCACTACTATCATATAAAATAACTAAACCCATAATAAGCCTTGTACTGCTGCACTGTTGGGCAAAAAGTTTCCACATTTTTTCTAATCATGGAGAGAGTAACATTGTTTGGCATAGAATTTTTTTAATTATTATTTATTCATTTTAAATCGGCCATTTTGAAATGTAAGATATGATGTTTGCATGGTGTATGCGACTGACAGGCTCAGTGTAGGAGGCATGGCGTGTCACTCCTGAAAGCTTTTTACTGTGCATGGTTCAAGCGTATAAATATTACAGCATAACAGCTTGAAAATTGTGCCCTGGGCTGACAAATAAGTAGCCTGGGACATGCAATTTTCATGTCTGGGTCATAAGGTTTTGTTTTGTTTTGTTTTTGCCCAGTGGACAAGAAGATACAACCAGAAAAAGAAGACTGTGAGAAAGGAAATAAACCCAATAAAATGTATAGAAAGTCTACACACCCCTGTTAAAATGGCAGGTTTTGTGATGTGAAAAAACATTCAACCAAGATAAAATCATGTCAGAAACTTTTTTCCACCCTCAATGTGAAATCACAATGTATACAAGTTAAGTAAAAACCAATCTGTATGTTTTTAGGGAAGAATTTGGGGGTGGGGGGTGGGGGGGTGTTAAATAACCTGGTTGCATAAGTGTGCACACGCTTTCATAACTTGGGATACGGCTGTGTTCTGAATGATCCAATCACATTCAATCTCATGTTCAAAAGTAATTATCATACAGCTGTAATCAATGAAATTATTCTGATTAACTCCAAATAAAGATCAGCTGTTTCTGAAGGGTTTTCTTGACGTCATTGGTTTCATCTGACTGCTGAATTCATGGTCCGCAAATAGCTTACAAAGATTCTCCCTTGTCCAAAGGTCAGGAAAGGGGTATAAAAGAATTTCCAAAACATTAGCTAAACCATGGAACACCGTGGAGGCCATCACCAAAAAATAGAGAAAATGGAGCAACACCGTGACATTACCAGGAACAGGACGTGAATCCAAAATTTACAAAAGGACAAGACTGATCAGGGATGCTGCCTAGGGACCTACAGCAACATTAAAGAAGCTGCAGGAATATCTGACAAGTAGATTACTCTCTGAATGTGTCAATCTCTCTTATTCTGAGCTATTGGGTAGGGAGGCTAGACGAAAGCCCTTTCTTACAAAAAAGATCAAATGTCTTATGGTATGATGAGACCAATTCCAAAAGGTATAATAATTCCATAATTCCAAAAGGTGTGTTTGGTGCAAAAAAAAAAAAAAAAAAAAAAAAAGAAAAAAGGCAGATCACCAAAAGGGCACCATACCCATGCTGAAGAACGATGGTGGCAGCATCATGCTTTAGGGCTGCTTTTCGTCAGCCAAGACTGGGGCTTCTATCAAGGAGGAGTGAATCATGAATAGCTACAAATACCAGTCCATTTTAGTGCAAAACCTTCAGGTGTCTGCTAGTAAGCTGAAAAGGAAACTTCACCCTTTCAGCACAACAGTGACCCAAAGCATATATCCAATTCAACAAAGGAATGGCTTAACCAAAAGCAGTTCAAAGTTACTGAACGACTGAGCCAGAGCCCAGATCTGAATCCAATTAAAAATCTGTATGGGTGACCTGAAGCGGGCTGTACACAGGAGAGGACCTTATAACTTCATGGATCTAGAATGTTTTTGCAAGAAAGAGTGAGAAAATACTACCAAGTCAATATGTGCCACGCTGTTGTGTAATAAAATCAAAAGGTGCTTCAACAAAGTACTATTTTAGCACATTTATGCAGCTAGGTTATTGTAAGTTTTTTTTAACCCCCCCCCCCAAAAAAAAACATTTATATTACGCTGTAATTTCATATCGAGGGTGGAAAAAGTTCTGACATGATTTATCTTGGTTTCATTTTTTTACATCACAAAAATTTTAACAGGAGTGTGTAAACGTTTTATATCCATCATAAAGCCTGCTTAATGCATGTTGTTACTTGACATTTAAGCATGTTGAAAGAAAACAAAACGCTAGCCAGACTCCAATAGTATTTTACTTACAATACAGTATAACTAAAGGAGGCTGTGGGTCATAGCTGAAACTTTCACTAATGACGTTCAACAAAAGTTGATCAGGAACTTTATCAGTAGAGGATAAGAACAACAGCTACATAGCAGAGTGTTTAAATTATTCTGTATTAATCCACTTAATTAGCGTCCACTTCCACCCAGATATGGGACTAAGCAGCACACTCGCCCATACGTGTCCACCCTTGTGTGCTTAACCACAACTAAAACCAAACAAAATATAAAAGCGGGTTGTAATAAGACTTTAACTGAAGAACAGAGAACAAATCTGTTGAGTAGCAGGCAAGCAAAATTTGCATAACAGGTGATTTAAATTCAGTTAAATTACAAACGTGCAGGTGTTCGATCAATGATTCTACTCACCTGAGGTGTAACCTCACAGACTGTGGGATGGTTATTACAGCATCTCTGGGTAGGTATAGAATCCACATGAGTCAATATCTCTTTGGTAAGAAAGGAGTCATCTTTGCAAGCTATTTCTGGAAACAGACAGCAGGGGGTTAAGTTAACTAAGCCAACAGAGCAGGAGAACTAAAACAATACAGCAAATCAACTGTATGGCTAGAGGTATCATTATGAAAAAAACTAATCTAATCCTGATGCATCAAGGCATTTCACAGACGCTCAAAAGAAGATCGGCAAGCAAAGAGAGTCAATATAATATAATCAATAAAGATATCACGAAGTAAGCTTGAGTACAAAACCAGTGTTTTAATAGCAGTGTGTTTCCCGGTGATGTACAGAGCGTCGTCTGTAAATATAAATAAAATAAAGCTCTGCTGTGCTTTAAAGCAGTTTAGCAACAAAAAGGCAAATATGAAACAAAGCACAGAACTCAAACAGCTGTTGCAGGGGCTTTTATGTTAAAGCATTTTCGAGTTGCAGCATACCGCCACCATTTATACCAAATCACCTGAGGAAACGAGGATAGCAAATTATCCATCATAGGTCTTGGAGATGCTGGGGGGGAAAAATACATAATAATAATAATAATAATAATAATAATAATAATAATAATAATAAGTACAAAGGAACCATGTGAGCATTTCTGTGAAAATATTTTACAACGACAAATGTCAGTCATTTTTCTGAGGTGCTAGTTTCCTTATTTCTAATACTTTAGACTATGGCACTGATGAATTACAAATCAGTTGTCTGATGTCCACATGGATGATCTTTTCACTGTTGATCTGATGCTCGGTGTTTGAAAGCGTCTAGGATGACAAAAACATTTAATCCCTTTCTACTTTCTAGAGGTCATTACAACTATTTGAAAAGTGTTCAGACTTGTTGTAGGCCTATTTAATATTTTCTCCTATTTACATTTTCAGCCATAAAGTGTTATTAAAAAATTGACTTACAAAAAACATTTCAGTGGCCTCCCTAATAAATATAATTAATTGATGTTAATTATGTACTTCTACATAGTTAACTACGTGTAATGCTCGAACATACATTGATTTTATTTCACATTAATGAACTCAAAACATTCCCCATTTACTGCGGTAGAAACTGATGGTACCCAGTCGAGAGCATGCGAGATGGGGAATAGGGGGCGGGGCTTCCAGGTGGTGAGAGTTAATTATCCCAGATTCATATGTTGACTGTCTCAGCTCCCTTTTTATTGGGGGAGAAAAAGCATATTTTTGAGTGTACAATATCTATTGTTAAAAGTGCTACACAAATAGAGTGGATTTGAATTCTGTCTAATATAATGTGGATAAAGCTTACGGGTCAGAAATATCCGAAACGATCATCAAAGTAGAAATCATTTTTTTATTTAAATAAATAATATTTATTTATTTACTTGTAAATTAATGCAGGCCAGTTATCAGTAACAAATCACATCATATTGTTTTAATATAATCCAATCACAACGACGCATAATATTCTTTTATATTTGTGTCCATGTTGTGTAGGCCTAAGAAGCCTGAATTACGCCTGCAATACCAGGTCAAGCCAGAAGAGGGACACACGCACACACAAACCCTGAGCATTGACGAGGTATAAATCCACTGTTGCTCAAGGAAATCTTGAAAAGCTCTGAACACAAGAATATTTTATCTGTTTAGAACCATCTGTTACAAACTAAAGAACAGTATAGCAAACTAAAACCATCAACAAACGTAAACGTAAACCACAATGTTATGCAACTCGAGGCACACCTACTAAGACACCAAACCCTTTATGGTGCTTGAAGCAACGTCTTGAAGAAAAATTCAAACGTAACAAGAAAAAAAAAAAAAAAAAAAAAAAAAGATTTAAATAGTGCATTTTATGCCATTTCACTTTTTCGTACAGGGTGGCTTTTTTTCTTCAGGTGATTTGACATTTTAGCATAGTGTTCAGTACCTTGTCTTGACTTCCTATTTAAAAAAAAAAAAAAAAAAAAAAAAAAACTCTACCCATCTCTTCACGTTGAAGCACTAATTTCTTTAATTTTGCAATGAACCTAATGTTGCTAACAAGTAAGGCAATCTTTATAGTCTTATAGCCTACCATGGACGTCAGAATAATCACATGTTCGCCTCCATGTCAAGCAATTAAGTAACCTAGATGTAAAATGCACCTCTTCATTCTGTGCTGATACATACATGATTACCTTGGCTGGAGCTGGCACAGTGGAGCGGAGAGGAAGAAGAAGAAGAAGCAGAGGAAGAAGCTGAAGACTGTGGTGCGGCGACAGAGCTGGATGATGAAGGATTCAGCCCTGCGTCAGTCTGTCTGGGGACATCACTAATCTGACCAACAGAACAAAACACACCGCTTTTAGGTACAGTGAAATATGCCGGGTTAACCATGCACTAAATATGTAGCGACAATGAGAGTCACATTATATGAATGAATTGCTTCCAGAACATTGTGATTTATATGAAATATCTCCATAAATCAGGTAACACTGATATTTAGTTCCCAATAGAACGGTCCTCAGTATGCACATCCAGGTATAAAATACAAGTGTGTTCATATAAAAGGAGCACAGTGCTGCTGTTAGCCATCAGAGCAACAGTTTCTGAACAAGTTCGGTTACAACAATATTGTTAGGATGTTGGACCTGGGATGTTGGAATTAGTGCGTGATTAAGTTTAGGTTTAGGCCCGAGCATGAATTTTCATAAACATATTATAAACATATAGTATAAACATAGTATAAACATATATTTACCAAGGGCGCCAATATTACTGGAGGGCACTGTATCTAGGTATTAAGCTTGTGCTATATAACCGTTTGATCATCCCTACATGATATTACACAATATCGACGTTTATTTAAATTAAATTGTATTATAACACCTGCCAACCTTCAGGTATTTTGAGTAGGTGCTCTGCAATGTAACATCGCAGTACACTGATGAGAGTTATCACTTAAAAACATGCCTTGCACATGTGTGAGGAGTTTGTATGGTCTCGTCATGCTTCGGGGGTTTCCTCCGTGTACTCCGATTTCCTTCCCCAGTCCAAAGACATGCGTTGTAGGCTGATTGGCGTGTCCAAATTATCCCAGAGCTCCCTGCGACCCATTTTAGGATAAGCAGTATAGAAAATGGATGGATGTATTTGAACTCTCTAATCTAAACGGACTCTGCCTGGAGGCCCCGCCCCCTTCTCACGTACTCCATATTCACATGGTGCCTTCGTTTTCTGTTAAGTTAAAAGGAAAATTTAGCTTGATTCATCAGCTTAATTTCATCAATGTGAAATAAAATCCAGCAATCTACAATAGGTTCACCTTCGCTAAGATTAGACAAGTATATCGTTAAGATTATTTCAACTCAAATAGTGAAAGGCTATTGGTTCTGGATAATTACATCATTTATCACAACGTTTTAAACTGGAAAACTCACAAATCAGTATTGCACAAGCTTTAGAACTTGTATAGGGGTTTCATAATAATGGGGGTGAATACCAGAACAATCCCAAACTTTACATAGATATTTGTAAATTCTTCTGCAAACTATATTGATTCTTTCAATATCATGTGCTATTTTACATAGATTCATGACAAGGGCTGAATACTTATGCAGTACATGGTACATTTTGGTTTCCATTAATCATTTCACATGATGCAATTTGAATACACTGACAGGGTTAGTAAAGCTACATTTTATTTAGTAAAGCTAACTATTTAGCTTATATATAAAAGACTAGTTTCAGAGAGCAAACTTCAGTTCAGTGCATCAGCAATAAATTGAATAGCACACACATGACTTTTTCAGGACAACATAATGTGATTGAGCTACAGCTTAAATTTACATTTAGTTTAGTTTAATTGGTTACCTTGCTACTCTCCATTGGGTCTCAAAAGGTCTGGGGCATTCCTTACCAGTTTGCTCTTTTCCTACCCCAGTGGTTTTCTGTGGTATTCAGGTTAACGCGTTTTTCAACATGATCGTGTAGACGGGGCAGAGAGAGATACGCAGCTCAATGATCGAATGTTGCTTTTCACTATGTACGGCATGTCGGCTACAGTTGTTATGCTGTTCTTCACAATATCTTTTCCACAATGGTTATCTGCAGAGCTATTCGTTTACAGCATTTGGCAGTTGCCCTTATCCAGTGCTTTGAAGTCTATCAATAAATACATCCTGATACTGGTTTACTAAGTCAGTCTAAAAAAATGTAATTAAATAAAAATAAATAAATAAAATCATTTTAAAGAATCTTTTGGGGAGGTAATATAGTAAGAAAAGCATGCAGACAACACTTTTTTTTCCAATGAAGTGCTAATTTAAAGTACTTCATTGAAGAAGTTGGTCTTTAGTCGCCATTGACTGTTTGAACATATAAGGGAAGTGCATTTCACCAACTAGGCTCCAGAACAAAGAAGAATCTTGATGCATGCCTTGTTTGTACCCTGAAAGATGGTGGGAGCAGTCAAGCAGTGCTGGAGGATCAAAAGGGTGTAATAATTGCTTTAAGGTAAGTGGTTGCTGCCGCTTATGGCTTTGTAGGCAAGCATCAGTGTTTTAAAAGCTGATGCAAGCAGCTACAGGAAGCCAGTGGAGGAAGTGTTGCAGTGAGGTGGTATAGGAGCACTAAGGAAGGTTGAAAACAGAATAGGCATTACAGCTGTGAAAGAGGAACTACAGGATCACATCTAGGTATTTGCGTTAATGAACTACAAGTGGAAGCAGATAACAAGTTCGCTCTCCAGAGGAACATCATCTGAAAAACTGTGATTTTCTGTATTAAAGCGACAAAGAACATGCCATGAAAATAGACCTTACCTTTTTGTCAGTGTTTGCCATTCTGTCTTTCGCTTCTTTGGCTTTCTGAATGGCTTTCAGCACTTCGACAGTATCCAACTCCTTCTCAGTGGTTACTGTGCCGTCTAAACAAACCTTCAATAACACCACACAGATATTCATCTATTTCATCACTATAAAGCTCCTTGTAATTCATTTTCAAATGAAAACGTGAACAGAAAAATTAGACATGTAATGATAACCTTACTATACTACTAGTACTATTATACTATAGATGGGAGACAAATAAAATGGGAAAAAAAGTTGGTCTGTTATGTTGTGTTATTTTGCTGGTATGGTTTGGGTCCACTTAGGCTCTAAGCAGGGGGAAGGTCAAATCTATACAGAGTTCTTCTGAGTTGTCATCTTTATTGTATGATGAAACATTTCTATAACAATAATGAAATACTGAAAACAGGATAAGAAAATAAGCGTCAATTTCCCATGGATAAAGCCATAATAAGTAAGCCATACCTCTGATGCTCGGTCACAGAACTGTGCCAGAACTTTAGTTCTGTAGTCAGGAATGATGCACATGGGGTTGTTGGCAAGGGAGAGTTTTTCCAAACAGGGCAACATACCAATGTACTTTATTTCATCCAACTGCAGAAAATGATGTTTAACAGGTAAATTTTATTAAACAGATTATTTCTGCAAAATGCATTGCAGCCATCTGTGGTAAACAACAAACTTCGCAATACCTGTGCTAATCTGTTACCACTCAAGTCCACGTTCACAAGGGAATAAAGTTTACTGAGACCAGAAAGGGTTTCAAGCTGATTCCCCGCCAAATTCAGGGTCTTGATGTTGCCCAGTTTAGTGTGAACACCTTCAAGGACTGTAAGCTTGTTGTAGGACAGGTCCAAGTGCACTAGATTGTACAGATACTGCAAAACATAAATGAAAAACACCAGCGAAAGTTTGACAAAAGGAGTTCAATATTATAGACATGAAGAAAATCAACATGATTTCAGCTTACCTGGAGATTTTCCACCAATGACAGGAAATTGTGTCCGAGATCAAGGAATTCGACTGCAGGAATCAATTTCTAAAATGACAAGGGCAAGCATTTCAAAAGATGAGCCTCCTCGTCATTACCCGTAGAAGAGGTGTGGCCTATGTGTTTGAGAAGTATGTAAGGCTTCTGTAAGGGTCATTCCCAGTAAAGGAGGAATGGCCTCTGTGCTAGTCAATCCCAGTAAAAGAGGCGGGGCCTAAGTGTCTGTTAGTCGCAGTGGAGAAGGTGTGGTCTACGTGCTCATCTATCTAAGTAAAGGAGGCGTGGCCTCTGTGCCCACCAGTCGCAGTGAAGAAGGCGTGGCCTCTGTGCCCAACAGTCGCAGCAAAGGAGGCCTGTCCTATGTACTTGTCAGTCGCAGTGAAGTAGGCGTGGTATATGTACTCAGTCAGTCCAAGTAAAGGAGATATGGCCTCTGTCAATGTCAATCTTAGCAAAGGAGGCATCAAAGGTACAAAATAAACCAGAATTAAAAACAAACTGTTTGTGATACTGTGTGTATTGAATCATCAGCTGCTTTAAATCAGCCAACAATTATAAAATGGATCTTCAGTCACCTGTCAGAATGATCATATGGTTTTAGAAGAAGAGAAAGCAATCCCTAGCTACAGAATTTAAGGCAACGTTGGCTCACCACAGACTCGTCAATGCAGTTGATGTTATTGTGGCTCATGTCCAGGGTGGTCAGTATCTTCCAGGTTGGAATGATTGCAGTTACTGCACAGTCGATGTCCATGCCTTCGGGTTCCCACTTGGCAAACTCGGCAGCTTCGGGAACTAAAATTTCCTACAGAGCAAAATCACCCAAGCTCACTTCAGAATCAATAAAGCAGCTTGAGTCTTAAATTGGTTTAAGTGGTTTACTCGGCTCAGATCCAAACCTTCATGGATGCAGCTGAACGATGAATACTGAGTGTAGCCAGAGTGGGTTTCAATGCAGGAAGCCCCCGTATTTGTCCTGAACTGCAATCACTTATCTGGGGGTAAAAAAAAAAAAACACACACAAAAAAAATAAGTTAAAGGTGTTTAGGAGCACACTGTTAGGAATTAACATGATTTAACTTTATACATATATGTATCAAACATATCAAGTAACTTCTAATAGTGATCTCCTAATAAATATATAGTTTGGTTTTAGCTTTTTAGATTTCGGTCATTTAAACAAACCATTAAGAATATGGTTAAGCTAACCGCTAGCTATAATACGTGATTTAGTTCGGTTTGTTCCTGTAGAAACAATTAATAAGTACAAGGGTTTAAATGTACAAGATGTATCGGAGTTATAGCTTAAAATTACAACAAAAAAAACAACAACTATAGAACATCCAAACATATTGCTATAAATCAGATTGCAATCCGCATAGAAATCTCGTTTGAATTGGAATGATTGGAAAAATGACTTTTCTTGCTGGTCAGACTGCAGAGAATACATCCTGCTCAAATAAATATGCCAAACGATTTGAGGATTTACAACAACTGATCACTGGCCTCAAAGGAAATGTCACTTACCTCAATCTGGAGCACTGATTTAAAGACGGAAAGGTCAAACGGTAGACTGTGTTCGGCAATATTGCTGGTACCCACAACTCCTATCGTCCCGGGGATCTGTGTATGCATATAAACAATATATAATGTTAATACCAGTCCATTTAACCGATCATCCGTCATATCTGTATCCAACAGCTGTGTTTCCCTAGCCAGACCAACCTGGCACCAAATCAAACATGTGCCTTCATGGGTGTGGGTTTCCAGTGAAAAATGGAAGCAAATAATGGAGAATGGCATTCTACTTAAACGGGTAACAATGGATGTCACCTCTACCAATAGACACCAAAAAGAAGCCTAAACTTCACTACATAACATTCTATAAACCAGATGAATGACGCATGGAATCGGCAACGACCTCAGAATTGGCAAAGCAAATCTTGTGCACCTTGAGATATTTGAGTCTGCAGGCAAAGTCCAGTATATGGCCAAGATCTGCCTTGGCATCTCCATTGGAGCAGTTGGGTTTGGCCAACTTCAGCTGTTGGGTGATGGCATAGAGCTGCAGCGGCCTCAGGAGGAAAACCTCACCAGCAACTAACAACTGCTCACCTGAGGAAAGAAGAAAGCATAGATTATAACACAAACTGCAAAGACACGGGGGGAAAAAAACGGTAGTGTTTATGATTCATGATCAATAACGAAAAAAAAGACAGTTAGCTGTGTTACAATATCACTTATATTATTTAAATTCACTATACATGGATTGTAGTCAGTGTTCCTGCAAGTGAAATATACAATACTGCTGTACAGTCAGTGTAAAGGATGTATACTGTACCATACAAGAGATAAAGATTGCTTCTTTTGTGCAAGTTGCATTACCGTAATTTCTGGACTATAAGCCGCTACTTTTTTTTCCCCACACGCTTTGAACACTGCGGCTTAAACAATGATGCGGCTAATTTATGGATTTTTACGGGCTAACGAGTTTTATGCCGCCAAAACATTTAGCCTCGTCATATCGGACCAATGAAATTACTCAAAAGGTCACAGTGGACCAATGAAACTGTTCGAATTAAATTTAACGCACTCACACTACATCAGTTGTTTTGCGCTTCATGCACACCCCCTCATCAGTAAAACACACGAAGAAATGCATATTGGTTGACATGTCATGTCTCCACCCCGTCTTGTCATCTGTTGTCGAGTCACGTGTGTTTTGGTATTGCACGCAGCTGTTAGCAGTTTGGCTGGTGTTTATATATACCGGGAGCCATGACACACACAACGTGGGTAATTAGATATAGAGTTAGAATTAGATAGCGAATATAGTTAGTCTTTGTTCATGCCATGTGTCTTAGTTCTTGTTCATGTCAAGGCTAGTTAGCTTATAGCATAGCTTATAGCTTAGCCTGTAGCCTAGTAGCTTATAGCATAGCTTATAGCATAGTAGCTTGTAGCATAGCTTATAGCCTAGTAGCGGATAGTATAGCTTAGAGTTGTATAGACTTAGTTTAGAATAAAGATGTAGAAGTGGTTTATGGAGTATAGATATAGAGTCTTTGTTTCATGTCATAGTTAATGTTTAGGTTAGTTGGTTTAGTTAGCTTAGTTCATTGAGTTTGTCATGGTTCTTGTATCTCTTGAATCTGCTCTCCTCGTTTCAATAAAAGCTCTCGTCCTAACTGCACTTGCATCCGTCCTGCTTCGTTTACGTCACGATTTGTGACAGTTACAACGTGGACACCTGCGGCTTATAGAGAAGTGCGGCCTATATATGTACAAAATTGTTTTTCTTTTTAAAAAGCGGGTGCGGCTTATATTCAGGTGCGCTCAATAGTCAGAAAATTACGGTAATTGTGTTTCTGTTCACAATCGTAATGACAATTATGTCTGATGAATCAAATTGAGTCGAAGTTTCAGGACAGGGGTTCAATCAGAACTGACTGTCAGCACAGTTGTGTATATTGCACCATACAAGAGTTAAAGGTCACTTCTGTTGTGCAAGTTAATCGTGTTTCTGTTCACAAGTGTAATTACTGCTGATGTATGTAAACTTTATGTGTAATCAAAATAAACGATACGATCAAGGCACCAAAAAAAAAAAAAAAAGTCCGTGATGACGTGACTTCCTGGCAATCTGATGAAAGGCACAAACACACACACACTACGGACTATTTAGAGATGCCAATCAGCCTACAGTGCACATCTTTGGACTGGGGGAGGAAACCGAGTACCCAAAGGAAACCCCTGAAACAGAGGAAGAGCATGCAATTTCAGTGCACACAGGGCAGAGGTGAGAATCAAAACCCCCCCAACCCTGGAGGTGTGAGGCAAATGTGCTAACCACTAAGCCACCGTGCCCTATACCAAAAAAAATCTTTAGCAAGTCTTTCAGTTGCACAAGAGTGAAGCCTAATGGCAGCTGGCAGATCGTGTTTCATGCATGTCTGAATAAATTTGGGGATTTCTGCTCACCATGTAAATCATTTTCATTTCTATGCTTGATGACCACTGAAATGTATGATCGGAGTAAAGCGTTCGATCTGAAGCTTTTCCATATTTAAACGTTTGATTCCATTGATGTAAAGCAAGCCACAGCCAAGAACAGGGTGATGATAAAGAAAAACAAGTCACAGTTATGTGATACACACCCAAATTTCTCAAAATATATGAGCATAAATTCATACCTGTGTGGTACAGGTCTTCTGCAAGGGTAGCAGCGATGCCATTGATTTCCTGAAAACAAGGAAAAGCAATCACAATTTTATTCATATAAAATCATCATAAAACCACATCATATGTTTGAGTGATTTGCTGATCTCATCAATTTGATAAAATGGAAGGGGGGGGGGTTCCAGGTGTGAAAGATGTTATGTGGAAACCCCCTGTGTTGCACTGATATTCTGTTTGATTCATTTGATATTACAGAACTTTAACCACAGTGACTAAATTATGTTATCACAGTACAGAGCTTTACATGTTGTCAACACTAAAATAAATTAAAACAATAAACTCATTCTCTAGCAGCAGGTAATAAAGTGAGACATTTCGAGTGAACGATTCACAATCTCCCACCAAACAGTGCGAGTTGTGAGTGTTAAACAACAGATGCACTCAAAACAGAACAAAACTGTAAAATATTTCATCACTGGTAGTAGATGTCAAACGACTGATCGGTTTTAAACAATATTAGTAGATAATATATATTAATAGTTGTATATGTTTTACATTTTCATAGTACAATAATGTTCAACAGTAAAGTTCAGCAATATTTTACTGAATGTTTTCATTCGGAATCAATTTTAAAAACTCAGTTGATTAATCCGTTATCGACAGGTACTGCCCGACTTAGTTATCGGTAAAACCCATTATCCATCGAACTCTCATCGGTAGCACGTGAAAGTTCTTTCCATCTACATCAGAAACCCATTAATATCACTACAAGTGCACTGATTACCAGCATTCAGATTAACAGGATGTAAATGAGTTATGGGTCATAGGTACTGTTATATCAGTACATTATATTACTCAGTTTTTGGCTCCTTAAAGTTCCTTAAAAATATTGTACATCAAAATGTATAATATTAGAAGTAATTTACACCATTATAATAAATATTTCAATATAAACATATTTCAGGGTGGACTTGTCCTTTAAAAAAAAGGTACAATAGGTAATTACTCTGACAGGAGAATGCTGCCAGAAGCTTGTGTGTGCTGCATCTGCATCTCGTTTGCAGCAGGTCATAACAGCAAATGCGTGCTCTACTAAGTACTAAAGATGCTTGCCATGAAGGGGTTGAATAATTTTGAAACTGGAGAAGTCATTATAAGTTGCATTTTCAGTTGAATCTGGGGAAACCACAGGAAGCATCCGTTTTGTTGAAACATTTCAATTGCTTTTGTTTGATTTGTTCATTGCAAACAACTGAAAATGTTGACAATAAACCTGATTTGCAATGGGGTTTGAATAATTTTGATTGCAACTTTGTAACTGCGGGTACTTTCTAACTTCCTCGCACCATCCACTGTTCTACCTTGCACTCATTTCCGATTCTTTCGGGGGGGTTTTCTTCAGCTACCTTGAGAATCAACGGCCCTGGGTCCCTGCTGCCACTGTGGAACAACTACATAGTGCAAAAGAATTAAACGTGCATGTGCGACCTGCACATACAAAGTACACGCGGTTAGAAAAATCTGCTGGCACACGTACTGTACACTGTTCCCAGAATATGCGTAAAATGTGACGTATACTTTGGGCTTAATAGACTGAATAATATTTGTTAGCCGCAGTTTTGTTTATTAATCTCAATAAATACAATTGTTTTCTTAAAAGTAGTGGATGTTCACACATTAAATGTTTCACAACGTGCAGTTTCATGATTAGATTTACAACCAACCAAAACACTGTATGCTGCTTTACACGTAGCTAGTTACTATTATTAACATTTAACTAGAAATATCTGGCACTCCTGGAAATGGCACTCTTGGAAAAAATTATGCGAAACCGTCCCATGGAAATGATTCATTTATTTATATTTTAAAAAATTATGTGATGTGAAATATAAAAAGATGTGAGCACGCTTTCTGCATTCCACTTGAGTCTATATTTAATTGCTCTAATGGATTTTAAAGGAAATGGTATCATTTGTGTGTCAAATGGCGAGAGGGCCTCTCCCACACAGAACAGAGGGATCAACAGAGATGGATTCTTTTTCTGCATGTCATAAGTAAGGCTGAGGATGAAGTTAAGCTTGAGGGAATTCTTATTTTACTCTAAAATCATACACAGTTATTGCTAATATTTATAATACAGTCTTGTGGAAAAAAAGTATACCCCATGGATATGGTTGGCTTTTTTTTTCTAGTTTTTTTTTACATATATGGACAAGCAAACATTTGATCATATTTGAAACAGTGCCTATTAATAAAGGTGATATACTTGAACAAAACCAGAAGGAAAATGAGCTTTCAATCATTTATTCAACAGAACTATCAATAGATGTGATGCTCTTCTGTGGAAAAATTAAGTACACCCTTGGCCTCAGAAGCTAGTATTGCCCCTTTTAGCAGAAATAACTTCTTGTAGGTGTTTTACATAACTGTCCACCAGGCTTGCTGTACATTTTGACCACTCTTCCATGTAATATTCTTTCAGTTGAAAGATGTTTGAGGATTTCTTTCATGTGCTGCCCGTTTCAAATCCCCCACAACATTTAAATGGGATTCAAATCCAGGCTTTAAGTAGGCCATTCCTTACCCCTCCATTTCTTCTTTTTGAGCCGTTCCTTGGTGGATTTGCTCATGTGCTTAGGATCATTATCCTGTTGAAAAGTCCACTTTAGGTTCAACTTCTACTTTTGGACAGATCGCCTCACATTATCTTGATATGATGCAAAATTCATAGTTGAATCAATGAATGCAAGCTGTCCAGTCCCTGATGCAGCAAAGAAACCCCAAACAATAACATTTCCACCACCATGCTACTGTGGCCAGAGTACATTATTCCAAAAGCCCTGGTATTTGCCTATATGCTCATTGGCAAACTGTAGTCTTGCAATGTTTTTTCCTGGCACACCTCCCATGCAGGTCAAATTTGTGCAGTCTTTCTGAGTGTAAAAGCATGCACGGACTTTGACATTTTTGACATGCACTTGATGAAACTTTAGGGTTCTTGGAGACTTTTTGCATCAGACAGTCTGCTCTTGGGCTGTATCTGTAGTGACGGCCAGTCGTTTGAAATCTGCGCCATTTGTAGATTATTTTCCTTATAGTGGAATGATGCATTTCAAATAATTTGGAGATCTTTTTTAATCCCTTGCCAGACTCTTAAGCATCCACAACCTTTTTTTCTGAAGGCATTATAGAACTCCTTAGACCTTGGCATGATGACACCACACACCTCAATAAACAAGGGAACACCAGACACTAGATATGAGAGGTATAAATAAGACCTCCCTAAGCAGGTTCTAATCAATGGCACCCAATCATAAAATTAGAATCAGATGTTTGATGTATTTGAAGGTGTGAACTTACTTTTTCCATGTGACTGATCTGTTTTGTTAGTAGTCATGAGGTCAATGAAAATGTTGTGTGTGTCATTTGAAAGAGTGTATCACCTTCATTAATAGGCACGGTTTCAAAGAGAATCAAATGTTTGCTTGTCCAAACATCCAATAATTTGTAATTAGACACCAAAAGCTATTAAGGCATCGCAAATCCAAAGTTGAGAACCTAAAAGCATACTTTTGTTTTTGTTATACTTCTGGAATACACTTCCAGTGCATATACCTACTACAAATTTACAGGTTTAAGGTTAAATAAATAAATCAAGTTGTAGATATAAATGCTGCCCAAAAATGTTCCTGTGCAAGTTGCACCTGGTGTCACTATAAAAGACGTTGCCATTGGTGAAGTTTTCACGCAACAAGTAGCAATCATGATGAAGGTGAAGGAGCTTTCTAAAGTTCTCAGGGACAACAATATTAAACAACACCACTCAAGCAGAAAAAACTACAGAGCCATAGCAAAGACCTTAAACATTCCAGTCAGCGGTTTGATATTGTGTAGGTGGAAAGCTCGCTGAACCACAACTAATTATGCCTGGACATGCAAGATATCACAATTTATTCTCAGACTAATTATAAGGAAGATTAGAGAGAAGCCAGCAGTCAGACGAAAAGAGTTGCAGGATGACATGATGACAGTTACACAGAGAAGACTAAGCAATAAACTGCACACAATCATCTCCATTCCTACACCTCACACACACACATACACACACACACCTCCTCTGTAGTGTTTTTGGGGGGTTTTTTTTAGCAGAGATCCATGCCTAAAAGCATTTAGACATATCAGAACTTTATTTGAGCTCTAATATACTAATTAAATACTAAACATGGAACAATATGCTCTAGTCAGCAGAAACAATAATACAATAATATTCAGTGATTCAGCTTGTCATATTTCGAGAAAGGAGGATTGCACGCATGAACTCAAAAACATCAAACCCACAGTGAAGTGTGGAGGATCATGCTATGGTGCTGTTTCCCTGCAAACAGTACTGGGACATTACACATCATATAATATAACATAATAGAGGAGAATTTAACCTAATCAGCCAAGAAACTGAATCATGTGAGAAGATGGACGTTTCAACAAGAAAACGAGCTCAAACATTCTGCCAGAATAACGCAAGAAGACCTCCTGACTTCAATCACATTGAAAACTGTGCTTCTTGAAGCTGTAAGTGCCAACGACAGCTTTGCAATACATTTCTAATGTTGGTTATTATTATTTCTAATGTGGCAAGTAAATACTTCTCCTTCGCAGGTGTCTTCTCCTACCAATCCGTTTTTTAAAAATATATATTTGTTCATGCTTGTGTACTTTGTCGGTCATAATTCAATACAAAGCCAAAAGACATTAGGAGTATTACATTAACAACCAGTCTGGGGAAGACAAACCTAGTTACTCAACCTGCAGGATCATACTCTTCTGATTTCACGTTTCATTAAGTGCTCACTAAGGGTACACATCAGCCAACTGAACAAACAGGTGTGATTTACACAGTGGGGAACAGGACTACAATGAGCAAACCACTGCAGAGTTTATCAAAGGAAAAAAAGAAAAACAGCAAGTAATTTGGGCCATAAGTTTGTCAGGAGATAAGTGAGAAAAACACGCACATGACCAAGCCAAAAAGAAATCAAATCATTCACTAGCACCTGTAAATAGTGGAACTATCCCAGTGACCCATGAGAATCCTGCCTGAGTAAAGTTTTAGTGTATTCTTTATTCCTATTTCACTTTCATACCACAGGTTACCACGATGCAGCCATGTGATCTCTACAGTCAGGAAAGGACAGTTTCACACATCCCACATCAATAACGCTCAGGTTTTTGTTCAATAATATATACCCTGTTTCTTTTTTTTTTTTTTTTTTAAACGCTACATCCACTTTTGTGGATTTTTACTCACTGTAAATATTAAATATACATTTAATATCACACAAGGGTTTTTAAATATCAATTTTTTCACATTTGGAAAAAAAAATTAAATGGTTCAAATAAATTTACGACATGCATTTGAAACCTATATGAAACTTCAGATGCCAACACTGCATATTTAACACATATATTAGTTAAAAGAAACCACAGTCTGGATCTCGCTTTGAGCTTTCCAATTGTGCCCCACCTTTAGTTAGTGAACGAGGAGTTTGGCCTGTGTTAGAAATGCTGAGCAGGGAGGAATGCTGCACCTGATCGGTTACTGTGTCCACAGGTCAACAGTATTCAATTGAGCAGAGTCAACAACAGTTAAAGTGTCAAAAAAATAAAATACACAGATGCTGAACAGTTTTTGCTGAACACTTTTTATATAAACAGCTGGCCCCATTCCCCCACCAAACAAAACACCACGAAAAATGCAGAGAAATACTTACATACAACTGGAAGTGTAGAAAGATGGATAAAACCTTTGGTACAGCCACAGGGAATCGGCTGAGCAAAGTTTGCAGATACACCTCCAGCTCCTTCTGCCGCTTTTCCACAAGACTTTTGGAATTTTTACCAATTATCTTCTTAGGAGGCAGCAGATGTTTATCAATCTTCTTTTGTGAAGTGAGCTGAAAGACACGTAAACCATGCAATATGTCAAATACTGTAAACCATCATGATACAAACGAATGAAGGCCACGTTTGTCAATCATTTAGTAAAATTGTGTGTAAATGTTTTCATTCAGGTTTTAGTGATGCTGGTTTCCTGAATACTCATGCGCTTGTAAGTGTAACTGAAATAACTAAGCTAGTTAAACTTGACAATGTAACCTGTATTATTCAGAGTTCACATTAGTGACTCATATGTGTCAATGAAAAATACGTTGCAAAGTATGCATATTGCTATGCAAAGATTTACAAATAAATTCATTTGTATCCAGTATGTTAATAAATGGTCAGTTAGTATAAACCAGAGGTTCTCAACCTTTTGTAATTAAAGCCTCTCCCAGGCTTAATTACCCCCATATTGGAGCAGTATGTGTACATACATACATATACACATATATACATACATACATATACATACACACACACACACATTATATATATATATATTTATAAATAAATACATATACACACATATATAAATAAAATGTGTGTGTGTGTATATAATATATATATATATATATATATATATATATATATATATATATATATATATAGACACACACACACACACACTTGTTTATTTAGATATATATATATATATATATATATATATATATATATATGTGTGTGTGTGTGTGCGTTATGTGTGTGTGTATTTATATATATTATATATATAACCTTTTTTTGACAGATATTTCTTTTGTACTTTTTTTTATTACTTTTCAATTAAAAAAAGTTTCAACTTTTATGATATTTTTAAAATAACTTTTATAAAACTATATAACGCACAGGTATGGAACATGAATGATCAAAAATGTTTCTGAACACTGTAACTACTTTGAACAAGAGAACTAGGCTGTAATAACGAGGACAATTTTATGTTGCATTCCATTCGTCTTGCATTTTACAAACAAATTATGCAAACTGGGACAAAGGGCGTGTCTTGTTATCCATGACACTTATGTGCTATCCTTGTTATCCAGCTCTCAGACTCTCAGTGAACAAAGCTGACTCAGAGACAGGTGAGAGTGCAGCACGAAAGCAAGACCTTGCGCTTGCAGGACAGTACTGCCCACATTTGGAAAGTCGCTACGGTTTGTCCAAAAAGTCTCTAGATTCGTCACTAGGCACTTTTTTGGGGTGGGGGGCAAAAAAGTTGCTAAAGGGGTCTGAAAAGTCACCAAGTTGTCAACACCGGTCTGCTAGATAAACAGCAGGCTAAGCTCCATCTCTTCCCAACAAAAAGAAAATACAGATTGAGAGGGAACATAGGGCTTTCGTTTATGCACATTCTATTTGAAAAGCAATAAAATACACCGAGAACCCAAATGATACCCTGTCTGGTTTTTTTTCCTTCTTGAAAACTATTTTTGCGCCCCCGTTCCCATCTCTCTGCACCACCCCCCAACACACCCCAACCCCCCACCACACCCCCCGGTTGAGAACCACTGCTATAAACCCCACATACACGATTGAAACGTACCTTTTCATGCAGTTCATAGAAGTCACTGTAGCGATGCTTTACAGTCCAGCGGTGTTCCCCAACCTTCACCTCAATTATGTAAACCTAAACATAGTTAAAAACAGGACGAAGTCACATTAGCAATTTCAAAACACCCTGCTCTATTTTCACTCTGACATTACCATCCCCAAAGTGAAGCCTGCTGGTGGGAGCAACAAGCAGTAGGGACGCTTTTCATCAGCTATATACTTGATTCTCTGTATGTTGGCCACCTAACTAGAGCATGACAACAGGGATTTGAGCTTCCTAATAAATATAAGTGCAAACATAAGCTCAAATGCTGTAATATTTAGGCCATGTTATAACTGAGTTTTCATTGAAAAACACTTTTTTAACCCAGAGACCTGGGCTGTACTAACTCAGAGGTTCCCAAACATTTCCAGGGCAAGGACATCCAAACGCCGTTTAAATTTGACCGAGGCCCCACTTTTGCAACGTCTTTAAAACACATTAAAAATACAGACCTCTGAATACATCCCTTATTTATTATTATTATTATTATTATTATTACTACTATTACTATTAATAATAATAACAATGACATCTTACATCTTTACATTAGGAATTGATTTTGTGTGTGTGTGTGGTTGTCTGAGAGTGAGAAAGAGAAAGCATACATTTATTTCTTTTTCACACCAAATTGTTGAGGCCCCTCGGGCGCCCCCTGGCGGCCCCCACTTTGAAAACACACTGTACTAACTGAAAGATTCAGATATAATCATTTCCGCTGGAAAATTCCAAAAGATTAATACAGAGTGTAAAGGCAACATCTGAAACCCTTCTCATCTTCACAAATATTTCTGATGTTGTCCTTCTGTGTAATACAAAAGAAAGCAAGAGAGTTAGCTAATATTTATATATAATTTTTTTTTCCTACTAGGGAGGGTTAAGGCGTTGTCAACCATTTTATAAACCAGCACGAGATGGAAAATGTTACGTTTATTTACATCTACAGGAATAAAATAATAATGCTAAAAAAAAATAAAACTACTACTGCAGCAGGACCAAGTGAACTGACCTGGCCTTAACTAGCTGTCTAAATTAGCTACAGAGCTAGCATAAACCTGACAGCATTGTCTGAACGTCCAGTAACAGTGGATCTTATTAAGTTCACTTCAAATAGACAGACAACTAATATTTTTATTATTATTATTATTACAGATATCGTGTTAGATCAAACACAACGCATAATATCCAGCAGACCTCGCAGTTATTTCTCTCTGCCTTTGATGTAAACACCGGCTCGATCCCATTCAGCTCCTCACTCACTGTTTAAGTGCACTACGAAGGGGTGTAAGATAGTTGATTCTATAGACTATCTAGTGCACTACATGTCCGGTAGAGAGATATGTAGGATGCGGCCTGTACAATAAACGTCACAAGATCAGCAGGATAATGTAGTAGTATTAACAGATGTGTCTACGCGCAGAGTATAAATAGACTTTAACTATATTTATAGGACGCTGCTGAATATTAAAATATTACATAACTTACCGTGTAGTTCTCCACTGGTTCCGATCCAACGATACAGACACTTCTTTCTGTGTTTTGCTCCGTAAACGCCGCACAGTCCATTTTAACCAGGTTTGTTTTGTTTTTGTTTTTTAAACTGCGCTAGAACATTATAGAAAACCTGGAGAACGACAATATACGTCTAATGCATACACGGTTCATGAGATCTGCGGAGGAAACATTCAGTGCCTTCCATGTCTGCTGCGATTCCAAGAGATAACAGATCATTTCCATCTTCTCTTGTAGTTTAGGGTCTGAAAAATGTCGTGCAACAGCGCTGACTGGTGTACTGGAGTGTAACAGCTCCAACTGGAACAAAGTCTGTAAGTTATATTGAACTTCCCGAAACCGTTGACACAAGTTTCGAAGCACACAATCGTCTAGAATGCACCTGGAGGCTTCAACTAAGACGCCCAAACCTGTTCTGGCATGATCATGCCAATGTGCACAAAGCAAGCGCCATGACAGGATGTGTCAAGGTTGGCGCTGAAGAACTCGACGTGTGCTGCCCTGACCTCAACCCCGTTGAACACCTTTGGGATGAACTGCACCTCAGGCCTCCTCAGCAGACATCAGTGCTTGACCTCATTAGCGCTCTCGTGGCTGAATGAGCAAATCCCCACTGCCATGCTCCAAAATCTACTGGAAAGTATAAAGACTTTTGGGACACCCTATATAATAGTCCCCAGTTCAATCCTCTGGTTCTCTGATTTCCTACCACATCCCAAAAATATGACAGTAAGTGGCTTGGCTAAGATAAATTTGGTGTGAAGTGTATGGTGTCCTGCAATGGACTGAAAATCCCATCTAGGGTATATTCCTGCCTCACGCCCAATGTTCCCAACTTAAACTCCGGATCCACCACAACCCTAACCAGAATAAAGCAGTTATTAAAAAAATATATTTGCCATGACAATGATTTTTAATTTGTATACTCCCAGTAGTATTGATAGTTTGCAGACACAGAGGTCTAGCCGCTTATAAGAGGTGTTCACTTACAGATGAAAGTGCAATAGTGCAGTACAATAAATAAGTAATAGTAGCACAAATGGTTTTCATCCATCCATCCATCCATCCATCCATTATCTATAACGCTTACTCTTTTTCATGGTCAAGGAGAAACCTGGAATCTATCCCAGGGAGCATGGGGCACAAGGCGGGGTACACCCTGGATAGGGTGCCAATCCATCGCAGCACATAACCACATTACATACCCATTCATACACTACGGACACTTTGGAAATGTTAGTCAAACTACCATGCATGACTTTGGACTGGGGGAGGAAACCAGAGTACCCAGGGGAAACCCCCGCAGCACGGGGAGAACATGCAAACTCCGCATACACAGGGTCATGGTGGGAATAATGGTTTTCAAAAGATCAAAAAATATTTTTCAATATATAATTTTAAAAAATTGCATTCATGTCAACATAAATCATAAATCAACATAAATCCATGCCTGAAACATAATTCTCTATTAGTCATCCTTTACAGGTTATATATAATATATTTTTTTAAATGGACATTTTAGTTGTGTTCCATCACATTCATTCTACCCTGTTACCTGAACACTTTCAACCACTGAAATAGAAATACACTGGAATGGCCGCAGGGGTCGCCACGCGGGTTTCCTGGCCGCCATCTTGCTCAGTGCTTCATGGAGACAGCTGTGTACATTGTTTCCATATGGAAGAGACACATTTTCGACAGGCTATGCAAGTGGAATAATGCCGCATGTGCCATCAGTCACCATACTTATAGAAAATGATTAGTTGACTTTGAACATAAATGCCATAATTACAAATCTGTGACAAGGCTCACCTTCATAGGCATACAATGAGAGGCCTCTATCTAACTGTTCCCATCTCCTAGAACTCTTCCCAGATCAAAGACAGCCTGCATGCGCTGCCGTTTCAATCTTAGCATCTATATGACTTTTACTAAAGTCAAGACGAACACACAATCTGAAATGTTGATTTTTAAATTTGTATAGATCTAGGTTGTAGATATCTTACATATTTCATGAATTTGTTATTCCAAGGGCTGTGAAAAACAGCACCTGCTGAGTGGGTCACTCTTTATATATATATATATATATATATATATATATATATATATATATATATATATATATATATATATATATATATTATATATATATATATATAATGATATTTATTGTTTATAATCTTTCTTAGGTATAAATTCACAACCGTCGCGGGAAAAATATGGCTTTTTGCTTCTGTCAGGCTTAGACAAATTTTGTTTTGTCTAAGCTTCTAGTAAGTTTTACAATGGCAATTTTCCCACCACAGCTGTACCATTATTTGACAAAAAAAAAGGTTTACTCTGCAGAATTTTAATCCCATTCATTCTAATCAAGCAGTCTCTTGCCAGTTCAATTAATAGGTACATATAATAAATATTATTAATATATGCATAAATATACATCAGTATTTATACATTCTGTTATTGATGTGCATATTATTAAATTATCCATTACTGATATGATTTGTAATTGTAAAAAAAAAAATGTTTTCTTGACAATGTATAACATATGAAAATGGAGGGGCAGAAATGATGACAGGGGCGTACAGTGGCTTAGTGGTTAGCACGATCGCCTCACACCTCCGGGATTCGATTCCCGCCGGGGCCCTGTGTGTGTGGAGTTTGCATGTTCTGCCCGTGCTACGGGGGTTTTCTCCTGGTACTCCGGTTTCCTCCCCCAGACCAAAGACATGCATGGTAGGCTGATTGGCATGTCTAAAGTGTCTGTAATGAATGAATGGGTGTGTGAGTGTGTATGTGATTGTGTGCTCTGCGATGGACTGGTACCCTGTCCAGGGTGTACCCCGCCTTGTGCCCGATGCTTCCTGGGATAGGCTCCAGGTTCCCCATGACCCTGAAAAGGAGCAAGCGGTAGAAGATGGATGGATGGATGGATGGAAATGTATATGTGCCCCTTGGCTCAGTTTGGGCTTTTCCTTGGGTACATGTGATCTGACGCCATGCTGCCAGGAACTATGGACTCCATGTAGAACTGAGCAAGATGGCGGCCTGCGATCTCGCCTCGTTATAACTAGTTGCACTATGATTGGCCATTCCAGTGTATTTCTATTTCAGTGCTTTCAATCCTATCGTGTTCAACAGGAAGTTGCGTCATCTAAATTTCCTGATCCAAGTCGTGCCAAGGAAGAAAAAAAAATCTCACTAAGAAATATTATTTCTTATTTCTTTATTTCCACTATTATTGTGATAATAACTGATGAAGTGGAAAGTACAACTATGTTACCCATATTATATTCTGAAAGTAAATTAATAATAAGAAACTATTTGAAATAAACCAATAGAATGTCTTTAATGCCCTCATATCATTAGTGTGGATGTTAAGTAGTTTATCACATTTTGTGGATTTGCTCATTCTAAAAAAAAAAAAGAAAACCCTGGCTACGTCCGAATTCTCAGTAGACAAGAAATACCCGGATGACATACTGATTCCTCTGAGCAGTCAAAAAATCCCATAACGCAACGGGACTGGTAAGGACGAGCTCAGAAAAAAATGGTGGACGACAGCGTGTCGTCTCTTGTTAAGCATTAAACCTTTGTTAAACAGGACTTGTTTAACAATACCCAAATAAATTGTTGACGTGATGAAGGCTTAAACAAGAAAACAGTTGTCACAGTGTTTGAAACCTTTTTGTGAACTCCACCATGCCTCAGCCATCCAAGCTAACGTCGACGAATTTACCTCAGCCTGTTAACACGAACCACATTACATTTCTAATTCAGTTCACTTTCCTGATGTGCATTTTGCCATTAGTGCGGTCGCTTTAATCTGGTTGTCCCTTTATGATGTTTGATGATGTGGAAGGTCACAAGATAATGCCAACATGGCAGATGAAGTATGTTCAGGATTGTATTCATGTTACACACACCTAGTGATTAGTACGTACTGTTTCAACAGCCGAGCAGTAGGTACTGTCGTAGTACACGATTTCAGATGCAGCCCCTGTTATATTAAACCCTGTTACTCGTTGAAGGACACAATGCAGCCATTGTCATCAAAAAAGGGGGAGGGGAGGTTGTTTAGATGGGTTAACACATGTTTTATTGGTTAAATGCTTGTTTACTTTGATTTGGCTTTGAAAAATAATTTTGATACATAAAGTTTTATTTTAACATGTACAAAGACTAAGCAGCTAGTCCCCAGTCTTGGAATCATATAACTGCTAGAAATTGTTTAGTCTGGAACCACTGAGGGGTCCAGGGTTCAGTGGGATAATTATTTATCATATACCTGTATACTGCATTGCACTTTTACAGGAAACAGCAGCCTGCCACATGGTGGCGCCAAGGGTAGAGTTACTTCACAGCTCATGGGTCCATTGTGTGATCCTGAGATCGAGTTACTGTCTATGTGGTGTTTCATGTGTTCTTCCCATCTCCTGGTATGTGCATTAGCTACACTAAATTGCCCCTACGTGCAAAAGCGTGTGTGCATCGTGCCATCCACAGTGTATTCTGCACCCAGTTTTCCCAGGCCAAGATAATGCGGTTACTGAAGAAGAATTGTTGAATAACTGGCCATGTGTCAAAATTGCACCAAATGTACTACACAGGGGTTCATTTGGGATTTCGGAGCTGGAGGAGCTCTACATCTTTAATGGGTGCCAACAATATAGGAGCAGCACCATTAATTTTATGTTCTCAATACTGAATTCAGTCACAAATTGTGACTAACACAGTTTCAATATGTCTGTTTCTATTTTAAGAATTTCATTTAACTGCTTTCTGTTGGGTGAACAGACCACAATACTTACATATTTGTCAGTTTTGACATCAAAATGTTATAAATAATTATTTGTTTAAAAATCAGGGCGCACGGTGGCTTAATGGTTAGCACTCTCGCCTTACACCTCCAGGGTTGAAGATTCTATTCCCACCACGGCCCTGTGTGTGCAGAGTTTGTATGTTCTCCCCGTGCTGGGGGGGTTTCCTCCATGTACTCTGGTTTCCTCCTCCAGTCCAAATACATGCATGGTAGGCTGATTTGCATGTCCAAAGTGTGCCCTGCGATGGATTGGCACACTGTCTAGGGTGCACCCTGCCTTGTGCTAGATGCTCCCTGGGATATACTCCAGGATTCTTTTGACCTAGGATAAGTGCTTTACAAAACGGATGGATGGAAATAAATAAATAAATAAAACAGTTATATGATTTTCTGTCAATAGTAAATGTTACTGTGATGCCTTTCAATTGGAACAATTAGCATGTTTTACTTCAATTATCAAATATACTGTACAGACACAGCAGTTAACTACAGAGCTGCTGAGATGACGTGGTGGTTATTTTTAACAAGGCATGGCCATGACGCAACAAATATCTTATAGCCACAAATGATTATGTTGTTATGGCAATGAATTGAGTAACTTCACATGTCATACTTAATACGTGACCTCTTGGTAATTATTTTGGCACTAATGGGCAAGAGACTAAGGACCAACTGCCTTGACTAAAGAAATAAATTTTAGATTTTTTCTTTTATATAAAGTAGTGTATAGTTCTTTTACAATTATTATCACAATTATATCATGGTGCAATTAACATTTCCATGTAATTATTGGGCAGAAGCTCAGCTCCACTTCCTGTTCACATGACCTAAATATTAGTGATATTTATCCCCTGGTTATGGACTAGGACACTGCTAAATGATTGCGTTTAATGCGCTAGGACAACGTCTAAAGCTATAAGTGCATCAACATAGATTTACCATTGATCATTTCCTCTCTCTGTTAAAACCTTATTGTGTTTCAAATCACAAACCTTGACCTAATGCTTAAGATGACCACGTGTACATAACATGTACATGTTGTTAGTCAAGCACCAAGTGTTTCTTGCTTAAGGGAAAAGATGTTAATAATGAATGTGAGATTAAAATATAGTATCAGATAGTGTTCAGTGCTAGCTGATATTAGCTTGCTAACTCAACCAGCATTGTGTCCTGTGCTTGAATCTTCATTTTATTGTCTGTTTAGTTAGTTAGTTAGTTAGTTAGTTACAGTTATAATTAAAAAGCACTTTTCTAGACACTTTAAGCACTTTTACATAGTATGGGGGGAAATATCCTCAACCACCACAAGGTGGTTGCATCTACCTGGACGATGTGATAGCAGCCATAGTGTGCCAGAACGCCCACTACACACCAGCTATTACTGGAGAGAGTGATTTAGCCAGTTCAGAGATGGGGATTATTAGGGGGCCATGATGGAGAAGGGCGAATGGGTTAATTTCACCAGGACATCAGGGTTATACCCCTACTCTTTCACGAGAAGTGTCCTGAGATTTTTAATGACCTCAGAGAGTCAGGACTTCGGTTTAATGTCTCATCTGAAAGACGGTGCTGTTTTTACAGTATAGTGTCCCCAATCACTATGCCAGGGCATTAGACCCCACACAGACCACCGGGTGAGCCTGCTGGCCTCACTAATACCACTTCCAGCGGCAGCTATACTTTTCCCCAAGAGGTCTACCATCCAGGTTCTGACAAGGCTCAACCCTGCTCAGCTTCAATGGGTTCATTAATAAATACAAATTCAAGACAGAAGCAGCACCAACTCCAGCTTCAACTGGTCTTTCTATTATCTACAAGTCCCTCTCTTATTCTTGTAGTAAAAGAAGAATGAAATATTTCAGTACAGGGTTGTGTTTTATACCATACATTTTGTATAATTAGTGATCGGCACACATATACTGAAGTCCCACTGTCATAGTATTTATAGCATAGTCTACGTTGGGGTGGTTAACAGCATCACACCAGGCCATCGATGACTGTTTTTCCTTTGACGGCATGACTGTTTTCTTTTATTTCTTCCTTTAGAAAAAGAATGATATGTTCACACATCAAAGCATACCGCGTATTTAAGTATTATATAGACATTATCGAATGGGTGTGTGAGTGTGTGTGTGACTGTGTGCCCTGCGATGGACTGGCACCCTGTCCAGGGTGTACCCCGCCTTGTGCCCGATGCTCCCTGGGATAGGCTCCAGGTTCCCCGCGACCCTCAAAAGGAGTAAGCGGTAGAAGATGGATAAACATTATCTCAGCTTCCTCAGTAAAATATTACTTCAGCTTCCCTAATTTTGCCTCCACATGAAATTGGTCATATGACAGTCCAGTGTTCTGTTTTGTTTTTATAATTATTATTATTTTTTATTTATGCTGCTGTCTCAGATCATAACACAACAAAGATTCTCATTAAAATCTACACTGTTTATATGAAGATTTGGCCACTAGTTAGTCTGGCTCCATGATTTAGATGACTAAGGGCTCAGAAGGTGTTGTGTATTTTTGGTGTTTGACAGTGTGTGGTGTCTCAAACACTTCTACACTGTACACACACTTCTACAGTTGGAATTAGTTTTACGGATTATAAATGAAAATAGTCAACTCTGAATAAGTATCTGGAAAAAATATTTTTTTTATTAATGTATTTTTTTCGCAAATGTCCATGTATTATGGATAGAAAAGATGGCGTCCAAACAATCTTAATTACAGAGCTCCTTCCTGTGTGGTACCATTTTAGGATGTCGCTGTTAATTTGGCGTTGTCGTGGTTTCTCATGTTTACATCAATCCTATGTTTAAGAAAAAAATGGTTGACAGCCTAGTGTTTTCTATACTAGGAGTAGTACGCTACAATGCAGTTTTGCACGTAGCCTTTTCGTCTTTGTGTTTTTGAGGACGACATAACTGATCTGTGATCTGTTTGGGGTTCCCTTTTCTGATGGTTTTATTCTGTGTGGAACAGCCATCAACCGATTCTAGACCAGCTGTTAGGACAACGTCCAGGGACAAACCATCGATTCATAATTATATGGGGGACTGCGATATAATTTAGTCCGCTTTTATTGGTTTACATGACAATATGCCTTATTTATGTTTTTTATATTTGATTAATACGTTTCTACATCTCTGAAGTATTGTGTACTAGACGAGCTTTTTCTAGCGCGATTGTTTTGTTCTTTCCAAACAACAAGCGAACACCCCCGTAACTCAAGAGCACGTGCGGCGTCCGAAAACTATATAAGCCGCATCGCAGGTTGGCCGTTGAGAACGATTGACAGTAGTCGCTGTGGTCGTTGTTGGTGAGGTGGGGCTGCGCGCGAGTAGTTTGTTTGTCGCAAAAATATAAGCAAAACAAACTACAAGCCAATTTCCCCAGGTTTAAACGTGTAATTAGACGAGTTATATACTCCGATTAAGAAAGACCAAAAAAAGAGTATTAAGCGGGGTGTGACTCGGTCAAGCTGCCTAACGGAGAGGCACCGCGTCAGGCTATGAACCTGCGAAAGCCAGTGACAAAGAAAAAAACGGAGAAGATTGTCAAAAGGTAGAAGATCGAGAAAGACCCTGAAGGTGAAGATCCGCAAGAAACAAGACCTCCCCATCAGACGGCGGAGTTTGTTCTTTGTTTTCCCCCCACGTCGAGAGACGATGTGAAGGAGAAGATTAAGGAGAGAGAGACGCTAGTTAATGCTGTACGACGAGAGCATGTGTGGGAAGGGCATGATGTGCCACGGGGAAGTCCAGCGCCACGAGCTGTCGCTTAAGCACGAGCTCAAGGATGAGGAGTCGAAAAGAGCCAGGCACAGCTGGCACAAAAGCGGAAGGCGGCGATGGCACAGCGACGGCAGCGAGCACGGTTTGGTCGCGCGCCGCAATCCGCCGAGACCGCGGCGCTCTCCCGTCTCCGTGGCGCTGCGGCCGGCCAACGTCCGCGGCAGGCGCGCGCCGGGCATGCGCGCGCCGCAAAACACCAACCAATTCCTCATGCGCGAGAAGTACCGGCTCATGCACATGCGCTCCGACTCGGTCGGCACGGACAGCTGCTCCGACTGCGAGCTGGACCCCGCGGACATGGACGCGTACCTCGGGGTGCTGGAGAACGCCCGCGGCGCACTGCTAGACAGCCCCGAGCACCCGTTCACAAGCAGCCCGACGTTTCACGTCTTCACGTTCCCCGAGCCGGAGCGAGAAGATAGCATGCAGTACTTTCCGTCCGAGAACGACGTCATGCAGAGCGAAGATTTCATGCAGAGGGACTTTAAAGAGTTTTGTGACGCCGTGGCGTGTACATAAACCCTTACCACTTGGTCCTGATGGCCATCAGATCGTCCGGACCAACAGGACATTTTATTCACTTTACTGTTATAATGGCATACTGTTATGTTGTTGTTGTTGTTGTTGTTGTCGTTTTATTACAATGCATTCTTTTGTTCCGGAAGTAAAGCAGTAAAGGAGGAGTGGCAGAGCAGCCAATCAGATTCGAGATCGCTCCGCTCCTCCGGACAGCCCCTTACACCCCTAAGAGACTCCGTTTTGGACATCTAGTGCACTACAGCAGGGTGCAGAAGCCCTACACCCTATATGTAGTACACTTCTTTAGGGAGTAGTGAGCCACTCGAGCTTCAGCCAGATCCTGCTGTTTTGTAAACTGAAATAAAAATTGGATGTCTTTTTAAGTAATTTTTGTGTCTGTTATATACTTGTGTCTCCTTTTCTTTAATCTGAAATAATCTAAATGGGTGCAATGAGTAGATTATTGATGATTATTTATAAAGCAGTCTGATTGGTCGCAGTCCGAAATCAAATCGGTGCTTCACAACGAAGGATTCAGATTTAGGAATAAAAGATTATTAAGAACGTTTCACTTAAAAAAAAAAAAAGTATCAAAGGAAAACGAGGAATCACAGTGAAGGTTCATGGGGAAACGGTGTTGGTAGAACAATAAAACTACTAATAGTAAAACCAAAAAATCAACAGGATTTAATAATAATAAAGCAATAGATTTGTCCTGGTCGGAAATGCATTGGTGCAGCATGTAAGTTGTGCTGATGTGTCGAGATAAACCCACATGCATGGTGAAAATGTGATCAGGATAATACATTGCAGTTGTTAGCCATTTTATTAACAATTTCCTTATTTAATTCTATGTATTTTGGATTGTAACTTGCACTGTAGTTACTAGGGATGTTCCCATTTATACCTTTTTAAGAGGTCTCTTTCACTATGGAAATGTGGATATAGTGTACTTAAAAAAAATAAAAATAAAATAAAACCCACCCATAAGGTACACCAAACCAGAAATTTGCTTTCAGAGTAAATCTTTGACGGATCTCCACGCACCTTTCTGGATAAAAGATACCTAATAAAGGAACAAAAGGTGTAGGCCTAATGGTAACACATCAAGGAACGGTACAGTTAAGGACCCATTTTCTGAGTGCTCGTTATAAATCTTTAAATCAAAATATATCTCATTAGTCTGGAGCTTTCATATCAGTGGTTCTCAAACCAGTCTTCAGGGCCTCCCTACACTCCCTGTTGTTTGAAATGGAATAGAAAAAAAAAACAAATCTGGGCTGTCTCAGAGTGCCCTGAGGACTGGCTTGAGAAGCACTGTTTAATAAATTAGATTAGACTGTATAAATAAGGCCCCACATTTTGCAGCCAAACACTTAAAATGATCAAGTTCAATAAAAGCAATGCCTAATGTTGGCTAATAAGCTAGCGAAGCTCACCAATAGTGCAACTGATTACATATAAGTAAGCCAAAAAATCATGAACTCAATGTATTTAACAGTGCAGTGCTACTGTATGTCTATATGAAGTACAATGGGTAACAGTGGTGTAAAGTGGCTTTGGCTGTTTGGGGTGAACAAAGGGAACACTGTAAAGTCTTTGTAGTTGAGCACTTGGGCTGCATGTTGTATCATCAGTAATGGCAATATTTACCATACCTTGATAACGTAATATTGCAGAAATGTAATGTGCAAACGAGCCCTCTAATGGCTATATTTCTTATGTGATCTCAGAAACAGCTCAGATGTGGTTGAAATAATGCAAGACTATGTATTTGTGTATTCCTGTGACAGTGACATCCAATGTTATGCATTTAGGAGGTTACATATCATATTCAAGGACAGACAAGCACATGATTGACATTGAGTCATGATATTGCACCTGGTTTAGCTTTATTAGGACAGTGATAGCTCAGTTGGAAAGGTTCTGATCTAGTGATTGCAAGGTCAGTTCAAATACCAGGACTGTCAACGTCATCATTTGACCCTGCTTGGATTGTGTCTTTTCTCAGTTGTAGGTCACATTGGAAACATCTGCCAAATAACTAAATGCAGGTAAGTGTATTAATTATTACAGTAATCTGCTCTAGTGAGACAATCAAAATCTAATAATGATCTGTTCACTTTGATTATTTTAATCATGTTAATTGTTGAATTTCCAATGAAGTACAAAATTAGTCATACTTCCAAAAACGTGTCCCCTTGAAATGAAGCTGAACAGAAATGGCTAGCTCCTTTATTGGCCTACAGTAGGAATAATATTTGCAACCATACAGTGTGGCTTGCTACCAAATTAGTGTATACAGTACTATAACTAAAAAAAAAACATTAGAATTTGGTCAAATGAAAATGTTTTATAATGTTTTTTTATAGAAACATTTTTCCATATGGGAGTGTTTACAGGAATGTTCCGTCCTTCCGGGATTTTACGATCGCAGAAATGAACTCAAAATCAAGCAAATTCCACAATATTTGGAGGAGCTTGCAATTTTTCAAAATTACAGCAGATTTTCTGCAGATAAGGGCCAAAACGCGTCATGTGACTTCATTACAATGCGCATTCAGCCAAAGCCCTCTTTGATTCACGTGCGTCAAGCATGAGTACAGCTTAAATGTGATCACTTCGCGAAAGACACATTTTGTACAGCTGCAATTTTGCCAGTTCAAGTAGTTTTCTGCAAAAACAAACAAACAAATCGCAACGGCAAAATCAACCACTTTGATGGCCGCATCAATCACAAAAACAAACAAAAAAATGCGGAATCCTGAATGTTTATTCCTCCTTAAGACATTCAGAACATACTTGTATTGTACATTGTAATGTTTTCTTTTTCAAATATATTTTTCCTTTAAAAAAAACATTGGTTCGTCTTTTTCATAAGCAGGAAAATGTGAGACGTGTCACAAAGATACTCAGCAAGAGGAGACTGAAGGAAGCACTTCATAATGAAGCTCTTTGTAAATGATTGAATGACATCAGTAGTGGTCTTTTCAAAGCAGTGAGCATGCATTGTGAGCCAAAGTCTTGGAGAATTGAACTGAGATGAAGGAAAGAGAGGAGAAAAGGGCAGCCAGACACAGTGTTTCAGGAATGTTTCATCAGCAGCCATCATTATTTTCAGCAGATGGGATCATTAGATTATCATGATGTTTTTTGCAGTGTAAGTAGGCATGTGGTGATAATCTGAAACACAATGTACACCACATATGCAACTGTAATGTTCTTGTGGACACTTCACAGTATCGTTACTGCCCCTGTGTTCCGTATAGCGAGAGCCTGTATCCACACCAAGTTCCACCAAGTTAGGTGAAGATAAAGATTTTATTTATTTATTTTATCATAGAATTTTTATTGGAATCTTATTTTTTATTCAGATGGGGTTTTTTTCCTCATCCAACCCCTTATTGTTTATTTATTCACATTACATCCTATGCTTCAATAACTTCAATAAATCATTCAGTACATAAAAATAATTGGAAAAGGTATGTAGTCATAAGATCGAGGAATGCAAGTTGAAGAGATTATGCAGTGATATTTTCAGAGAACTGTCCAAATCTCAGTATTTTAGGTTTGTATGCTCCGCACCAGTCCAGGACACAACATTAACATGATGCTTTTACATAAACTGAGGTACTATTAGTCATATTGCAACATTATTAGTAGTCAGATATGGTAAAAATATGGCATATTGTAATATTACTCACATGGAATAAATGTATATGTTTAAATAGCTTGGTGAAAATGTTCACACAATTTTCCAACAATTTAATAGTCCAGCCATGACATGTTGTTTGTAGGGTGTTTATTTTCTTTTATTATGCCAAGTAATTAACATGTAATAGTTGTAAGATATATGTAATAGATGTAAGCAAGATTTTAGAGATGTGTGATGGACAATTATCTCTTAAAATCCTGCTCCTGTCTGGCCCCGAAGAAATTCTGATCAAAAGTGTCAGTTCTTGAAGAAACAGTCCGCTCCCAAAGAAATTCTGATCAATCCCACCCTCTCCTAAAAAAAAAAAAAAGTCTAATCAATCCTGCCTGCTTCGGAAAGAATTATGTTCAATCCTGCCCACTTCTGAAAATATTCTGATCAATCCTGCCTCCATCCAAAGAATTATGATCAATCCTGCCTCCATCCGAAGATATTCTGATCAATCCTGCTTGCTAGTAAAGAAATTTTGATCAATCCCGCCCACCTCTGAAGAAATTATGACCAATCCCGTTCATTCCTAAAGAATTTCTAATCAATCCTGCCCACTCCTGCAGTTATTATAGTTTGCACCTGATTTTCTGTTTTATTTATCAAAATCTAAATGAAATAAAAATGTAAAATACAGTGACCCTGAGCAGAACAAAAGCAATTACTGAAAGTCACTGAATAACTGAATGAACGTGGAACACGCATCACACAGTACAAGCACCCAGTACACTCTCATGTTAATCAATATCTCCAGTCTACGTTCCACAAGCTTCATATGTAGCTGCTCTCTCACACAACTTTTTTTGTTGGGTTTCGCAGGATCCCAGTTCCAATGCACACCTCTAGCCACAACCATCACACACAGTGTAAATGTGGGTAGAGCTTTCCACTGAAATGAATAGCATGTGGTGTTGTGAAGTTGCACATGGACATGTAGATCAACACACATGAAGTGTGTTGTTTTACATTGGACACTGATAGAGGTTTTCCACTTAATCCTGAGTTAATTTGGCAATGTATGGTATTGTCAAAATACCATACATTGCCATTTTCCACGATTGCCTCATACGGTATTGTTCACACAATACACACGTAAGTCAACAGTATGCTGGAAGAGATCATGATAATGCAAATTACAGTAAATATTTGTTCACTGTCAACAGGGTGTGATAGACCGGGGTGGGATATGGTTCATGTACCGCACTTCGCATAACACAATGCGATCTTTCATAGAAAAGCAAGCCGTCCTGTCTATACACACTTGCCCTGACATGTCACACAGCTTCGTTTTCATAGGTGTGTCACATCAAAACTGCACTGAACTGAACTTATTTGAATAGATTTGGTGCTGGTCATACTGACGTCAAAAGAACTACAGTAGAAAAGACATGCATATATAACATTAGTATCAGACTACAGCCGCAGCAACGTAAATAAATTCTGAAAAGTTTAGTTGAGTTTAGTGCACAAAGGTTCAATTGAAACGGGAAGTTTAAAACAAAAGTCAGACGTCAGCTGTGGGCAGAATAAAGAATATGAATCACATATAGAGTTGCACAAATCCCTGCTGAAGCAACAAAGCGAATAAAGCACCCTGAAAAATGTCATTTGTGGCCCTGTGTGAGACCAAATTCCACGTGATTTTATTATATTTTATATTGATTATGTGTTCTCAGCTTCTTCTGAAACACCTTGGTTTCCATAGAAACTAATCAGAAATTTTTTACTACCTCTACATTTATGAGTGAAGATCATGTTATATACTATTAGATTCTCAGACAAAAGAAAGTCACCTATACAAATAGCAACACCTTATTGTTCAATATCAACAGATTTTGCATAAAACTGGTTTGGCAGACACAGACTTTGTCTTTTGAGCTTCATGTCGAAGAAGAACACAGTACTGACACTGACTTAGAGATTGTGATACGACACATACATGACCACTTTATTAGGAATACCTGTATGCACGCTCATTTATGCAGTTTTCCAAGCAGCCAATCATGTGGCAGCAGCACAATGCATAAAATCATGCAGATACAGATCAAGAGCTTCAGGTAATGTTCACGTCAAACATCAGAATGGGGGGAAATGTCATTTCAGTGACTTTGACTGTGACATGGCTGTTGGTTTGAGTATTTCAGAAACTTCTGATTTCCTAGGATTTTGA